>CM060309.1:76711533-76714033 GCA_030674185.1 Monoplex corrugatus | reverse complement strand
CAGCCCAGACGGCCAGCGTAAAAATATGGCCCGCGTGAGGATCGAACCCACCCACCCCCACCCCTGCTTTATGTATCAGCATGGTTCTTTAACCCTTTGACTCCCGCACCCTGTCAACCAGCATCTTGCATTGCCAACCATGCTAGCGAAGTAAAAACTTGACCCTTTGACTCTCTCACCCTATCCACCAGCTTCCTGCAGGAAGCTGGTAGATAGGGTGAGAGAGTCAAAAGGTTAAGTTTTTGCAGTTGGTGGATAGGGTGCGGGAGTCAAAGGGTTAACCGTCTAAGCCTTCGACCACTGCATTACCAACTAACAGGCAGAGCCATAACCTCATAACCAGAACTTGTAGAAGAACCAGTCGCCGTGGTTTAGTGGTTAGCTCAACGGACTACCGAATGGAAGGTTCTGGGTTCGAATCCCCTTCAAAAAATCATTGTGGGATTTTTCGGCTCAAACCGGCTCCCACCCAGAGCTGAGCGTGCTGTGGACTCATTGGGAAGACTGCGACCACACAGTCGAGTCTCATCCACTTTACGGATGCGTCATTGAGGGTATTGCTCAAATCTTGTGACCAGCACCGCAGGTGTCTGTATCTCTCGGGCCTGCTGGATGCCAGGACATATTATGATAGTAAGCGTAGAGTACAGCCCTGTCACGCAGTCTCATTCTAGATGGAACTCCTTAGCATCGTGATTGTCATCCTCATCGACTATCATCATCATCGCATTGTAAAAACTGTGCCAGCTTCTGCGCCATTAAGGTGGTGCAGAAAATAGGACCAAGAAAACAACAACAACAACAACAACAACAACAAAAAAGGTGAGCACAAAGGTAACCTCACTGAGTGCGATGATTCTTTAAAAAAAAAAAAAAACTTGCAGAAAAAGACCAGCCAAACGGTGTTGGCTGGTAAAATAATTGTTGCCGGTCTCTCTGGGAATGTCTCTGTTCACAGGTAGGTGTTTCACACCTCAGTGAAACTGTTTCCGGAGGAAAACGTTGGCAAACATGAAATTGTGGGGACAGAACGGGCAAAGCCCATGGCAGTTATTGCAACAAAGCAAATATGCTGTTGAAATCAATCGCTACGCACACAAAGACATACATACAGAGACACACAGACAAACACACACACACACACACCAACGCACGCGCGCGCACGCACGCACGCACCCACATATACACGCATGCGCACGCACGCATGTACGCACACTCACACACACGCACGTACGCACGCACGCACACACACACACACACACACACACACACACACACACACACACACACACATACACACACACGTCACGTTTAGTCAAACGTCTAATTGCTCTGTGTGCCTGACTCTCTCTGTGTCTCTTTCTCTCTCTCTCTCTCTGTCTCTCTCTCTCTCTCACTCTCTCTCTCTCTCTCTGTCTCTTTCTCTCACTCTCACACTCTCTCTCTTTTCTCTGTCTGTCTCTCTCTGTGAATCGTGTTTTTGTAGTTTCATGCATATGCTGTACATTGTTTTACTCTGTAACACGGTAGAAAAGGAATGTGCAAACTGAGAATCGTGTTGTAAAACATCAATGCAATTAACCCCTCCCCACAATCCCATCACCATCCATTGTCTTGTTTTGTATTGTGGATCTTATCCATCATATGGTGTCTGGGGCGTTAGTCTGTATGGAATTTATTCTGAGTGTAGAGACGCTACATACCAAATTCTTGTAGAGCCTCAATCATTTCTATAGGAATATTTTCTGGTCCTGGGACTTTCACCTACTTAACCTTTTTCAACGATGCTCTAATTATATATCTTCCATTATTGGTGGTCCTTCAACGTTCTTTCTTATGATGTATGTGTTCCTCCTTTCTGTCATTGTCAAAATGTCTCCAATACACTCTCTCCATCTAATATTTTGCCTTCTTTTTTACATTATAATCGTACCACCTTTTGATTTTATGCAATCAGCTAATATGCATATCTTTTTGTGTGGGTAATTTCTACAATGTGTACAATGTTTCTATAGTCTCTCTCTCTCTCTCTTTCTCTCTCTCTTTCTCTCTCTCTGTCTCTCCCTCCCTCTCTCTCTGTGTCTCTGTCTCTGTCTGTCTGTCTGTCCGTCTGTCTATCTGTCTGTCTATCTGTCTCTCTCTCTCTCTCTCTCTTCACTGTAGTAAAAATAAATCGAATGAACTTCATGGAATAACTCATCCAGCGAGAAGGAAAATGGGCTGAACAGCATACAAGCAATTGTCCAACTAATTAATTGATTAAGCATTTTGATTACGAGGAAATGATTATTGACAGCCTGAGAAGTGGTTCATTGCGTATTTGTACATTTCTACTTCTTTTTTTTCTTTTTTTCTCAAGTGGGTTTCCGGGCTGCTTTAACTGGAAAGAGCTCCTCACCGTAGCTCAGCGCAAATCTTTTTATTTATTATTTTATTTTTGTTATTGCTTATCATGTATGCCTGTATTTCTGTTTACTATCATCATCATCATGTGCCCTGC
>CM060309.1:76699033-76701533 GCA_030674185.1 Monoplex corrugatus | reverse complement strand
TGCATGCAGACTGTGGAGCACGTTTATCTGAATTCATCTGTTTTACTTTAAAAAAGGAAGATTATTTCATTTAGACCGAAAAGATGTGTGTGTGTGTGTATGTATCTTTTATTCTTTTCTTTTCTTCGTGTTGTTTATTTTTGGAGTACATCACCCATCCTTTCCTTTCTTTATTGCTCCCCCCCCCCCCCCCCCACTTTTTTAAAACCCAAACCTAACGCGTACAGTTTACATAATCGATTGTCTGCAGGTCTGCTTACTGGACTATTTGGAGTTTTCATAAGTGTTGGTTCACTGATATGGTGTATTTGAGTTTTTCTAAGATCTGGTGTTTATGAATTTCTATATACTTCTTCGATGAAAGCAATGACAAAGTATCAGTAATAATGAATAGTTGTACAGCGTCTCATCTGGCAAGAGCCCTAAGCAGTTCAGAAATCTAAATGAAAGAGTCAGACACGGGCACAACAAACGTATGTCAGCGCATACCGCCATGACAAAACGAATAGCAGAGGAAAAGAAGACCAAGTGATAGAGCCATTGGCTCAGCTATGTTGGGTATGACCTTAATGACCAACAGATTTCTGCTATACACACACACACAATCACACACACACAATCACACACACACCGTCTAATATCACTCATAGTGAACAGACGTTAAATTAATTAAAGAACGAACGAATCACACACACACACACACACACACACACACACACACACACACACACACACACACACACACACACACACACACACACACACACACACACACACACACCCCACACACACACACACACACACACACACACACACACACACACACACACACTCACACACACACTCGCTAAATGACTCACCAGTCTCATTAGAAAAATGTCTTTTTCGGGGATCCGTAATGTTTAAACGGCAGTAATGGGCCTCGAAGGAAATCTAGTGTTCCCAGTAGACTATCTACAAAGGAGTTCATATCTGTTTGTACTCTCTCCTTTAGTTTGATTTTGTTTAAATGTTGTAAAGTCATATTTGACTGGAGAGTTAGGGGCTACTTCAGCTTTGTCAAGTCATATTTGACTGGAGAGTTAGGGGCTATTTCAGCTTTGTCAAGTCATATTTGACTGGAGAATTTGGGGCTATTTCAGCTTTGTCAAGTCATATTTGACTGGAGAGTTAGGGGCTATTTCAGCTTTGTCAAGTCATATTTGACTGGAGAGTTAGGGGCTATTTCAGCTTTGTCAAGTCATATTTGACTGGAGAGTTAGGGGCTACTTCAGCTTTGTCAAGTCATATTTGACTGGAGAGTTAGGGGCTATTTCAGCTTTGTCAAGTCATATTTGACTGGAGAGTTAGGGGCTACTTCAGCTTTGTCAAGTCATATTTGACTGGAGAGTTAGGGGCTATTTCAGCTTTGTCAAGTCATATTTGACTGGAGAGTTGGGCTATTTTCAGCTTGTCAAGTCATATTTGACTGGAGAGTTAGGGCTATTTCAGCTTTGTCAAGTCATATTTGACTGGAGAGTTAGGGGCTACTTCAGCTTTGTCAAGTCATATTTGACTGGAGAGTTAGGGGCTATTTCAGCTTTGTCAAGTCATATTTGACTGGAGAATTTGGGGCTATTTCAGCTTTGTCAAGTCATATTTGACTGGAGAGTTGGGGCTCTTTCAGCTTTGTCAAGTCATATTTGACTGGAGAGTTTGGGGCTATTTCAGCTTTGTCAAGTCATATTTGACTGGAGAGTTAGGGGCTATTTCAGCTTTGTTAAGTCATATTTGACTGGAGAGTTTGGGGCTACTTCAGCTTTGTCAAGTCATATTTGACTGTAGAGTTAAGGGGCTACTTCAACTATGTCAAGTCATATTTGACTGGAGAGTTTGGAGCTACTTCAACTTTGTCAAGTCATATTTGACTGGAGAGTTACTTCAACTGTCCTCGTTTTCCTCGGCTATTCAATTCCATAAGTAGCAATTTGTTCAGTTAGGCTAAATCTATATAGATTTATGATAACCCCACTACTCTGAACATCTTAGTGTTAATTCACGTTCAAATATAGGTCTGGATAAAATGATTAACTCAACGGAGTGCTGTATTTAAATCTACCGATGCATATCTTTGCGAAAATGATTACGGGATTAATTAGTAGACACTTCACAGAAAACAGAGCACAATGATCGATGATTGTGCACCCAGTGCCAGGTACTGTCATGCACTGCTGTGTTCTGTCTGACATAGCCAGTAGATAGATAAAGGACTGTGCTTCATCCTCTTTTCAACATAGCAGCCATCGATCGTGAGAGATCATGTAATTCGTGCTGGAGTGCGTTTTAGGTACAACTGATTTCCCACTCCGGTAGGCAAGCCTGGACAGGGAATATTGAAAGACTAGGTCTTGCCCACGAATCATGCATTCCTTCTCCACATCGTTGATAAAGTTCAAATGAAAGGCAAGAGCTAGTACAGCTTAGTAACTACGATGCAATAATTATTCCTATGATAGGTTTG
>CM060309.1:76681533-76689033 GCA_030674185.1 Monoplex corrugatus | reverse complement strand
ACATTCTCACCACATGTGGGGCCCATCTTAAATGGGTTTTCTGCAGGAGGGTGTGTATGCTGAGGGTGCCGGCTCGTTCCAGGCTTCCGTGTCCGGGATCTTGTCTTGCCACGTGATATGGAGGAGTCTGCGGAGACTTGCATACAGACTGTGGAGGTGGTTGGTTGGGTTGAGGAGATAAGCTGGTATGATAAGTGTCAGCCACCAGTCTTGTACTCTTAATAGTTGTCAGTTTTATTGATTTTTGTTTGTTTCTTTCTTTGTTGATTAAAATGGGTGGATAATGAGTCACGCATAACTGTCAAACCTTACAGCACGGAGCTTGAAATTTCTGATTTGGTCAAATCTGGTCTATTCATAACAGTTTGCATTTATTCTTTTATAATTTTTATCTATTCGTTTTGTCAGGTGTTGGTTTATTTAGCATTTAGATAAGACATGTTCTATACATCATCTGTAATAGAGCTTTTGTTCCATTTATTGCCATGTATTTATTATTCATCTCTATTAGGAGCTGGTTGGTTCTTTTGATAGAGCTGTGGGCTCAGGATCTGATATCTTGAGTTCTGTCCCGGCCCACAACATTAAAAATTGGCGTGTTTGTGGTCTATCTAAATGTTTCTATTCGCGGACATGTTTTATGTAGAAACAGGCCCATACATGTACTTCAGTCTGAGTCAAGATGTTGACAATGTCTGACAAGGCAGACGAACTAGCCTGTAGTAAAAGCTTAGGATTAATCAACATACAACCCTCAAGTAGAAACAGGCCCTAACAGGTACTTCAGTGTGAAACTGATGGCTTAGGATTAAACAACGTCAAGGCAGCACAGCCGGTCTCAACACTTATGTTAGACTGTAAACGACACAGTTAAACAATAGAGCCAGCTGTACATACAGCACTGCTGGGGATGAGTTCGAGAAACCCCCAGTGGAAGAGAGTGGTCCATTCTTTCAGTGGACAGGTTCGGGCCTGTGCTTGTCCACGTCAACCCCTCCTTCATGCATTCTCAAATAGAACCTTCTCGAAAGTCGTCTAAAGATGGGTGGGGTCAGAGCCCCAGCGTGTTCTGATCCACGCTCTTTAATGAAAAGGGAAGTAACACAAGGGGAGAATACAGACCCACAGAGAAGACAGACACAGAGAGACAGACGGTCAGTCAGTCACGGCTGTGATAAGAGATGGGCCACTCAACCTGGCAGAGGTGCTGAGCCTTTGCCAGAAACATGTAGTGAAGGTACGTTGATATTTTATTTCAGTGTAGACTTTTAGGGCTGATAGGCAAAGAAGTAGGATTGCTTCGGACGTAGGCAAATAAGAATAAGAGGATGAATGATTATGCTTTCAGTTGAATATGTTTGATTAAAGAAACTATATTGAGTTATATAATGCTATATTTTGGACTGCTTTTGAAACTTATTGCTAGTATGCTTAGTGCGTTTCTGCTCCTCTCTCTCCTTCCTCCTTGTTGTGCGTGTGACTTTTAAGTAGAAAAACAACCTCTCTATAAACATCCCCGATTCATCTACCTGTTATATATGACAACACACAAACTCCTTCTTGCTATATTTCCATCATTCTGCTGGTGTCAGCTTAGTGTTTCATTGGTCTTCCCCCACCTCTCCCTTTCGGCTCCTCAGTTCAAGACCTTGCCAGCGCATATGATTTTGCGCGGGCTCAAGGAGTTTTCCAGAAATTTCTGGTAGATTAATTGGAGCACATGTGGAGTTGTCTGAGGATTTCCTCTTGGACAAACTCCAAACTCGTTTGTGTGTGTGTGTGTGTGGTGTGTGTGGTGTGTGTGTGTGGGGTGTGTGTGTGTGTGTGTGTGTGTGTGTGTGTGTGTGGTGTGTGTGTGTGTGTGTGTGTGTGATGTGTGTGTGTGTGTGTGTGTGTGTGTGTGTGTGTGTGTGTGTGTATGTGTGTGTGTGTGTGTGTGTGTGTGTGTGTGTGTGTGTGTGGGGGGCAAGAAGAACTGCTGTCGTTCAGTTGCTGTTGACTGTTGACTTCAAACAGCAAAAGCAAAGAAACAGTAAATAAATTAGTAGACATATGAACAAATAAATAGACAAATAAATATGTAAATGAATGTGTATAAATACACAAACAATAAACAAACAAGCAAACAACAAACAAACAAACCAAAGAAACAAATAAATAAATAAGCAAAAATACGTACATATATACATACATATACATACATACATACAACATACATACATGCATGCATGCATGCATAACATACATATATTACATACATACATATACATACATGAATGCATACATACATACATACATAACATACATGCATACATGCATGCATATATACATACATGCATACATACATACCATATACATAATACATGCATGCATACATACATACATAATACATGCATGCATATATACATAATACATACATACATACATACATACATCATACATACATACATACATACATACTACATACATACATACATACGTACGTACATACATACATACATACATACATACATACATACATGCACACATACATGCAACACATACATACATACATACATACATACATACATACATACATACATACATACATACATACATACATAAAACAATAAATAAAACATGCATACACAAACAACAACCAACAACAACAAGAACAGTAAACCAACATGACCTTCTTTCTTCCCGTTATTGGTCCACATGTACCATCATGGATGTTGCAGAGAGAAAGAGCGGACGGTCAGCGCCGAGCCGGAAAATCTGAAATGGAAAAATGCCGTGTAATGTCAAGATCTCTCTCCCGCCATCGATTCGGTCGTCAGTGTTCTGCTATTCACTTCAAATCGACATTTTATTAGATGCTTGGTGAAGTTGCATTCTGGTCAGATGACCAAACTTCGCTGATGATTATGAAGGTTGATTAGTATTGTTCCAAACATTTCCGATTATTTCAAATCTGGTCTTAAAGCCATCATCATCATTATCATCATGTGCCCTGCCGCATAGCGTTGGCGATCATGGCCCGCCATACGAATCTATCCTTTATCGCTGTAAGTACTTCTCCCACCCTCTTTGTCTTTATCCACTGTGCAAGTCCGTCCAGTACTTTATCCCTCGGTTTCCTGGTGCTCTTTTCCCTTCCATCTTTCCTGTTATGACTAGGTGCTTCGATTTCTCTTGCCACATAAAATGTCCTATAAATGTTGCTAGTCTTTTTCTAATCTTTTTCATTATTGTTCTTTTAGCGTCTGCTTCTTTCAATACTGTCTCGTTTATTTTCTTTGCTGTCCATGGAAACTCTTAAATTCTTCTTACAAAACACGTGTCAGTTGCCCCAATCTTGTTCTGACTTTGCGTGTTGACTGTCCGCGCTTCACATCCGTACAACAATATCGGTTCGATATGACACCGAAACAACTTGCCTCAAACAAATTATCTCAGAGGTGCAAATTTTGAGTTCCAGATGCTTGGCCATCGTCTAGGTCTTGCACTGGTCTCGGCTTACAGAAACCAGAATATCATGATAAATGATTTGTGTAAATACCAGATGATCCTATGGTGTGCTCTTTCGTCTTCCAGAGAAGGAACCACGAGTCTCAGGCAATTGTTCAATACTCTGAGTCCAAATCGTTTAGATCTCTCTATAACGACAACGGAAGAAAATCATATTAATTGTTTCATTATAATGATGACATCTACAATCAGCATCGCAATGAAGATTTTGCAATGTGATTTGAGCGTGAATGGAACAGTCCAAGTACGATGAATATCTCTAACAAAAGGTTAAAAAATAGTGGTCGTCCAATCGATTATCTGAATTCCAACAGAGTCAGATCGTAGAGACATGAATTTCTTTCAAGATCGCAATTGTAGTTGTGATAGTAGTGCCCATTTCTTCTCTTTCGCTGCTTTACCTTTCCCAACCCTGAACAGGGTAAGACACCCATTGATATCTGGGTGGATTGGATTGGAAGTTGCATGCACAAAGTTCTTCCTGACCTAGACTGAACCGGTGCTGTCGGACTAAAAGGTGTGTGTGTGGAGGGGGTGAGGAGTGTCAACCACTACTACACTGGCCCAAGCAGATTCCAGAGTGCAAATGCACCAAGAAAATTATATGACCACAGAGGCTAATAATTTTTCAACCAAAGCAAAAATTTACCCTTTGATTCCCTCATTCCCGCAGTAGGAAGCTAGTGGATAGGGTGAGAGAGTCAAAGGGGTAAGGCTTTGCAGTTGGTGGATAGGGTGCGGGAGTCAAAGGGTTAAACATAAAGCAGCACCGCATCATGTATAAATAGACATCGTTTGCAATCTACAAACTTAGAAAAAGGTATAGGTTGTTTACCTTGCCATGTAGTCCTTTATATTCTATTTTCAGGGATGTGCATTCTGGCTGTTTTTGTCCTTCTGTTTTTGCGTGCGTGTGCGAAGGAAGGGGTTTCATGTTGACCTGGGAGATCCACCAGCATCCAGCAGTTGGTACCCAGATAGGACTGAACTCACACCTTTCCGTTGGCTGTCTGACGTCTTAACCACTTGGCTATAGCACCTGTCAACAAAAGTATTAACACAAAGACAGGTGACGATGATGATGACAATGATGACGATAATTATGATCATGATATGTGGAAATGATAGTGAGGATGATGATGACGGTAGTGGTTGATAATAGATGATAAGCATATGCGATCATCATAACGACTTTGGCAATTTCCAAATTCCAACACTGTATTGAGCATGCGTGGGTGCTCACGAGTGTGTGTGTGTGTGTGTGTGTGTGTGTGTGTGTGTGTGTGTGTGTGTGTGTGTGTGTGTGTGTGTGTGTGTGTGTGTGTGTGTGTGCGTTGTGTGTGTGTGTGTGTGTGTGTGTGCGTTGTGTGTGTGCGCACGCGCGCGTGTGTGTGTGCACGTGAGCCGGCTAACGTGCGTGTGTCACGGCACGCATGCCTATATGTTGTAAGGCTATTATCGCCTTGAAAATAGACTTGGTTACTCAACTTTGGCATGTGCAGACAAATCCTGTCTGTCCTGACTGACACGGACCAGGGCAGGGTGAGGTGCCACTAGCTCAATGCGGTAACTATTCGATTGGTCCAGTATGCACTCGTGACGAGTGTGCGTGCAGAGCAGATTCAATCGATTCCGTGCACGTGCGCGCACACATACCAGAGCATCAGATTTTTTCATCCTGTCTAAAATCTTTTTGCCGTTGTTCTTCTATTGTTAACTCATTTGCCTTTGTCATAAAGTGCTAACAACTCCTCCCTACTTATTTTGGGTAGGCGGAGGGGGAAGAATTGTTGCCTTTTTTTTTACAATTTGAATCTATTTGCCTTTGTCAATGAGTGGTCACTCTCTTTGCTTAGTCTCAGAGCATTACCCTTTGCCCTTTGTGAAAACTAACAGCAACAACAACAGCAGCAGCAAAAGCAAACAACAACAACAACTACAACAATAACACCAAAACCTCTCTTCTCGCGCTCTAACCATTGTCATCAACTGTTGTTGTTGTTGTTGTTGTTGTTTGTGTTCCAAGCAATGTGTTTTTGGTGTTCCTTTTTCTTGTTTTTCAAGTGCCTGTAGACACATTATTCTGGTTGTCTGGCTAACACTGCGCATGCGTTATTTTGCTGCACAGCTAGCAAACTCCATCTTCAACGAGTTATCCTCCACTATGTAGGCAGTTCTGGTATTTTTCACAGGAAGCTGTACACTAGATATTTCTGTGTTTCCATACGCCACCAAACACCTCTGCCTTATGGGATATTGAACGTGCATATCTGAAATTTCGCTTGTGCACATAGACGGTGTCAAAGAGTGCACCGGCCAACATTGAACCCGGTGATGCCGACAGGTGAGACAGATGAGACAGGTGAGACACAGACGAAAGGGATTCAGACACATTTGTTGACCAGAGAGTGGGAAGAGTCTCTACATTTATCTACCAGGCGGTACCCAGGCAGTATCGTCCAACATTTCAATGGAAGTCTGACGTGCTGCCTGACCGGTTAGCTATGCTGTCTGTCCACAATAGTATTAAACCTTTGACTCCTCACCCTGTCCACCAGCATCCTGCATTGTCAACCGTGCTAGCAAAGCAAATACTTAACTCTTTGACCCCCTCATCTTCCTACAGGAAGCTGGTGGATGGGGTGAGGGAGTCAAAGAGTTAAGTTTTTGCAGTTGGTGGAAAGGGTGCGGGAGTCAAAGGGTTAATACAAGAATAAACGATGATGATATCATTGGAAAGCATGTAGATTTGAAAAATATACCTGACGTTTCCTAATTACGCAACAACAGTCAGGCTATTTCATACCGTGTCACAGTAAACTCATGTGCAGCTAGATCAGAGCGAACTTCAAAACACTTTATCACTGAAGAGTAATGGCATTAGGCCTCTTTGGACCCGTCTTAACAGCTAATCCTTGCTACTCTACACATATGACAAGTCTCACCTTACCTTACCTGTCGGCGTCACCGGGTCCAGTGTTGTTAGCTTCTGCACATCGGAATGGCACCATCTCCCTTCAGGCCGCTCTGTTTTGACTTTTGTGGACGATTTCTTGAATATTTAGGCCACTGATGTTGGTTATATTCTCGATGTATGAGATTTAATGTCTGTCTTTCTTCCTTTTTGCCACTGTTTTTCCGTGAAAGATGGTTGTTATGAGGTCCGTGTTCTTGTTGCGTGACACAAGGCCAGTGCATTTTAGTCTTCTCTTGTTGACGTCTGCTAGTAGTTTTCTGGTGGTATCAGTAAGATAAGTATACTAGTAAAAAAAAAAAAAGACAAAAATAGATAAATAAATAAATAAAATAGATAAAATAAAATAAAAAAAGAGACAGAAAAAGAAAAAGAGTGCACATTGCGTGCCTCCCAGGTCAACAGATGTGCCTGAATTCTTCCCTTTATATGCTTTGTTTTTTGTCTCTTTTTACTAGTATAAATTAAGTATACTGGTAAAAAGAGACAAAAAAGAAAAAAAATGCATAGAAAGGGAGGTGATCAGGCACACCTGTTGACCTGGGAGGTAAGAGACGTCTGCTCATTTGAACAACAGAAGAGCAACGACAGATGGCCTAGACAACACCTGTCACATAATAGTAGCCAATGTACAAAGATGACCGGTGCTTTATGATGCATTCCACCATACATTCCTTTCCTCCCTCTTTTCTCCTATCAAGCTGGTTCTATCGTCCAGACCTGTCGCCCCCCCCCCCCCTCCTTCCCTCATCCGCACTCCATGTACCCACTTCCTCACTCTTACTCAGAATCATCCCAAGCATGCTGACCATACCCCTCCTTCTCTCCCTCACCCACATTTCCTTCGTACACTCGTATCTCGTGTCAAACTGGGTTTGCTGTCCGTTCCTGCTCTATGTCTCCTTTCCTCACTCTCTCGCGCTTCTGCTGAAATATAAGACTGCTTTAAGGTGAATTCAATGTACCCACATCTCCACGCACAATGGCAGAATGAGCTTGTACCAAATTTTACACAC
>CM060309.1:76644033-76679033 GCA_030674185.1 Monoplex corrugatus | reverse complement strand
GCACGTGACCATTGCGCATGCCCAGCAGATTTAGTCAATCCCTTGCGCGTGCACGCGGACCGTTGGGAGCAGCTTTTGGTCTTCACGCATTAACTCTTTTGTCGTTAGTATTTGCATTCAGTTAACCCTTTTGCTTACGTCTTTCTGGGCTCCCTTTTTGGGAAGGTGGGGGGGGGGGGGCGTGTACTTGGGTGAGGATTGTCTCTTCCTTCTAAAGCTTTACCCCTCTTGTTTTGAACTTGAGTGTTAACTCTTTTGCTTTCGTCATAAGCAATCTAGCCTACGTCTGAAGAGTTAACCCATTTGTCTTTATCGTCAACTTTTAACTGTGTTGCCTTTGCCAGCAATTATTAATCCTTCTGCTTTGGTCCTTACAGATTAATCATTTATCAATGTTAGTGAGTGTTAACCCCTTCTGTATCTGATTACCTATATTACCGTTTCTATTTGTCATTAAGTATTAACCATTTGGCTTTGGTTGCCAACTGTAAACCATTCACTCTGGAATCCATTCTTCACCCTTTGCCTTTGTCATCAGTTGCTCTCCTTTGTCTTTGTCATCAGTTGTTCTCCTTTGTCTTCAATTGGTCACTTTTGCCTTTGTCATCAATTATTATTCATTGTCTTTGTCATCAAATATTTTCTTTTGTCTTTGTCATCAATTGTTCATCTTTGTCTTTGTCATCAATTGTTAACCTTTGTCTTAGTCATCAACTGTTCACCTTTGCCTTTGTTAAAATTGTTCGCCCTATGTGCTTGTCATCAAATGTTCACCTTTCCCTTTGTCATCAACTGTCCACCTTTGTCATCAATTGTTCACTTTTGCCATTGTTATCAATTATTCACCTTCACCTACACCTTTGTCTTTCTCATCAATTGTTCACCTTTGCCTTTGTTATCAATTGTTCACGTTTGTCTTTGTCAGAACTGTTCACCATTACCTTTGTTATCAATTGTTTACCTTCATCTTTGGTCATCACTTGTTCTCCTTTGCCTTTGTCATCAATTGTTCACTTCGAGCTTGGCACCAATTGTTCATCCTTTGTATTTGGCATCAGTTGTTCACCTTTGTCTTTGTCCTTATGTATTAACCCTTTTGTTCTTGTCCTTGTGTTACCTTTTCGAATACATGTAAGTCATCACCTTCCTGAATCAAAGCCTCTGGGAGTATTATTTGTTTCTATGTGCCTCTGTGTCTCGTAGATGTATGTGTGTGTGTGTGTGTGTGTGTGTGTGTGTGTGTGTGTGTGTGTGTGCGTGCGTACGTGCGTGTGCGTGTGCGTGTGTGTGTGTGTGTGTGTGTGTGTGTGTGTGTGTGTGCGTACGTGCGTGTGCGTGTGTGTGTGTGTATGTATGTGTATGATGTGTGACGTGGTATGTGTGTTTGTGTGTGAGTACGCGTTTGCCTGTGGATGAATGCATACGTGGTCGCCGACACGGACGCGCGTATGCTGTGTGCTGCGTGCAAAACTACTCCAGCGCACACAGACTATTAACATATTGAAAACAGCCCTCTCCATTCCAATTAGGCATGAACAGATAGTAAAATCCTTTCAGGTCACACTGACACAAACTCACATCCATGGGGAAAGCTTCTGCCACGAGATTCGATGTGGTAACACATGATTGGTCCTGTCTGCGCACGTGACCATTGCTCATGCACGACAGATTCAGTCGATCCTTTGCACGTGCACGCGGACCAGTGGGAGCAGCTTTTGGTCAACACATATTAACTCTTTTGTCGTTGGATTTGCAATTAACGCTTTTGCTTTAGGTTTTCGTAGCTAGGGCGCCTGTCCCCCCCCCCCCCCCCACTTTTTTTTTGTTATTAAGTATCAATCATTTGGTTTTGGTCGTCAACTGTTAACTATTTGCTCTGTTGTCATTTGTTCACCCTTTGCCTTTGTTTTCAGTTGTTCTCCTTTATTTTTGTCATCAATTGTCTTCCTTTGTCATCATTCATTTCCCTCTGTGAGAATGCCAGGGACTGTTTCAGTATAAACAGTATCCCCACTTTCTGGAAATTCTGTGCTAGAAATTTCCTTTTTACTGTCATCTTTGTTTCTTTCTTCCTCTTTTACTTTCTGTCATTTCTTCCTATCATTTTCTGCCTTGCTGGTCCATTCACCTGTATGTGTTGGATAAAGTCTTACGTACTTTCTCTTAGAATTGATAACTGAGTACATGAGTTAAGTGCATTATTGGCTCTAGAGAAATGAGGCATGCGGATGCAGTTTTAGGTGATTTAGGCCCGTTCTTGTATTATGTTTTAGTGTCCTTAGTTATGTTTAAATCTGCATTCAGGTATGTTTTTTTTTTAAATCCCCTGTGCAATAAATTGAACGGAGTGGTCAATGCCAGGGGCACCTCCTTAGATTATGTGCGCGAATGCATAGATATGTGTACTTAATTTTCTTTTCCTTTTTTCCCGTTGAAGTGTTGTGTCTTTTGAAAGGATTATAGCACTAGCCTGAAATGACTCTACGCAGTCGGCTGAGCTTTAAGCAAACAATAACAATAACACCAATTGTTCAGTTTAACGTTTTGCCTTTGTCATCAACTGTTCACCTTCGACTTTGGCATCAATTGTTCACCTTTGTTTTTGTCCTTAAGTGCTAACCCTTTTGTTCTTGTCCTTTTGTTAACCTTTTTGAATAAGTCATCACCTTTTTGAATCAAAGCCTCAGAGAGTACGATCTTGTTTCTGTGCGCCTATAGCTATGTGTCTCGTAAGTGTGTGTGTGTGTGAGTGTGTGTTGTGTGTGTGTGTGTGTGTGTGTGTGTGTGTGTGTGTGTGTGTGTGTGTGTGTGTGTGTGTGTGTGTGTGTGTGTGTGGGTGGGTATGAGAGAGAGACAGACAGATAGACAGAGACAGACAGACAGACAGACAGACAGACAGAGAAGTATATAAATAAGATTTTCTCAGCTCTTTATGAGTGGATCTTTAGCAAATGATTTGTCAAAGATGTGAACAGTTGAGGACACACGAGAGCATCAGTTTGGAAAGAGATTGCACCAAAATCAAGATCAAACGGATTTACAAACTGCCTAAATACAGCAGTTTTCAAGGAAGGTATGTGAACAGGATATTCTCAGGAACTTCTTACAATATTTAAAATTGTTTGAGCTTTTGTAGCATCTACCATTGTCCTCGATGTACGTCAAGTTTTATTTCAACTGAAGCTTCTCTGAGGTCCTTGAATTATCTTGAAAAGTACTAAACATGGATTTTCTATAATAATTTTTTTAATGAAAAGGGAGATTGTTAGGATGACTTGACCATCTTGTTTGCTATTTTTGTTTTGCGTGTTTGTTTCCTTCTTTTGTTTTCACCTTCCTGCAGGAAGCTGGTGGATAGAGTGAGGGAGTGAAAGAGTTAAGCTTTTGCTTTGCTTACATGGTTGACAATGCAGGATGCTGGTGGACAAGGTGCGGGAGTCCAAGGATTAACTGCAAAATATACCGGGCTTGCCAGAACAAATAAGCGGTCCCATACCAACTGGTGATGGTTTCTGTCAAGACAGGGTAGCATGGCACTGGGCAAGGCCACATCCAGAAAACATGTATGTCCTATGGCTGATCCATCAGGCGGATAGAGGCGCCTTAAACTCTCATTCGCTGTGCTCACAGGGCAGGCCTTTTGGCCATGTGTTAAGGGAAGGGTAACTCCTACACAAAGCCTAAAGTGCTGAAGTTGAAGGTATCAAGCCTGCAGATGCCTTCTAAAAAAAATTTAAAAAACAAAAAGGATTGCACCATGCAGTATAATATAAATGTCAACATGTTCATCTACATCAGACGAGGATGGATGAACGCCGGGTCCTCAGCAGTTTCAGATTCAGTTTCAGTTTCGCAAGATGACGTCTCCGCGCTCGGAATGAATTCCATATGCACTATTATCACAGGTGCCATGTGATGGAGAAAATCCAGAATGATCACGGCACACGCTTCGCCTTCAGTCTGCGCATAAACCCTAGAGCTGGCCAGGTCCTGAGGTCCTACCTAGATAGTTCCATAACCCTGAGGTCGTAGGGGAGTGCGGTGGCAGAGACCTCAACTTTTCCCGGGGCCAGCACCACGAAGGCGGTGCCCATCCCCTCTCCCTCGCTTCAAATTCATGCTAATGTTCACTTTTTTTTTAAACCTAGACTTCAGAAAGGCAAGAAGGTTAATCGGATTTCAAGGGGTGGGATCTGGGAAATCAACCTATCTCTTTAATATTTATAGCAAGGCAGCCGGGTAATGCCCTTTTCAACTGCCGTGGGATCTTTAGCGTGCGAGGCCAGATGGCACACGGGTCCGACTCGTTTTTCGTCCCCTTCCGAAGGACTAAACATTCAGTTCGTTTTTCCGGTCAAACTGAGGAGAAAAGTCGAGGCCTGTACCAGGAGCGAACCCTGGAATCTCGAGTGTAGGTATTGGCAGGCGGACGTCTGAACCATTCTGCCACTCTTCTCCTCAGCAGGATGTACCCTCAGCTACTAGAGAGCCTTCCCCTCCATCTTGTTGCATCAAGGCACGTTGGATGAAAGCCTCCAACCGCTCCCGATCACCAAGCTCCATGAAAACCAGCAGAGAAAACGGGAACATTCATCGCCAGATGTGGCTTGACAGTGTTGACGGCAAAAGGAAAAAAAAAAAAAAAAAAAAAAAAAAAACGAAAAAAAGAAAAGAAGAAAAAAGTTACAATTATAGTGTCTTCTCTTTCTTTCTTGTTGTTGTTGTTGCTCGACATCTGAACGCTCAGGCAATATCCGGTGATGAACGTTATTGGTTCTTCCGGCTGCCATATAACTTGGTGATTAGTGGACGTCATGCACATGTAACCAAGATTATTCCAGCGGTAAGCTGATAAAATACCAGTACAAAAATATAGACTAGGTAAAACATAATCTAAGTAGGGCCTCAGGACCTGGCCAGCTCGTGGGGTTTATGTGCAGGCTTAAGGCTTGTGCCATGATCACCATACGCATAGCACCTGTGACGTTAGTTAATGCATATGGAATTCGTTCCGAGCGGGGGACGTCATCTTGAGAACTCGAGTTATAATTGAGCATGCCTCCCGTTGTTCCACTTCCTAAGATACCTCAGTGACATTAATACAGTTACCCTGTCTAATGATGCAGGTAAAGGGAAATAGTTGGTGTGGGGGCAACGCTTGTTCTGTCTGGCGTCTGTAACTAGGGTGACTTCTACCGTTCGTATGGAGCTTAGCAGACACATGCTGGACCAGAACAGGCAAAACTGAAAACCATCCACATTGCACAGCAACAGAGCAGAATCTCCGTCGGTGGGTGGTCTCAAAATAACTTGACATTTCTAGCTTCTGGTAGAGTCTGGAGTTTGTTCAAGATGGATTCATCGCACTCGAACATTCCACATGGGCTCCACCCGAATCTGCCAGCAGCTGTCTGACTGACTCCTTGAGCCTGCGAAAAACCTTACGCGCTGGCAAGGTCTTAAAATGAGGAGGGGAACGGGAGTTTTGAAACCACCAGAATGGCTGGAGCGTTAGGATGGGCAGTGAACAAGCCAGTCTTTTGTTGTGGTGTAAGATTAACCCTTTGACTCCCACAGCCTATCTACCAAATGCAAAAACGTAACCCCTTGATTCCCTCACCCTATCCACTAGCTTCCTGCACGAAGCTGGTTGATAGGGGGAGGGAATCAAAGGGTTAAGTTATTGCTTTGCTAGCATGGTTGACAATGCAGGATGATAGTGCACAGGCGCG
The DNA here is from genome assembly GCA_030674185.1 of Monoplex corrugatus. Taxonomy (NCBI): domain Eukaryota; kingdom Metazoa; phylum Mollusca; class Gastropoda; order Littorinimorpha; family Ranellidae; genus Monoplex; species Monoplex corrugatus. The sequence continues at coordinate 76,673,301 of CM060309.1, read as the reverse complement.
CGGGGTCAAAGGGTTGAACTCGAGACATGAAATCCTGAGTCCACGGCTCTTGTAGACTTTCAGGCATTGGAACTTTCAGCTGCATAAACCTGGACTGATAGTGTGTCCACAGTTCAAAAGGAGTGGCGAAAGAGCAATGCCACGGAAACTGTAAAAGATGAGGCTACAACCAAGTAAAACATTCGGCAAAGGCTTTACCATTTTTCTGTCTTAGTTGATTTTTTAAAGGGAACACCGCACTTAGTTTCATTCATCCTCACTTTTTTTTCCCTGTTCCATTTTCTAGGCCATTTAATGCCACAAAAATTAGAAGGAAAAAAATCACAATGCTATGAAATGAAAATTGGGATGATAATCATTATACTAAAGAGTTCCTTTCTGATTGAGACTGCGTGACAAGACTGTATCTACATTTCCTTTCGTAATATGCCCTGGTATCAACCAGGCCCGAGACATGCAGACATCTGCGGTGTTGGTTAGGAAATATGAACGATATCCTCGATGACACATCTTAAAAATGGATGAGACTCGACCGTGTGGTCCCAGTCTTTCCGAAGAGCCCACAGCCAGAACCCATAACAATATCCTCGATGACACATCCGTAAAGTGGATGAGACTCGACCGTGTGGTCCCAGTCTTTCCCGAAAAACCCATAGCTCGTTCAGTTGTGGGCAGGAGCCGGTTGGAGCCGAAAAATCCCACAAAGATTTTGACAGGCTAGATGGGATTCGAACCCACAACCTTCCAGTCGTAAAGTTGGTTGTGCTAACCACTGTACCAAGGTAATTAGTGGCTTTACCAACTTGTTTCTGAGCTGTTTGTCACATTACAGTTGTTCCACTACCGTGAGAGCGTAGCCTTCACAATGGCTACATGGCGTGTAAAGCCTTTAGAATTGATTACAGACCCAATGAGTCTGCCCCCATCATGTCCACCCTTAAGGACCGACACCTACAGGTCTGCAGTAATTAAAAGTGTGAGCGTGATAGGTCAGGCTAGGTAATTACTGATTAACAATGCATATGACGGGGCTAGCTACTTTCGCCCTCATTACCATAATTACACGCACCTTTTCTCCCGTTATGTGTCAGAGGAGTATGTGGTGGTGGTGGTGGTGGGGAGGGAGTGGTGAGTGAGAGAGAGAGCGAGAGTGTGTGTGCGTGCGTGTGTTGTGTGTGTGTGTCTGTGTGTGTGTGTGTGTGTGTGTGAGTGTGTGGTGTGTGTGTGTGTGTGTGTGTGTGTGTGTGTGTGTGTGTGTGTGTGTGTGTGTGTGTGGTGCCATGCGTATGTCTACGTACATGTAAGTATGTGCGTGTTGTGTGTGTATGTATGTGTGTGTGTGTGTGTGTTGCGTGTTTATGTGTGTATGTGTATGTCTACGTACATGTGAGTGTGTATGTGCGTGTGTTCATGCGTTATTTTTATGTGGGCGCGTGCTTGGTGTATATATATATATGTATATGTGTGTGTGTGTGTGCGTGTGTGTGTGTGTGTGTGTGTGTGTGTGTGTGTGTGTGTGTGTGTGTGTGTGTGTGTGTGTGTGGTGTGTGTGTGTGCCATGGTGCCACTGTGACATTTTGTCACCCGGGAACCAGTGGCAGGCAATGGTAACTGGAACTGTGGGAGTCCCATCAGAAATTATTTATTGCCATAATTAATGTTGTGTTGTTCTGACTGCATGACTCAAACCGACGCTGTGTGAACCAGCCCCCTACTCCCTCACCCTATTCACCAGCATCATCTTACCTCGAACCCAACAACTCTAAATAATACTAATGCACATTTACAGGGTGACTAACAGAGCTTAGGCGCTGACAATTCTACAATAGAAAAGTAAATGAAATATACGAGTACATGTGATACACATAGTCACTGTTTACCCATTAACATCATGCACACACTCAACAACATCCATATACAATTCACTACAATAACGCACTATCATCATCATCATGCGCCCTGCCGCATGGCGTTGGCGATCATGGCCCTCCACACACATCTATCCCCTGTCGCTGCAAGTACATCTCCTAGCCTCTCTGTCCTCAGCCACCCTGCAAGTCCGTCCAGTATTTTCTCCCTGGGTCTATCTGGTATTCTCCTGCCCTCCAGCTTTCTTGTTAACACACTGTACCAGGATGGAACAGGGTCAATATGAATAAAATTAGTTTAAAGAAAAGGATTCATGGAAAAGATGTGATTTAAGTTGGGTCTTAAAAGAGAAAAGGTTAGATTACTTTTTCAGATCAAAGGGCAGACCACTGCACAGAAAAGTTCCAAAACGGGGAAAGATCGGAAAGCATGAATCTTGCGTCCGTATCGAGTGGTTTTTAACAGCCGAGTATCAGAAAAAGAGCGAGAAGTACGGGAAGACAAAATAGGCATGGAGCACTTCAAGCAGAAGCAGTACTGAGACAACACTGTAATTCGTACAAGCAGCCTTGATTTGGAAGCCAGTGGAGCATACGGAGCAGAGATGTTGAACTCTCATAACGAGAAGCACTACGGATGAGCCTTTCAGCAAAACTTTAAACTTTTGTAGAGGCTGAATGACAGACAAGGGAGCACCAATAAGAAGACTGTTACAGTAATGTAGACGATAAAGTACACAGAGTTTTGGCCACAGAATCAGTGAGAAGATGGCGAATAGAGCTGATGCATTTAAGTTCCAAACAAGCCACTTGAAATACATGTACTTTGTTTATATGTTGTCATACAGAAAGTTTAGAATCAAAATTGCATCTTAGACATACACAGATTGTTGTAGTCGGTAGGATATGTTTTAGTGGGAGGATACGGAACAAAAAAACGTTAAGTGACATTTCTTCGAGCGACATGTTAACGAAAGAACAGTTCATCAAACTGGTCACAAGAATGTCATTCTATCTAACGACTTGTCATTTGATGTCGCCAATAAGGAGCACACACGTTTTGGTTTCAGTTCTTGAAGAAGGCCTATCCGTGCCCGAAAGAGTCACATTCATTCGTGTTTGTTTCTTTTTGTCAGAATAGATTTACCGAGTGAAACTCGGGCTGGTCTCTCCGTTGAGAGCACGTCGCCGCGGTGCAATGCCACCTCATTTTTTGTCCAAGACTTCAGAAAGACAAGAAGGCTAATTGGCCTTCAAAAGGGGAGTGACCTGAGAAGTGAAACTATTTCTCCAATATTTCATGCCATGGTAGCGGGGCGAACGCCCTGCTCTTTACGAATTTCAACTTCCGTGGAAAGTTTTAGTGAGCGTAGGCTAGAAGATTGACGGGTCCGACGCGTTTTTCGTCCACTTCCGAAGGACTAGACGTTCAGTTCGATCTTACCGTGAAACTGAGGAGAAAGGTCGAGGCCTCAACGGAAAAAGAACCTGGAATCTCGAGTTTAGTTGTTGACGGGCGAATGTCTAAACCATTCTGCCACCTTTCTCCCTTTCTGCACTCACGGCACAGACTCCATGTGGTGAACAAGATTCAAACTGATCATGGTGTGTGTCAGACTCCATGTGGTGAACAAGATCCAAACTGATCATGGTGTGTGTCATACTCCATGTGGTGAATAAGATCCAAACTGATCATGGTGTGTGTCAGACTCCATGTGGTGAACAAGATCCAAACTGATCATGGTGTGTGTCAGACTCCATGTGGTGAACAAGATCCAAACTGATCATGATGTGTGTCATACTCCATGTGGTGAATAAGATCCAAACTGATCATGGTGTGTGTCATACTCCATGTGGTGAACAAGATCCAAACTGATCATGATGTGTGTCATACTCCATGTGGTGAACAAGATCCAAACTGATCATGGTGTGTGTCATACTCCATGTGGTGAATAAGATCCAAACTGATCATGGTGTGTGTCATACTCCATGTGGTGAATAAGATCCAAACTGATCATGATGTGTGTCATACTCCACGTGGTGAACAAGATCCAAACTGATCATGATGTGTGTCATACTCCATGTGGTGAACAAGATCCAAACTGATCATGATGTGTGTCATACTCCATGTGGTGAATAAGATCCAAACTGATCATGATGTGTGTCAGACTCCATGTGGTGAACAAGATCCAAACTGATCATGGTGTGTGTCATACTCCATGTGGTGAATAAAATCCAAACTGATCATGATGTGTGTCATACTCCATGTGGTGAATAAGATCCAAACTGATCATGGTGTGTGTCATACTCCATGTGGTGAATAAGATCCAAACTGATCATGATGTGTGTCATACTCCATGTGGTGAACAAGATCCAAACTGATCATGATGTGTGTCAGACTCCATGTGGTGAACAAGATCCAAACTGATCATGATGTGTGTCAGACACCATGTGGTGAACAAGATCCAAACTGATCATGGTGTGTGTCATACTCCATGTGGTGAATAAGATCCAAACTGATCATGGTGTGTGTCAGACTCCATGTGGTGAACAAGATCCAAACTGATCATGGTGTGTGTCATACTCCATGTGGTGAATAAGATCCAAACTGATCATGATGTGTGTCAGACACCATGTGATGAATAAGATCCAAACTGATCATGGTGTGTGTCAGACTCCATGTGGTGAACAAGATCCAAACTGATCATGATGTGTGTCATACTCCATGTGGTGAACAAGATCCAAACTGATCATAGTATATGTCATACTCCACGTGGTGAACAAGATCCAAACTGATTATGATGTGTGTCATACTCCATGTGGTGAACAAGATCCAAACTGATTATGGTATATGTCAGACTCCCAGTCAGAAGGTCCTGAGTTCGATCCACCTAGACACTTTCACCTGATGAGTCAAAGGTGGAGATTTTTCGCCATCTCCCAGGTTAACCCTTTGCCTCCCGCACCATGTCCATCACCATCCTGCATTGTCAACTGGTGGATAGGGTGAGGGAGTCAAAAGGTTAAGTTTTTGGAGTTGGTGAATAGGGTGCGGGATTCAAAGGGTTAAATATTTGCCGACCTGCTGGTGCCGAAAACCCCTTTCGTGTGTACACTCAGGTATGTACCAGAAAAACACGAAAATAGAATCAATAAGCGTTCGTTTGTAATCTTACGTTTACGCTTGACAAAGGCCAGTTGGCCCAAAATTTGCGCCTGTCTTGTGTCTGGTTGTATTAAATACACGTTCTGACTTCTTTTCGTGGTTTTTTTTCTTTTTCTTATCTGGTTCCAAAGGCCAGTTGGATGAAAATGCGCCTGTCTTGTCTGATTGTGCCTGTCTTGTCTGATTGTGCCTGTCTTGTCTGATATGCGTTCTGATTCTTTTCTCGTGGTTTTTTTTTCTGGTTCCAAAGGTCAGTTGGCCGAAAATTTGCGCCTGTCTTTTTGATTAGGCTTGTCTTGCCCGATATGCGTTCTGATTCTTTTTCCGTGTTTTTTTCCCCGCTGATTCTTGTTTGCTTGAACGCGGGCAGTCACACTTGTTTTGGACAATTCATCATCATCATCATCAAGTGCCCTGCCGCATGGCGTTGGCGACCATGGACTTCCAACCATCTCTATCTCTCGTTGCCCCCAGCATCTCCCCCACCCTCTTCATCCCCAGCCAATCTGCAAGTCTGTCCAGCATTCTCTCCCTGGGTCTACCTGGTGCTCTCTTTCCCTCCAGATTTCCCGTTGTGACCAAGTGCTCCAAATCCCCCTTCCTCATAAAATGGCCTATAAATGTTGCTTGTCTTTTCCTAATCTTCCTTATGAGTGATCTACTTGTGTCTGCCTCCATCAAGACTGTCTCGTTTGTTTTCTTTGCTGTCCATGGAACTCTCAACAATCCTCTTAGAAACCACATCTCGGCTGCCTCAATCCTGCTCTGGCTTTGCTTGCTGACTGTCCACGCCTCGCATCCGTACAACAGTATTGGTTCTAGGCATTTGTTGGTAAGAATGCTTGTCATCTTCTTGAATGCTGTTTTGGCTTGGCCGATTCTGCCAGCTATTTCCGATGTGCATCTGCCGTCTGATGAAATGACCGTTCCCAGGTATTTGAACTTATTAACCTGTGTCAAGGTTGTGCCATTTGCTGTTATTTTGCATGAGGGGATTTCATGTTTTTTACTGATCACCATGACTTCAGTCTTCCTGCTGTTTAGTTCCAACCCTTTACCTTTGCTTTCTGTTTCTAGTATATTCACAAGGTTTTGTAGGTCCCTTTCATTTTCTGCAATTAGCACGGTGTCATCTGCGTACCGAATGTTGTTTATCATTTTCCCTCCAACCTCCAAACCCTGGATATTGAGATATCCAGGGTTTTCTTCTAGGTTTCTCATGTTTTCGCTATATAGTGAAAACAGATCTGGTGACAAAACACAACCCTGTCTGACTCCTCTTTTGATGTTTTGAAAAGAGCTTACATTGTTTTCTATTCTCATTGCAGCTGTTGTTCCCAGTACATATTCCTGATTATTCGTATATCTTTTCCATCGATATTGAGTCTCTCCAGTTGGTTGATCAATTCATCATGTCGTACCCGATCGAAAGCCTTGGTATAGTCAACAAAGCATAAATACAAATCCTTATTCATCTCAATTGACCTCTCTATGATAGTTCTTAGGATGTATATAGCATTAATAGTTCCTTTCCCCTCCACAAAATCCACACTGTTCTTCTGCTATTTCTCTTTTGATTCTATTCCTTGTCCTCATCATGATTATTCTAAAAAGGATTTTTGTTACATGACTCATCAAAGTGATTGTGCGATGCAGTTCGCATTCTATAGCCCCTGTCTTCTTTGGAAGTGCAATGAAAATTGATTTTGACATATCTTTGGGGATTTTTCCAGTGTCATAAATTTCATTTAGGAGGACTGTTATTTTTTCTATGCCATATTCCTCCAGGGCTTCAATCATCTCTGTAGTAATGTTGTCTGATCCTGGGGCTTTTCCTGGTTTAATCTTTTTCAGTGCTGCTCTAACTTCATCTTTCATTATGGGTGGTCCTTCAAAGTTCTTTCTTATAATGTGTTCTTCGTTTCTGTCATCCTCAAAAAGGTCTTTAATGTACTCTCCCCATCTGTCTAATATTTTGTCTTCTTCCATGATAAGCGTGCCATCTTTCGATTTTAAGCAACCAGTTGATGTGCATGTATTTTTCCTGTGGACAATTTCTTTAATTCGTCTGTACATACCCTGAGGATCCATTTTGTGTCGTTCTTCTATCTCTTTGCATTTTGTGTTCAGCCAAGCTTCCTTAGCTTCGTTGCACCTATACCTGATTTCTTTGTTTATCTTCCTGTATATCTCCTCGTTTCTCTTTGCCTTCCTCCTTTCCTACATCAGGCCCAAAATTTCATTAGTCATCCAGCTCTTTTTTGCTTTTCTATTTGCCTTAGGGATTTTTTCACAAGCTTCATTTATAGAACTTCTCAACTTTGTCCATTGTTCCTCACTGTCACCAACGTCTTCCAGAGCACTGAATTTGTTTTGAACATGTACATTACATTTTTGACGTATCATTTCATCTGACTTTAAGAGTCCAAGGTTTAGTTTGATGTTGCTTTGATCTGTTTCCTTTTCCTCAATTTTAGCCTAAACCTTCCCACTACCGGATTGTGGTCACTGTTGCAGTCTGCGCCTGGTAATGTTTTTGCTGACAGTAAAGAATTTCTAAATCTTTTGGTGATCAGGATGTAGTCAATTTGATTTTTGGTATTATCTCCTGGACTCATCCAAATCCATTTTCTTCTGTTAGGCCGCTCAAACCAGGTGTTTCCTACTATAAACTCATTCATCTGTGCCCATTCTACAAGCTTCTCCCCTCTTTCATTTTGTGTACCAAGGCCATGAGGTCCAACTATATCCTCCACCCTATCCTGTCCCACTTTAGCATTAAAATCTCCCATTATGACTGTAACTTCTTGTGATTTACATTGGACCTTGGCCATCTCTAAAACTTCGTAGAAGTTGTCGATGTCTTCCTGAGTACTTGCGGATGTTGGTGCATACACCTGTATGATGCTGATATCAAAATTTGACCAGTAAAACTCTGTCGGACACTGCCCAGTATCCCTTAACTGCTTTTGATTTGTCTTTGTCCATTATGATGCCTACTCCTCTTTCATGTGAATTACCACCAGAGTATATCACTGGCCTTTGTCAAATGTTACCGTAAGATCACAAAAGAACAAGTAACAAATACAACAATCAGGAGAAAAAGTCTAAAACTTCCCTGCTTCTTCGTTCAGTAGGAGAAAAGGACTGAAAGGAACTTGCGCCTGTCTTGTCTGATTGTATCAAACACGCGTTCTGATTCTATTTTTGCGTTTTTCTCGTTCCTCTTTGCTTGAACGCGAGCGAGCGGTCGCACTTGTTTTACAGATATGGACGTTAAAAATCCTGTAAGCCACGTTAGTGGCTGCCTCATGGAAACGTGAACAAATCTAATATGCCCACCACCCAAGACGGAATACGTAGACTGTGCAGCAATACACCGCCTGCACAGTGTGGGCAAACTACGCGCATACACGTATCCAAGAAAAATCAGAATGCTAAAAAGAAAAATCGCCATGGCTTATGCACTGCCGTCAGACTACTCCTTATTGTAGCGGTGCTTGTCTTTTCCTAATCTGCTTTCTCAGTGATCTTCTTGTGTCACCCTCATTCAAGACTGTCTCGTTTGTTTTCTTTGCTGTCCATGGAACTCTCCACATTCTTCTTAGAAACCACATTTCAGCTGCCTCAACGTTTATAGGACATTTTATGAGGAAAGAGAAATTAGAGCACCTGGTCACAACAGGAAAGCTGGAGGGAAAGAAAACACCAGGTAGAACCAAGGAGAAAATATTAGACGGACTCGCAGGGTGGCTGAGGACGGAGAAGGTGGAAGATGTACTTGCAGCGACAAGGGATAGACTCGTGTGGAGGGCCATGATCGCCATCGCCACACGGCAGGGCACATGATGAAGATGATGATGAAGATTTGATGATGAGTCCCAGCCCTACTTAATATTTCCATCCTTCTTGTGGTGTTAGCTTAGTAGTTAGTATTCCCCTCCCCCTTCCTCCTTCCTCCCCCCTCCCCCACCTCCACCTTGTCATGCATAAAATTTTGTGCCGGTTCAGTAATGTGTCTGTCAGGTAGTTGTTGGCAAATATGGTTGGAGCGCATATGGAATTGTCCGAATGCAACGAATGTCTCTTGAACAAAGTCCACACTTCGAACTTCGCAACGAAGGCACGGATGGTGGATGGGTAAACTGCCCGGGACAGGATTGGTGTGGGGGTACATATTGAGACGGCGACAATGACCGACTTTCGGATCGCCATATTATGGTCGTCACACTTGTTTATTTGACCCATTTCCGTTGCCTGTCACCATCATATAGATAGACACAAACACACATGCGCGTGTACACACTCACACACGCACTTACACTTATACGAAAACACATCTAAACAACAACACATACAGGAAAACACACACAACACACACACACACACACACACACACACCCCACACACACACACACACACACACAAACGTTCGTTCGTAGGTGCACATAATACTAACACACTAACAGGTACACACACACACACACACACACACATCACTCACTCACTCATTCACACACACACACACACACACACACACACACACACACACACACACACACACAAACACACGCATATACTTTCACTCACACACACGCCTACACACATACAGAAACGCACATAATACGTTCATATGGGCGCGCGAGCACACATACACACAAACATACACACACAACCACACACACACAAACAAACACACAGACATAAGCGACGCACACACACACACACACACACACACACACACACACACACACACACACACACACACACACACACACACCACACACACACACACACACCATACCACACCACACCACACCACACACAGACATTCACACACTAACATTGTGGTTTCGTCAGTCAGCAGCTGTTGTAAAAACACAACAGCTTTGTTGGGGGGGGGGGGGGGGGGGAGGGATAGAATGTGTGCTAGCTGTTCGATTTTTGAAATCTGACTTTGCGAAAGTGTGTGTGTGTGTGTCTGTGTGAGTGTGTGTGTGCATGGCGCGTACGTGTGTGTATGTGTGCGTGTGTGTGTTTTATGTGTTTGTAAGTACATGCGTGTGCTCGTGTGAGTTTGTGTGTGTGAGAGAAACTAACACTGACACTGACTGACACTAACACATAGTTGATTGTGAAGGCCACTGACCCGTACGTGAGAGAGAGGGAGAGGGAGAGAGAGAGAGAGACAGAGAGAGAGACAGAGAGAGAGAGAGAGACAGACAGACAGCCAGCCAGACAGACAGACAGAGACAGAGAGACAGAGAGACAGAGAGAGACAGATAGAGAGATATAGACAGAAAAACAGACAGAGTGAAAGAGAAAGAGACAGGCAGACAAACAGAGAGAGAGACAGACAGAGACAGAGAGAAACAGAGAGAGAGCAAGAGAGAGAGAGAGACAGACAGATAGACAGACAAACAGAGAGAGAGAGAGAGAAACAGAAACAGACAGAAAGAGACAGAAACAGAGACAGAGAGACAAAGAGAATCGAACTTGGATTTCTGAAATAATACGTATATACGTTATCCACTACATCACTGTTTAGCTAGCTAGCAGCTGTTGTGTGTTTTGGATGTACGCTTTGAGTGTTTTTTTTCCTTTTATTCTGCGAGTGTTTTGTCTTGTTTGCAGGAGCGTGTTCGTGAAACAGTGATGTTTTGCGACTTGCGTGGATCTATGGACATCATATGTGAATTCTCAGTTGAATAGTTGTAATCCCTTTTTGACTGTGTCTGATAAGGTTATGTTCGTATTGATTACGAGCCTGTGACTTCACGAATGAATTTCCATATGAATTAATAATTAAGTCCTGTTGAACTGATATGAATAGACTTAAGCCACACATGGTAAGTCCATCTGTGTAGCGCAAATATTCCCCGTCAGAGAATGCTCGTTGTACTTTACATCTACCATTCTTCAATAATAAAGCGTTTTGGAGTTTACATAAACACAATCAGGGACTGGGGAGGGTTGACATTTCAACACGTTAACCCTTTGACTTCCGCACCCTATCCGCCAGAATCCTGCATGGTCAGCCATGATACCAAAGCAAAAACTTAAGCCTTTGACTCCCACACCCTATCCACCAACTTCCTACCTACAGGAAGCTGGTGGATAGGGTGAGGGAGTCAAAGGCTTAATTTTTTTCAGCTTATGGAAAGCCTTCGGGAGTGAAAGGGTTAATGCAGTACAAACATAGTCGAATATACACCGCAGCATGAACACAATTCATCAAAAATAACAGCAGATCATAGCATAAAAGCAGAAACAGATGGCAGTGATAATGCCTGATAAATATGATTTTTTAGATACATACGCACTAACTAGGAAGCAAACGTAGACACGACTAGATATACTCACATATACATGTGCACACATATGCACATTAACCCTTTGACTCCCGTACCCTGTCCACCGATTGCAAAAACTTAACCCTTTGATTCCCTCACCCTATCCACCAGCTTCCTGCAGGAAGCTGGTGGATAGGGTGAGTGAAACAAAGGGTTAAGTTTTTCCTTTGCTAGCATGGATGGCAATCCAGGATGCTGATGGAAAGGGTGCAGGAGTCAAAGGGTTAAAGGGATGGTGTGGTTTACCGGGTCAATACATCAATGCAGCAACAGCAGATGATAATCTCCATTGCTAGTGTGAAGTGTTTATAAGAAAGAAAAACGTACAGAATTTAGTACGTTTTTCGTTTACGTCATTGTGGGGTTTGTACACACACACAACCACCACACACACACACACACACACACACACACACACACACCACACCCCACACACCGCATGCACGCACGCACGCACGCACGCACAGCACAAGCACGCACGCACAGCATACATTTACACACATGCGCACACATACTCACACACATACATACACATATGAGCCGGAATTTGATGAAACCAGAAAAAAAAAACACGAAAAAAGAATAAGAACGTGTATCTAATACAACAAGACAAGACAGGTGCAAATTTTCGGCTAACTGGCCTTTGTCAAGCGTGAATGTAAGATCACAAACAAACAAACACCAGATACAAAAATTAGGAGAAAAAGACTGAAACTTCCCTGCTGCTCCGTCCAGTGTGAGTCTCAGGGAAGCAGCAGGGAAGTTTCAGTCTTTTTCTCCTAATTTCTGTATCTGGTGTTTGTTTGTTTGTGATCTTACGCTTGACAAAGGATTTTTTTGGATTTGGAATTTGATGAGTAGAAACTCTATACTGGTGACTAATGAATATGTACAGAAAAAGATCAACACCTTGGCAGGCCTGCTGGGATCGCTTCTCCTCATTACTGTGATTGTTTAAGTCCCAGGCAACTGCACAAAACCATATCAGGATTACAACCATCTAAAAACAAACACAGCACTTCGTTGACCCTTGAAAAAACGACCTGGAGAAGAAAATTAAATACCCCTTTCAATGCATTTGCGCACATAATCTAAGGATATGCCCTGGCGTTGACTATTTTGCCCAATTTTCATTCAGGGGGATTAAAAAAGCTGCATATAAATGTAAACATAACTGAGGTAAAAAAAAACAAAAAAACTGCATATAAACATAAACATAACCGAGGACTATATACAAAACTGGGCTAACTCACCTAAAGTTTCTTCTACACATCACATTTCCTTGGAGCCAAAAATATAGCAGCTATACATGTAGTTAATTATCAGTCCTATCAGAAAGTATGTAAGGCTTTATAGAACACGTACAGGTGAATGGACCAGCAAATCAGAAAATGGTAGGAAGAGACGATGGAAAGCAAAGGAAAAAGACAGAAACAAAGAGAATGACAGAAACCAGGAAATTTCTAACACAGAATTTCCAAAAGGTGGGGGGTAATATTTATACTGGAAGAGCGCCCAGCATCCCCAGGGAGACGGAACCGTTTCTGGCAACAGTGAAGTGACGCAGGGTTGCTTGGTCGGGTCACATCACCGACCATCATGCATTGCCCAAGTCCATTCTTCGGGCTACCCTGGAAGAAGGCCATAACTGAGGTGGACAGGGGAAGAGGTGGGTGGCAAATACTGAAGACTGGGACCGACGTCAGTACGTCCGAACTGCTTGTTGCTGCACTCTAAAGACTGAGATGGAGGATCTTGTCTGTGCTGCGTCCCATGAGTCCCCCTCCGCCTCCCTAACGATGTGGTTACTAGATTAGTGGTAACGATGGTTATGTAAAACGTTTCCATCTGGAATATATAACACAGCCCCCTGACAGTCACACTTAAGTATTACTGGTTCTGAGTGGCGATATTTCACACATAGGACAATTAGAACTTGTAAGGTTGGTATCGTAAGTTTATTTTGATAGCTGTGAATGATGGATCGCTGGCACCGTTCAGCTATAATTAAAGGTTGCCCCATTACCCTGAGATCGTAGGTGGCACAGACCTCAATTTTTGGCGAGGCCAGCATTATGATGGCAGTGCCTTTCTCTCTCCTCTCTCTCTCTCTCTCTCTCTCTCTCTCTCTCTCTCTCTCTTTTCTCTCTGTCTCTGTCTCTCTCTCTCTGTCTCTGTCTCTCTCGCCGATTTACCTTTCCCTAACTTTGAAGAAAATCAGGTACTCATTCACAGCAGGGTAGACTGCAGGCACACAAAGTTCCACACGGACGTGATTTGTACCCCTGCAAACTCATGCAGACAGGTTGGAAGGTGACTGCTCTACCTATGTACACCAACCAGACCTTATGGTTCAGGTTTCGGGACAGTAAAAATTCGAGGGAAAAAAACTGGGTACCACCCTCTTAACCCTTTGACTCCCGCATCCTATCCACCAACCGCAAAAACTTAACTCTTTGACCCCCTCACCCTATTCACCAGCTTCCTGCAGGAAGTTAGTGGATAGGGTGAGGGAGTCAAAGAATAAAGTTTTTGCTTTACCAGCATGGTTGACAATACAGGGTGCTGGTGGACAGGGTGCGGGAGTCAAAGGGTTGATGTTTGCTCCGACATAAGTTGAAGTCTCAACCACCTCACTCGACTATGACCTCAGGGTTATGGAGCAAACTTTACCTTCACCTACTGTGTCAAGCTCGGTCCTGTCCAGTGACATTTAAAGTGTAGTGTTACACTGTAGAGATGGAGGAGGTCGAAATCATCATCATCATCATCACCATCACCATCATTGTCGTCCTCATCATCATCATCGTCGTCGTCATCATCGTCGTCGTCGTCGTCCTCCTCATCATCATCCATCACGATTTTACATAGCCCTACACAACTTAAAGGCCGCTCATGATTCTGTACAACGTTAACATAAAGTAAAATATGAACTGATAACACTGACTTCAATGTTGAATCACTTTCACACACAACATCCAGAGTCCCACTTGTGCTGGCGGGATGTTGCTGAACAGTCTGGTGATCACGCCATGAAGACAGTCAAGTTTCTTTCTCCGGGATGGAATGGAGGTGGTGGTTGAGAGGGAGGAGGGGGCCTGCATGCCAGGTATTTTCATATTTCCATAAACCACAGAAAGCTGCGATACAATTACCAGTATGAGATACAATTACCAGTATGAGATAATAATAATAATAATAATAATAAAGGCAATTTATATAGCGCTTTCCAGAGCACAAAGCGCTTCACATAAAATCAAAAAAAGTATATAACTAAATACAAATAGATACACCAACATAAAATTTAAACATACCGCTGCTAACACTATATAACATAAAACATAAAATTTACGTTCAACAAGACATATTAACATAGTAAATTCAAATATTACTAAAAATAGTGACAATCATACAAAAATATTTTCTCTCTCTTTCTCTTCACACACACACACACACACACACACACACACACACACACACACACACACACACACACAGAGACCCAAACACACTCCCTCTCTCAACCACTCAGTTTCTCTACTATCAAATTCTATCACGCTTACACATACTCTTACTCATACTCTCACTCTCTTGCCCCACCCCAACCATACTCTTGCTCTCTACCGTGCTCCCGATATTCCTTGCTCACTCTCTCGCTCTCCCGCACAGCCTCTCTCTCTCTCTCTTTTCCTCTCTCCTCTCTCTCCCTCTCTCTTGCTCGCATAAACATGCTTCACACACACACACACACACACACACACACACACACACACACACACACACACACACACACACACACACACACACACACACACACACACACACAAACACACACACACACACACATATATGTAGGAACGATGATCAGGGCTGAGAGAGAAGAGAAAGAGAAGATCAATGAAAGTATTGAGTGAAAAGATAGGTCTTCAGACTAGACTTGAAAGAAGGAAGACATTGCTTATGGCGAATATGATAGGGAAGGGAGTTCCAGGTCATGGCAGCAGAGTGGGAGAAAGCTCTCTGACCATGCAGTTTCCGGTTGAAACGGGGAACACAGAAAGTTCTTGTGTCGGTAGAGGATCGGAGAGTTCTGGATGGTACATACACTTGAAGAAGTTCAGACAGATAAGAGGGAGCGGAGCAAGTAAGAATTTTGTAACAGAGACAGCAACATTTGTATTTGATTCTTTGTTCAACTGGAAGCCAATGCAACTTTTTCAGAAGAGGAGAACATGACTGGGATCTAGGGGCTTTACAAACAAGCCTAGCTGCTGAATTCTGAACACGTTGGAGAGGTTGAATGACAACTGAAGGGCAGCCGATTAGAATAGAATTACAGTAGTCCAAGCGTGAAAGAATATAAGAGGAAATAAGAGTTTTAGTGGCTTCCTCAGTAAGAAAGGGGCGGATAGAAGCAATACGTCTTAGTTCCATATAAGAAAGCTGGCATATCTTAGTGACATGTTTTTGCATAGAAAGATCATGATCTAAAAGAACTCCTAAATCCCGGACACAGTCAGAAAATTCAGTGGAACTAGAACCTATAGGGAGAGAAGAAGAAAGTGTGTTGATATCATGATGTGAGAAACGTATAGCCTCCGTCTTGTCACAGTTAAGTTTCAGTTTATTTGATGACATCCAGAGATCAATGTCAGAGGTACAATTACCAGTATGAGATAAAAAAACAACAACACAACAACAAACCCACAGGCTAGGTAGGATCTCAGGACCTGGGCAGCTCATGGGTTTATGCACAGGCTTAAGGCTTGTGCTCTGACCCTTTTGGGTCTTCCCCGGCGCATGGCACCAGAGACGTCAGTGCATGTGGAATTCATTCCGGGCGCGGAGAAGTTATCTTGAGAAACTGAATATGAAACTGAACTGCCCTCACGTGCAGGATCTTTAACGTGCGTGGCTGATCTTCTGCGTGCGTATACATATGAAGGAGGTTAGGACACTACTAAGTCTACATATATGCTAATCTGACTTAATTTGACTTAGGTACTCCCGCGTCGAAAGACACATGAGGCAACCACCCACAACCATTCCTTTCTGTCCAGGGCCATATGCAGAACATCGCTCCATTTCCTGTTGACCAGCTTCAGATCGTCAAGGATCGTCTGCTTCCAGTTCATCTTTGGCCGCCCCATGCGATATGTTGACCTGTGAGATTATCAAATATCTCCACTAATTACCCACAAGGCGGACTGCCCAGCCACGATAGAGCCCGTCTAATCTATTGGCTATCGTGTCCGTCAGTGTTAATAGTTGAAACTGATTCTGAGTGGTTCCCCCTTGGGGATGTGGATGACTCTTTCAGTCTATATAGTATACCCGTCTTCTGGAAATTTCTGTGCTAGAAATGTCCTTTTTTCTGTCATTCTCTTCATTTCTGCCTTGTTCGTTTGCTTTCTGTCATTTCGTCTTGCCATTTTCTGCCCTGCTGGTCCATTCACCTACATGTGTTCGATAAAGTCTTACATACTTTCTCTTAGTACTGACAATTGGGTACATGTATTAAGTGCATTTTTGGCTCTAGGGAAATGAGGTATGCGGAAGCAATTTTATGTAATTTAGGCCCGTTTTTATATGTTTCAGTGTCTTTAGTTATGTTTAAATTTGTACTCAGGTATTTTTTCATATCCCCTGTGTGATAAATTGGTCGGAGTGGTCAACACCAGGGGCATGTCCTTAGATTATGTGCACGAATGCATTGGTACGAGTACTTAAATTTTCTTTACCATTTTTACCTGTTGAATGAAGTATTGTATGTTTCGAAACGGTTATAAGCCTGATATGGTTCTATGCAGTCAGCTGGGCTTTAAACGAAAATAACAATACAATAACAATAATAAGTTTCTGAGTGGCTCGGGTGAGGATCAGGTTTGCGCAAGTGTGCCGGTTCTTTTGATAAAGCCGCGGACTGAGAATATCGTGTCTCGAGTTCAATCCCCTCCCCCCTCCCTGCAACTTCAACGTTGGTTTATTCTCAGCCCATCTGATTGCTTCATTCTGGTGGTGTCTGTGTTTCACAAGTCCCTTCCTTCCTCTCCCCATTTAACGACTTGCATTACAACGTACAGGGTTTTGTGCAGGCTCAAAGAGTCTGCTAGACAACTGTTAGCAGCTTTTGAGTGGAGCACGTAGGAAGCGGTCCACGTGTGATGAATCCATTTTTTAACAGAATGCAGCCTCCAAGCTTAAGTGGTGCACTAACAATGGATTTTGTGACCCAAAAAACAAAACAAAACAAAAAACAAACAAAACGAAACAAAAGAAACACACACAAAACCAACTAACAAACAAAAAAACCATAAAGACAGAATGAGAACGCGTATTTGGTATACCAAAACAAAATAAACAACAAAACAAACAAACAAACAAAACACACACACACACACACACACACACACACACACACACACACACACACACACACACACACACACACACACCCACACACACACAAACCAACCAGCCAACAAACAAACAAAAAAATACACATAAAGATAGAATGAGAATGCGTATTTGACATACTAAAACAAGACAGGCGCAAAATTTCGGCCAACTGGCCTTTGTTAAGCGTATACAGGATACAGCAAAGAACAAAATGAACAACATTTAATGGAAAGAACAATAGACGACTTCCCTGACCTTTTATTGAGCAGGATATTGTGAAATGGCATTTGACATATTCGTAAGTTCTAATAAGTTGGTATGACCAGTGGAATGCAGATTATGTTTGGCTTGTATAACAGGTGGACTGTGGCCTGACCACCAGCGACGTTCAGCGTGTGCTGTTACCCTGCAACAGATGGGAAGAGATCACTGTAATGAGCTGACCACACATACCTCACTATCATTAATACTGCTGTTACTGGGCTTTGGCTTTACTGAGGCGAACAGTGGGATATGGCGTGTACGTTGTGTGTGTGTGTGTGTGGTGTGTGTGTGTGTCGTGGGGTGTGTGTTGTGTGTGTGTGTGGTGTTTGTGGTGTGTGTGTGTGTGTGTGTGTGTGTGTGTTGTGTGTGTGTGTGTGTGTGCGTTATGATGTACATACTTGCTGTGTGGGCCAAAATGTAGCAATTACCTTTAACAAATTTGCAAATGTCACATAGGATTTTTGCTTTTTAACTTAAATATAAATATATGAAAAACAAACAATACAACCAAACAAAAACGCTTGATCTAGCATTGGGACCGCTATGGTAAGAAATGTGTGCATGCGTGCGTGTGTGTGATTCGTGTGTGGTGTGTGCGCGGGTGTGTGTGTGTGTGTGTGTGTGTGTGTGTGTGTGTGTTTGTGTGTGTTTGTATTAAAGCGTGAAGAACTTACATCTCGGTTTATTCATGAACGCCCTCCCCCCAAAAAGAAAAGTAAAGGAAAAGAATTTGAGCAGTATACATTTGATGCTACTCAGAAACTTATTACTACGAACATCATTGAGATCAACGGAGATTCAATATAACCATTTCACGAACATTTGAAATGGATGCAAAAAGGGAGGTTGTTCGCATGTCTTTTTAATCTCCCCTTTATCTATCCATTCACTTATCAATCTATACATACTAGGTACCTAGTTATTCACTTTTTGCACAATTTGAAAAAAAAATAATGGAGGACAGAGAATAGCTCTTTTTGGTGGGAATGGGGAGAGGGCAAGAGAGATGGCGTTTGGGTCGAGGTGGGGTGGTGGTGGTGCATTGAATGGTATCACTGAGTGGAAGCCCAATTTCGAACCTTGTCGTTGTTAATCGACTACGCTCATACACCACGACAATAACAGCGGTGACAAGGCGAAAATTAATCTGAAAGGTAGCAGCTGGTGCGTTCAGTATTGTACACACCTGTCTATTGTAGGTATTGGCATCAATTATTAGTGAATAAGTTATACACTAACAGTCCTCCTAAATGAAATTTATGACACCGGAAAAATCCGTAAAGATATGTCAAAACCAATTTTCATTACACTTACAAAGAAAGCAAGGGCTACAGGATGCGAACTCCATCGTACAAACACCTTGATGAGTCATGTGATAGACTTTGTTAAGAATAATCATGATGAGGACAAGGAATAGAATCAAACCAGAAATTGCAGGAGAACAACAGAACAATGTGGGTTTGGAAAGGAACTATTAATGCCATATACATCCTAAGAACTCTCACAGAAAGATCAGTGGATTTGAACAGAGTTTATGTTTATGTTTTGTTGATTATACCAAGGCTTTTGATCAGGTAAGACACGAAGAATCAATCAACCAACTAGAGAGGTTCAATGGTGACATGTATTCGGAACAAACAGCAGCAATGCGAGTAGAAAATACAAAAAGAAGGGTTAGGCAGGGATGTGTTCTGCCAGCAGATTTTTTTTTCACTTTACAGCGAAACCATCACGAGAAACTTAGAAGAATGCCCTGAGACAAAGGTTGGAGAAAAAATGGCAAACACTTTCGTTAGGCAGATGACACTGTTCTAACTGCAGAACATCAAAAAGACCTACAAAATTGAGTGAATATAATACAAATAGAAAACAGAAATAAAGGGCTGGAGCTAAATAGCAAGAGGACTGAAGTCATGGTAATCAGTAAAAATATAAGAAATCCACTCGTGCAAAATAAAAGCAAATGGCACAACACTGAGACAAGTTGATTAATTTAAATATCTGGGAACAGTTATTTCATCAGACTGCAGGTGCACATTCGAAACAGCCAGCAGAATCGAGTACGCTAAAACAACATTTAATAAAATGAAAAGTGTTCTTGCCAACAACTGCCTATCAATTAACATTCAGGAATAGAATTCTTCAGTGTTATATAGAGCCAATACTGTTGTACAGATGTGAAGCGTGGACACTTACGCAAAGTCGGAACAAAACTGAGGCAGCTGAAGTGTGGTTTCTTAGAACATTAAGAGTTCCATGGACATCAAAAAAACAAAAAACAAACAAACAAACAAACGAGACAGTCTTGAAAGAAGCAAACGCAAAAAGAACACTAATAAAAAAGACAAGGAAAAGACAAGCAACGTTTATAGGACATTTCATGAGGCAGGAGAAACTAGAGCACTTAGTCACAACAGGAAAGCTGGAGGGAAAAAGAGCACCAAGTAGACTCAGGGAGAAAATTCTGGACGGAGTTGCGGAGTGGATGAAGACAGAAAGGGTGGGAGATGAACTTGCAGCGACAAGGGATAGATTCGTACGGAGGGCCGTGATCGTCACCGCCATTCGGCAGGGCACATGATGATGATGATGAAGTTGTGAACAAAGTCAGTAATAACTTACACTGCAGAACATTCCTTCTGAGCCGGTAGTAGCGTAGTTGGGAATCCGTTCGAGACGGACAATTCTATGCGCGTACCACCGAAATCTGCCAACAATATTTTGGGGCACAGAATGTTTGAGCCTGCAGAACCCTATGCAGTAGCAAAGTCTTGAAATAGAAGGGCTAGGGGGAAGTAGGACCTACGAAACACTAAGCTGACACCACAGAATGATAGAAGCATTGAGATGGGTAGCTAACAGGACCAGGCTGTGTTTATATCATACGTGACAGGCTAGGATCGAACACAAGACATCACAGCTCTTTAATCCACAGCTCTATGAACTTAGCCGGACAGCCAGCTTATGCACAACAGCACACACACACGCGCGCGCGCGCGCGCACACACACACACACACACACACACACACACACACACACAACACACACACACACACACACACACACACACACACACACACACACACACACCACACACAAGCTTGGGACCTGTAAACAACTGTCCTAAATCCATATTTTTTGCGAGACCTGATCGATCTTCTTTTCGTTTCGTCAAGAATAGGCTTAGATCAGCATGAAACATGTTAAAAATGGTCAAGCCACTCTAATATTCTCCCTTTTTATAAAAAAAAAATGATCGTGGACATTCATGACCTTGACAGCAGCCATGGTGACCTTAAATCAGCTTTTGATAAAAGAAAACTTGATGTGCAGCTAGAACTATGATAGTAAGCAGTCAGAACAGTGAAAGCGAATTTTAGATATTCTCAGATTTCGAATATTATTAGAAAGTCCCTGGGAAATTGCTGTGTACTTCCTTCAGAAAGTGCTGATTTAAGGCACTGTTCTGGTTCATGTGACCTTGACCTTGAATCTCAACTTTCCATTATCAAGCGCGCGCGACTCGTTAACAATCCACAGTTTTGTCCAACATTTGTTATAGATTCATTCGTTAGGCTAAAAAAAATGCTTGCTCATACATTTTGTCACTCGTACACACAGACACACGCACACGCACACGCACACGCACACACACACACAGAGAACACACACACACACACACACACACACACACAACACACACACACACACACAGAAACAAGTACACACACACACACACACGTACACACACAGTACACAACACACACACACGCACGCACGCACGTACACACGCACACACACACACACACACACACACACACACACACACACACACGTCAATATGAAATAATCTACCTTTTTTTCTCTCTGAAAAGGAGATGATAGAAACATGAGGAGTGTCAGCCGTGTCAGGTGAAATGGCTGTCAAATACGTGATCCCTCAGACAAGTGCGAACTTATCAATTCCACGTGATCTTTAAAAAGACATTTCTGACGCTGAAAATTGATCTATAGGTATTTCATAGCCTTCAAAAGTCGTCAGAAACAACGCACCATGGCACGTACGGACGATACCTAATCCCACACACAAAGTCTTACGCTTGACACATACCTGGATCTTAAAACCGCATGATAAAAATTGAATGGTTCTACAGATCTGATTTGTTAACCCTAACTCTAAACTCTAAGCCCTTACCCGAATCCTAATTATAACCAACCTTAGTCCTAATCTAAAATCCGCATCGCAAAACAAACAAATAAATAAATAAATACATAAATGAACAAACAAATAAACGAATTGGCCTACAGGTTTGATTCTCTAAGCATAAGCCTAATATAAATCTAACCTTTAAGAAACCATAACTCTAACCATAACTTAAAAACCGCATCCCAAATGGCAAATGGGCCTTCAGGTTTGATTTTCTGATCCTAAACCTAACCCCCAGACCCTAACCCTTAAGCCTTATACCCTAACCCTAATCAAGCCCTAATCTTAAACCGTAACCCTAATCTAAAAACGATATTGTAGAAACCAAATGGGCCTACAGGATTGATTTTCTAACGATGCTGATATGTTTGGTATTCTGGTTACTTCACTCCTTTTTGTAATAACAGATCAACCATTAAAGATTCGGGCTGTTTTCAACGGGAGCAGTGCGTCGCCGCAGTGCAGCGCCACTGTATGAATGTTTTTCTATAATGCTTTTTTTTTCTTGCTCAGAGAGTGTGATTTTCTACAAATTTTGCAAGGGACGATTGTTCCGTTGCCAAGGATTCTTTAACGTGTGCAAAGTGCATGCTGCAGTCAGAACCTCGGTTTATCGTCTTGTCTGATGTAAAGTTATAAGTGCCATTGTTTGTTTGTTTGTTTGTTTGGTTGGTTTTTTCTCTTATTTATTTGAAAATTCTCCATCTTAACCCACCAGGCAGGTATATCTAGACATGATTGGGCCAGAATCTTCCGACTGGAAATCGGATTGTTACTGTTGCTTAAAGCACAGCCGACTGCGCAGAGCCATATCAGGGCTATAACCGTTTCAAAACACACAAAACTTCAACAGAAAAAAAGAAAGAAAAAAAAAAAAGTAAGTACACATATCAATGCATTCGCGCACATAATCTAAAGACGTGCCCCTGGCGTTGACAACTCCGTCCAATTTATGAACACCCACTTGACTGTCGCGCTTGGATTGCCCTTTACTGGACACCAGAAGGAAGACGCTGGAGAGAAGGACTCGAGAATACTTGGTGACGAACAGAACTCCAGACCCTGAAACACACATGGGATATCATATAGGGATTGGCCCAGAACAGACAGGGGTGGATAATTTTCGTTGCTGCCTTTCATGCTGGGGACATAATGAACAGAAAGTATAACTTAATTCAGGACAAGCGTCTTCCAGTTTGGTTCGTCATTGATGGATAACATGAAAATTGGATATAAGAAAGCTGATGTAGGTCCAGGTCCAAGTTTGAACTTATTTGAAACCAGACGGTCATGGTAGTGGAGTTGGTGGCCGGGGTAAGGAGAGGGACAGACAGAAAGAAAATAGGAGTGGGGGGTAGTTAGCTTGGGAGGTAGCCTATTAAAATAGCTAAGTTGTCTAGGCAAAAATAGCTAAGCTGTCTAGGCAAAGTATCAAATGTTATCTATCGTCAGTTCTGAAACGAAACCCTCTTATCCTCTTAAGAGTTTTATTGGATCTCTGTAACCCCCCCCCCTCCCCCTTTTTTTTGTTGTTGGTTGTTGTTGTCAGTGGTGGTATTTTTAGACAGGAGCTAATTTTATATCGATCGAGCAGAGATAAGTGTGTGTGTGTGTGTGTGTATGTGTGTGTGTGTGTGTGTGTGTGTGTGTGTGTGTGTGTGCGTCTGTGTGTGTGTGTTGTGTATGTGTGTGACTGTGTGTGCGTGTGTGTGACAAAAATGTCTTATCAAGATTTTCTCAGCTGTTGCTGGATGGATCTTTTCCAAATTTGGATCACAGCTGTAGGACCGTTGTTAAAGTCGTGAATGCGTAACTCTAACATACCTTGCCTTTAACTTAGGGAGTCACTTGAGCGGGCTGGCTGGCTCTAATGATAGAGATGTGGACTGAAATTTGACATACCTTGTAGTCAATAAGAGCCGATTAGAAAAAAAAAAAGTGTTCTCTGCCCATATTACAAATCCTGTCATTCTGGTTGTGTCAGTGTTTCATAGATCCAGTTCTATCCTTACCAACCCCTGCCCGACCATTTTACGACCTTGCAAGCACACTGGGGTTTTGCTCAGATTTAAGTAGTCTACTAGATAATCACTGGCAGATTTGGGTGGAGAACATATAGAATTGTCCGAGTTCGAGATACAACAACAACAATAACAACAACAACAACAAAACCCCAGGAAATATACTCTGCCAATTTTCAGATCTAGATCTGAGTTGCTGCTTTTTGTGTCAGATGTACAGCGCAGACACGACTGATTAAAATCAGTTTCTATCCTACCCCCACCCCCCATCTTCGTAGATCCAAGGGGCTGAGGGCATGTATGAACTGAGTTAATCTATGCTTTGCATGTCAGTTTATTTATAGTGTCAAACTAGATCTGGCAGATCTGTGTAGATCAGATGATGCATTCAGTTTGTAAACAAAAACTTCAGTCCAGCTGCTTGTGCGATGATTTTTTTCCCTACTGTTCATTAAGTTAACATTTTGTGTCACCGTGCAGTCAACAATAAAAACCTATGGGTACAGAATGGGACCCGGAGCTACGATGCCTTACTGCTGACCAATCACCTCTCAGTTCCCGATGCCACACTGTAGCCATTTTGCCAAGCAAAGAGAACTGTACATATGACGCATGACCCATTAGGATTCAATCATCAGATACATTGTAACTTGTTTACAAGCTGAATGGCAAGAAGGGGGGGGGGGGGGATTACAAACCCCGGAACATAGCCACACAACGTGCACCAGCCAGGTCCAACCCAGCTACGGACCAAGAGAAAAACAGGGGGTGTTCGTAAAAACGCAAAAGTTGGCAGACATGACGCTCCAGACACAGCCTATTTTGCTTTTCAGCTAGGTCTGACATGGCCCTGAAGGGAGCGTGCAGAAAGACAGTGTTCTGTATTGTCAGATTCAAGTGGAAGCATTCCGCTGTTCCCGCGTACCGCTGCTCCCCATACAAATGAAAGTAAAAGCATTTACAAATGGAGACGGTTTAGATCTAACCGCACGTCCACGATTTAGATCTATTCGCTCAGGAATGAATTCAAGCCACCTAGATCGTGTACCCTGTGAAATCCAAGAATGTGGGCAAAACGTCCCAGATTTTTTACGGATCCGTTTCAAACTTTTCTCCGTTCTACCCATAAACCTGTGATCTGTAAATAGTTTAAAGAGAGAAATTCCAAGGGTGAAGATTTACACTGAAACTGTTGGCTAGTACGGAAGAGCAGCAAGACAGGGTAACATTCAACTTCATCTGAAACCGAATCGGCCAGTGATTGGTTGATATTTTGGCTGATGCAGCAGACATCTTACTTATGCATATGTATGAAGCATGACCTGAGAACGGAGTCACATGATCGAAAATATCCACTATCCTACTTGCGTGTCATCATATCTTTAATCTTACTGTCTTATCTCCTGCTGGTAAGTCTGGAAGCGCATCTTTCCCGCATGATTGCGTCCGGTTGTTCCCATGGCTAGACCAATCCCACATTTTTTCGCACTATTTCCTCAGCAGATTAGTCCAGAGTAACGTTACAGAAGTGTTCAACATGCCTCTTCCGATCAGGCAACTCTGTTCCTTCATGTCGTGGTTGTTACATATGCATAAGCGACATGTCTGTCGTGTGACCCAAAATATCAACCAATCACTGACCGGTTTGTTTTGAGATGTCGCAAACAGCGGCATGACCCCCATTCAGGATGCCATCTTGGAACCATTGTGAAGCAATGATTTCGGTGAATTCTTTTGTTTTTGAACTATTAAGGTGAATGAAAATGACAGGAGAACTTCAAAATCCTGTAAAATCATTCCACATAGGCTACTCTTTGGTTCTTGGAGATGTTCTGACATTCTTCACTGGTAGATCAGTCTTGTATCTTTGTCGCATTTGTGGAAGGCCTAAATATGTTGTTCAAACCTTTTTTTTTAAGTTAAGTGTTACATGCCAGTCTGACTCTTCTGCATACACAGCGACCAGCTGCCCCATAGGCCTAAGATCTAAATCAAGGTTAAATCAATCTGACATTAACATTATGCCATATCCGTTTGCACGCACAATAAGCGTAGATCTATATAGATCTACACCTTGGCAGAAAAGAGTTCTACGAATCGCTTCTGGAGAAATCTGCAAGCTGTATTGTACCATTAGGCCTACAATAGATAAGCCACCAGTATAAGCCATGCTTGAGAATTATTTTGAACAAAACGGCCTAGCAGCTGTTTAGGATTACAACTTGACGCGATGGGGTTCGCCATTACGAAAAAATAATCTTAAGATGGAAAAGATGTGACGTCAGAGATCATTATGACGGGGAAAATGAATTTTATCTTTATTTTTAGGCCTACCATTCTATCCCAGGTTTGTAAGAAAATGGGAAAGTAAATTTTGATTGTTGGGAGCGGTAGTCAAGTGGTTAATACATCAGACTTTCAATCAGAAGATAAGGGATTCGATACAGCCTTGGAACTTTGCGCATGGTGGGTAAGGGTGGAGATTTGTACTATCTCCCAGGTCAATGTGTGTGCAGTCCTGTTAGTGTTTTAAACCTGGTGGTGTGTATACGCACACAGTACATCAAGGATCCAAAATCCTGTAAATCATGTCAATATTCAGAGGCTTATGGAAACACGAAAACACACAGCATGCACGCCTACCAAAGACGGACCATGTAGACTGTGCAGCAACATACTTCCTGCACAGTGTGAGTAAAACAACGTATATAAACAGGTCCAAGAAAAATCGAAACATTTGAAAAAAAAAATTAAGATGTAGCTAATTTACACTTTTTTCCCGCGTCGTAGACTGTACGTAAGCAAAACTACGCCGTTCGTCAGTGTCTCTAGTTCCTACTTTCAAAGTCCATGAGGTTTTTTTCCATTATGCAGTCCTAGATTGCTTGAAGTCTGTAACACTCACTGAAAGGTTTTCCTCGATTAGATCTTTTTGAGCCGTGAACCATAGCTATGCAATGGACAAATGTAGGCCTATAGGATCATGTAGTACATCAACTTTGCCATTGCCAGGAAATACGACCGTATTTCATAATTTCAAACGAAAACAAAATGCTGATTTGACTTTGGATCTACAAACTGCAAGGCACAGTCCTGTATGTCGTCCTATTTCATGAAGCCTGATTGTCATAAACTTGATTTTTCCGAATCTTGTTTGTTTCTTTGATTTTTTTCCATTACTACTTGATATATTACAATGACTTTTGACTTCAAAAGACAATCTTCTGTCCCCTACACCCCAACTTTTTGTTTGTTTGTTTGTTTGGTCAACGGTTGGCTGGTTTTGTTGTTGTTATTGTTAAATATAATCGGATGATTTTATTTTCTAAAAGCAATTGTGTGAATAGAATGATGTTTAAAAAAAAAGAACGATGTGAATCGTGTAAGAATTTATTGAATTGTTGCCAAACGTAGGAAGATAAAATAAAATATATCTTTTCAATTATTATGAGTTAGATCTGGTTTTCTTACATTATGACTACGGGATAGATCTGGTTTTCTGACATACTGGCATCCTCTGCACAAGAAGACTGCTGTACAGATTTTGTTGGGGGAAAAACCGCAGGCTGTTGAAATCGTGACATGCGGATACAAATAAATTTGGCCTATTCGGGAAAGTTCTTAGGCAGTACTCTTCAATGCATTACCCTACATATCTACACTTTGTCTTGCTGCAGCTCACTGACTGTGTTGTGATTGA
Source organism: Monoplex corrugatus (assembly GCA_030674185.1). NCBI lineage: Eukaryota > Metazoa > Mollusca > Gastropoda > Littorinimorpha > Ranellidae > Monoplex > Monoplex corrugatus. The sequence continues at coordinate 76,645,322 of CM060309.1, read as the reverse complement.
TCATTGTTCGTCCCTGTCGTGGTGGCCACACAGGGCCAGCGACACAAATTATTTGGTATTTCAGTCGAACATTTCACAACGTAATTTGATACAGGCTGAGCGCATGAAGTCGCGATCGTAAATATTTGGCGTGACTTCATCGGTAAAATTGTGGTTTCGTCATCGCTTACAAGCTCGGCAACATCGATAACTGGTCCTTTTGATGCTTGCATTTGTGCATTAGTTTTATCGGCGATTGTGCTTTCTGTCGCTCTTGACTGAGTATTGTTCAGAATATAATATTCGGTGAACAGACGTATCATCGTTTGTCCTATCCTGCAAGCTGTGACTACTATGCTGAGTCATGATACTGCGACCTGTCGCCTTGGTGCATTGGTCAGTGCAACTGACTAATGACTAAAAGGGTGTGGGTTCGAATCCCCATTTGTCTTGTCAAAATCATTTTGAGATTTTTGGGGGCTAAAATGGCACCTACCCAGAGTTCAGTGTGCTGTGTGCTCATTCTGATCCCACAATGGAGTCTCATGGATGAGGCATTGAGGGTGTTGCCTAAATCTCCTGACAACCACTACAGGTGCCTGTCTCTCAGGCCTGACTGACGCAGGGACATAATTATTGTGATAGTGCACAACACAACCCTGTCACGTTGTTTCAATTCTAGATGGAACTCCTTAGCACGTAATTATCAACCCTATCATCATCATCGTCATAGCTATTGCAAAAACTGTCCCAGCTTCATTGACCTTTAATGCGGCGTAGAAAATGGGACAGAAAAAATGAGCACAAGGGGAACAACTCAAGTGCGATAATCCTTAAAGAAAAAGTTATTGTACTGCTCTGTGAGTCGTAGATTAACGTGTATAATTTTGAGAGTTAATCAAGTCAGACTAATAGATGGTTGCAGTCTTTGCTGTAAAAACAGTCTTTCCTATTCACCGTGGACCAAGTAATAGATCCAGTGGAATCACAGTTGTTTAAAGCCAGGTCATAATTATTGGGGTAGCCATATGGCCTTATGTGTTCCCATTGAATAAGTGGTATTTCCACAGGTTGGTTATGCTAATAATGTTGTTAACTATTCTGCTTTGTGTTCGTTTGCCTGACACTGTGACAGTATGGTTTTGAAGTGTGGACCATGTTAGTAAGGTTGATTTGTACTTTGTGACGAAGCAGTCTCGGAATGTGTACGCATGTGTAAACTTACAATGTTTAGGCCCATGTTTTACAGGACTGGTGGTCCAGCAAACGAAGCTTTAAGGGTTTGTTGTTGTTGTTGTTGTATTTATACT
>CM060309.1:76629033-76639033 GCA_030674185.1 Monoplex corrugatus | reverse complement strand
TAAGACACACAGATACACATGTCGTTTACATGTAACCAAGATTATTCCAGAGGTAGGTTCATAAAATAACAGTATAAAATATAGACTAGTAAAAGATAGTCAAGGTAGGACCTCAGAATATGGCCAGCTCATGGGTTTATGTGCAGGCTTAAGGCATGTGCCATGATCACCATACACATGGCACATGTCACTTTAGCGCAAATGGAATTCGTTCGGAACGCGGAGACGTCATCTTGAGAAACTGGAACTTAAGGACACTACCTACTAAGCCGTCTACTAACAACAGTAAGTGCTTCAGTCATGGAGCCAGACTCGAGTGAGCAGTAAGCAGATCATGATCATGTCCCTCCTACAGTAATCATCTGGAACCACCAACACCAAAGACCCCAACTTGAATTCACCTCAGGCAGACAGACTGTTGAAGAAAAGAATGAGACTAGGGCATGAAGGGCCACGGATTCTTGGGACAATTTTCACAGCGCTGTTACGACCAGAATCGGCCAAGACAAAAACAGCATTCAAGACGAGAAAAGCGTTCTTACCAACAAATGCCTATCAATTAACATCAGGAAGAGAGTTCTTGAATGTTTATATAGAACCGATACTGTTATAAGGTTGTGAAGCGTGGACAGTCAACACGCAAAGCCAGAACAAAATTGAGGCAACTGAAATGTGGTTTCTAAGAAGAATGTTGAGAGTTCAGTGGACAGCAAAGAAAAGAAACGAGACAACTTGATGGAGACAGACACAAGAAGATCATTAATAAAGAAGATTAGAAAAAAAGACCAGCAACATTTATAGGCCATTCTATGAGGAAATGGGAATTAGAGCACCTGGTCACAACAGGAAAGCTGGAGGGAATGAGAATACCAGGTAGATCCAGGGAGAAAATATTGGACGGACTTGCAGGGTGGCTTAGGACAAAGAGGGTGGGAGATATATTTGCAGCGACAGGGATAGGTTAGTGTGGAGGGCCATGATCGCCAACTCCATGTGGCAGGGCACATGATGATATTATGACAGATGATTTCATGATAATGGGGATGACAGATCATGTTGCCATAAGATTTAGTTCAGGACTGAGATGTGATTAACTCTACATTTACTTTCATAGAATATCCTGGCATCAACCAGGCTGAAGAGTTACAGACACCTGTACTGTTGGTCAGGAAATTTAGGTAACATACATGATGGCACGTCTGTAAAGTGGATGAGATTCGACTGTGTGGTAACAGTATTCCAAATGAACCTATAGCATATGTAACTCTGGGTAGGAGCTGGATGAAGCTAGAGGACTCATAATAATTGTTTAAGTTGATGGGGGTTTTAAGCATCCAGTCAGTAGCCTGTTATTGACCAGAGCGTGTAGTGTTGCATTGTGTTGTAAGCAGTGGCCAGTTAGCTCAGTTGACAGAGCACGATGCTCATAACGCAGGGACTATGGGCTCAATCCTCGAATGGGCCACTGTTTTACAGGCTGGTTGGTACTTGTGAAAGAGCCATGGGCTAAGGAGCTGACATCTGGACTTCACTCCTCCCCAAAACACATGAAAAAAGTGGCTTATTCGTTGCCAGTTTTCATGATTCCATCATTCTGGTCATGTCAACTTAGTGTTTTATAAGTCCCTTCTGTCCCCCTTCCCATTTCAAGATCTTGTCAGCATGTAGGTTTTTGCGCAGGTTTAAGAAATGTGCCAGATAATTGCTGGCAGATTAGGGTGAAATGCACATACACTGTCTGAGTGCGGTAAACCCCACTTGCTCAAGCTCCAAACTCCAATGCATTGTGTTTAATTGTGTTGTACTGTATTGTGATTTAATGTGTTGTACTGCATTGTGTTTTACTGTGATGCATGTATTGTATCTTGTGTCGCACTGTAAGTATCATATTGCATAGTATCGTATTGCCTGAAGGGATGTTCGTTGTGCAAAGCAGGCTGTTTCTGAGCGTGCTCATCTATATGTACACCCTGCATCTGCAACACCAAACCTTACACAACAAACACATACTCACACCACACACACACACACACACACACACACACACACACACACACACACACACACACACACACACACACACACATACACACACAACACACATACACACACAAACACATACACACACACACACACACACACACACACACACACACACACACACACACACACACACACACACACACACACACACATGGAGTGGAGCAAGAAAGAAAGTTAGAGAGAGCCAGATAGACAGATAATACGCCTCAATCCAATTGCAAAAATCTAACATCTTTATGACAGAAAACATAGCGATACACAGTATGGCTATAATCCCTTAACTCCCACAGCATCACCCTCTTATCTCTCATCAGCTGTATTGTTCTGTTTCAAACAAACCGAGTGTATGTAATACAAGAGCCACACACACACCCACGTACAGGTGATGTCTTTGCTGAGTGAAAACGGCTTTTTGCCGTTCACAAGGGAAACGTTTTTGCTGAATGTCATTCAAGGGCTCTGGTGGACGGACTGCTTTTTGTTTGCAGAGAAGACAGCGATCAATACACACACTCCTACGCCAAACCCCCCTTCCTCTCATTTCTGCCATTGCGTGTGGCGGACTTCCAGAAATGGGTCAGCTCCTTTCTGTGACACGTGCCAGTCGACTTTGTTTGTGCCAAAGTTATGGTGGAGTGGTTTTAACCCTTTATAGCCTTACATTGTTTACCAGCTTTCTGCAGGAACTCTTTCACTCCCTCACCCTATCCACCAACTTCCTTTTCCTTTCACTCAGTCAACCTAGTCACCAGCTTCCTAACACTTTCCCTTCCTTCACACTGTCCATCAGCTTGCCAACCCTTTCACTTCCTTACTCTATCTACCCTACCCTATTCACCAGCTTCCTAGATCTTTCACTTTATCACTTATCCATCAGCTTCATAACCCTTTCACTCCCTCACTAATCCAACGGATGCCAAATGCTTTCAGTCCTCCATCCTATCCACCATTTTCTCGTCCTTAAACTCCCTCATTCCTGTTCACCAGCTTCCTAACGCTTTTACTAACTGTCTTACCCACCAGCTTCCTAATCCTTTTGCTCCTTCACCCTATCCACCAGCTTCCTGCATTAACCCCTTCACTCCTTTACCAAGGATGGGGAAGTAAAGGGGTGAAACTATTTAAAAAATGTGTAGCCACATGTCAGCGTCTGCATTCAAATCTATTGGTTGTACATGCTTCATGGTTGTACTTGCATTCAGAATTTTGCATAAGGGTACTAAGTTCTTACTGTCCAGAATCAAGTTCTAAATTTTAAACTTGTCATCATGGTGTAATGGTTAGGGCAATGGATTACTGACTGGAAGGATGTGGGTTAATATCTTGATTAGTCCCTTCAAAAATGTTGTGGGATTATTCGGCTCGTTGCAACGAGCTTCTACCTAGAGTTAAACATGCTGTGGTCTCTTTGGGAAGACTGGGACCACTCAGTCGAGTTTCATCCGTTGCATGGATGCGTCAAATCTTCTGACTAACACTGCAGGTGTCTGTATCTCTTGGGCTTGGTTGACGCCAAAATGTATTATGATAATAAGTGTAGAGTGCAGCCCTGTCATGCAGTCTCCATCTTAGACAGAACTCCATAGCATCATGATTATCGTCCTTAATGTTATCATCACCATCGCATCGTAAAACCTTTGATAGGTTTTGTGGCCGTAAAGTTTACATAGAAAATGGAACCAAAAAGTGAGCACAAAGGCAATTTTCTCAGTGCGATGATCCTAAAACAAAAACAAAAACAAACAAACAAACAAACAATAAACACATTTCATAATTTTTGCATAATGACTTGGCCTTTTTTAAGGTTGCATGCAAGTATTTGCATAATTGTTTATTTTCATTGAATTCAGTCAAGAATTTTATATCATATTTTTACATTCACAGATGACTGCACATACTAATAAATCGAGGGTTACCTCTCAAAATAGTGTGTCTGCTTTCTTTATTTCTCTTGTGATCATCTGTTCTGGCAGGTGCAAAAAAGTGTCGTGAACAAAACCAGGAGCTCCACATGGTGTTCGTAGATTTGACCAAAGCATTTGACATCATTGAGAGAAACAGACAGAGAGAGCAAGAAAGAGAAAGAAAACAAAAGCAAGAACAAGAACATTCTTAATTTCGAAAGTAGTGGCATAAGCCTATTTAATGCATCTTTACATCCAGTCTTTGTCTATGGTTAAAATACACAACACCTATACATCATACCATTGAGAAGCTATATTGATACAAATGAATAGACAGACAGTCAGAGACAGACAGACAGAGGTTGTGGCAAGACTATGACTTAAGGCTTGCCATAAAGATTGCCGTGTACAAAGAAATAGTCTTGAGCGTACTGCTGTACTTCTGCAAGAGCTGGACTACCTCCCGATTGCGCATTCAACAAGATGGAATGATTCCTCCAAAGGCGTCTGCGCAAGATCTGCTATAGCACGTTGTAAATTCGAGTGTCAAACCTTCAAGTTTTGAAATGTGTGGCTTGCTAATTCACCTGTCAGCATCATTGAGTTCGATGGTAGCCGCCGCAGGATACGTCACAAAAATTCTCCTCCATTTACTCTGTTCTTGACTTTTCTGTGCATTCTCGTAGATTTTCAAACCGCTGATGATGGTGATGTTGTCCATATAGGAGCTGGGTGGTCTGCCTGGATTTCTTTTGGACTCAACTTAACATTGTAAAACTGTTGTCATTAGGGTTGTTTGTTATTGCAAATTGCATGGCCAATGCACTTCATCTTTCTTTTGTTGATTTCTCAAGCGATTGACGTTGGACTATGAGTTCGTTCAAAATGCTTTCATTTGTTCTTCTATCGGTCCATTTGACTCTAAGACACCGCCTGTAGAGCCACGTCTCTGTTGCTTTGATCTTATTTTCATCTGCTTTTCTGCATGTCCAGGCTTCACAGCCATATAGCATTACTGATCAGACTTCTCAGAATTTTCATTTTAGGGTTTGTTGGTATTAGTCTGTTTTTCCAAGTTTTGTTGAGTTGGATCAGTTTCTATTTTTGCTGTTTTTACTCTTAATTTTGATGTCTTTGGTACAGTTGCCATCATGAACCTTAATCAAAATCACTCATTTTCTGATGCACTGTTGTTGATTTAAATATCTCGATATGCTTGACTTTCGACTCCTTCTAGGTGTATTACTTTTGTCTTCTTGGTGTTTAGATAAAATGTAGACCTGCCTTCTTGCCCGCTGCATCTACTCCGTACAGAATTCTTTTCTTTGGCTTGCTAAGTACGGAGTTTCTGTTTATATAAAATGCCAGCTTTATTGGACAGGTCTGTATGTCCGTATAAAAGACAACCCCTTCCCAAATACGCTTCTGTATGGAGAGCTGAAGCAGGGATGCCGTGACCAGGGGCGACTGCTGAACTATACAGGGATATTCTGAAAACCAGCCTCACGAGCCGTCGTGACCACATCACCAGCTAAGAATAAATATACTGCCCACACCAGAGTAAGTTGGCAATAGCAGTGTATGCAAGGCACACACACATTTGAACAGAACAGAACAGTAAGTTGGCGATAGCAGTGTATGCAGGGCACAGTCACATTTGAACAGAACAGAACAGAACAGCTTCTATTCAACAGAAGAGGGACCAGCCGAAGCAGAATCCAAGGTCACAGAACTTCTTCCTGTGCAGCACCTGTGGAAGAACATGTGCCATCAGAAAAAAAAAATTGTATTCCACATGAAGACCCATACCAAGCAATAATCACCAGTATGCCTACTTATCTGTCAGATCGATGGAAGAGAATGATGTACACCATTCTGACAGGTATCCCTTGATACTAGCCTATTGACCACGGTCATATTTATTCGCCCATTTGGCTTTTAACTGTAGATTTGTTTCACAACTAAGTAAGAAAATGTTATATTAATTAAGTCGATAAATGCCATATTGATAAAATGCTGGTACTAATTAAATATTATGTTTTCAGCTTTCTCAACACTGTAGATAACATCATACAGCCAGCCAGTCACCCATCCATAATACATACGCACAGGGTTATTTTATTATATTAATTTTATTTTATTTTATTTTATTTTATTTATTTTATTTATTTTGCATTAGCGTAACCTACCTAAATGTATAAGTATAAACATGATTACTCAACACCAAACAACAACGAAGTAACACCAATAACAGGGACAACAAAACAACACAACAACAACAACAACAACAACAGCGCAGCTATTCATCCCTCGTCTCAAAAGTCGGGTAAAAGCTTTGGGAAGGGAAAGTGAGAGCTACAAAGGAAAGTGTGAGTGAGGAGAAATGGCAATGAGGGTTAGTAACATGACTAAAGTCAGTCGTTTTTCAAAAGTGACCTTTCCCGTTCGTTTCACATCGGGCAGTTGCTGAATTCTGTTCTGAGAAACAAAACAAAAACAAAAACAAAACAAAACAAAAGAAAACAAGAAACAACAACAACAACACACACCACACACGAAACACACACAGAACACACACACACACACACACACACACACACACACACACACACACACACACACACACACACACACACGACACTCACACACAACACACACACCACACCACACACATGCACACAACAACAACCAACACACACACACACACACATGCACACAACCACCACACGCACAACACACACCACAAACGACAACTGGGAAATATTGTGGGTGAATTCTCCAGAACTGAACGGTGTGTGTGTGTGTGTGTGTGTGTGTGTGTGTGTGTGTGTGTGTGTGTGTGTGTGTGTGTGCGTTCGCGCGCGCGTGCACGTGCGTGCGTTGTGTGTGTGTGTATGTGTGTGTGTGCGCGCGCACGTGGGTGCACGTGCTTTGGAAAACGAAATGTATGGTTCATACATCTTCTGAAATCACAATATATGTTTGTGTTATGTGTAATGAGAGACAAGGTTGTGTGTGAGACGATAGACCTAATGGATGGCTAGCATAGAAGTAGAGCTCCCAACTCCCATCTGTCTTTTCGAAAGGGTCCCAATCTGACTCAGAAAGGAATAACAGACTAGTTTTTAAGTATGGAGAATCCTTTTCAAAAGGGATTCATCTCATCGCATTCGAACATTTCCAAATACGCTCCACACAAATCTGCCAATGATGATCACAGTGTGTGTGTGTGTGTGTGTGTGTGTGTGTGTGTGTGTGTGTGTGTGTGTGTGTGTGTGTGTGTGTGTGTGTGTGTTGTGTGTGTGTGTGTGTGTGTGTGTGTGTGTGTGTGTGTGTGTGGTATGTGTGTGTGTGTGTGTGTGTGTGTGTGTGTGTGTGTGTGTGTGTGTGTGTGTGTGTGTGTGTGTGTGTGTGTACGCTTGGAATGCCGAATTATACGCGCACACACGCACACACACACACATATTATACAGACGTACGAGAGAGATACAGACAGACAGAGAGAAAACAGATCGATATTTAGTCACACCCCTCTTGTCTAAACGGAAGGGATGTTCAGTGAAAGACTCCCGGAAAATACTCGGTGCTCGAAACTTAAAGGGAGTAATCTGCCCAGTCAGTCTTAGATCCTCCCTCCCTCCCTCCCTCTCTCTTTCTGTCTGTCTGTCTGTCTGTCTATCTATCTGTCTGTCTGTCTGTCTGTCTTCTTCTCTTTAAAATATTAAATTTATCCATGCCCTACATAGTTGAAACTATATATATGTAACAGAGTGCCTTGCTCTGTTACGATCTTTCCCCATTTACCTACAACGCTCAAAGGCAACACCGTGTAATATAATATAATAATAATAATTACAATATTTATATAGCGCAAAATCTTGATAAAATCAAATCTAAGCGCTGAAACAGACACACACGCACGCACGCACGCACGCACACACACGCACGCACGCATGCACGCACGCACCACACACACACACACACACACACACACACACACACACAACAGCATGGCTATAAATGGGGAGAAAGAATAAAAGCAATAAAAGCAAGAATAAAAGCAATGGAAAATTATAGAGAGCGTGCTTGCCTAGATCAAAAACGCCTTGTATTCTCTTGGTCAAATTGTAGTTATCTTACAGCCTCTGCCTACCCATAGCTATGCATTGAACATTCCAAAGATCGAACTAGTACATGACGCATGTAGATAACACACTGCTAAACAATTAGCAGATCTACAATGTGTACATGTACTCTGAAGGGGCCTACGACAAGATTTTGTCGTCATCTCCAGTCAGTATTACGTTGTAGTTTTACAGAACGTAGAGGGGGCCGTCACTAATTTATGCTGCCTTTAGCATTGTAAAAACTCTGTGAAACATGCAAAGCTTCCCCAAGAGAGTTTTACAAGAGTGTGAAAGCGATGAGAGTGCGAGATGAACCTTTCGATCCGACCACTATCATCAACGATGCAAAAGGAGAAGCATTGCATGAAGAGGAGAAAATAGTGAAGAGATGGGAAAACTATTTCAAAGACCTACTAAACCCATCAGGAGTACGGGCACAAGACACACAGTCCCGGTTCACCCCCAGCCACCCAGACCACTCAGAACCTACCATCCTAGAGAGTGAAGTAAAAAAAGCAGTGAAGACCAGTCCTAAAGGCAAGGCAGCTGGAGTCGACGGCATAACAACTGAAGCCATCCATGTGTGCAGTGAAACCGGAATTCAGTGGCTCACCACCATCTTTCAGAAAGCTTGGGAGGAGAGAAAAGTACCAGAAGACTGGCAAAATGCAATAGTGGTGCCAATATGGAAGAAGAAGGGCAGCAAGAAAGACTGCAGTACCTACAGAGGCATATCACTACTCAGCCATGTAGGGAAAATGTACGCAAAGATCCTGGAGCAGCGCACTCAAGCGAAAACAGAACATCTCCTCAGTGACGCCCAATTTGGCTTCAGAAAAGGAAGAGGGTGCACCGATGCAATCTTTCGCACTCCGACAACTGTGCGAGAGGGCGATCGAATATGACCGAGATCTCCATCTTGTATTCGTTGATCAAGAAAAGGCCTTTGATCGAGTCAACAGAGACAAGCTATGGAAGGTCCTTGAGCAGTACGACATCAAGGGCCAGCTGCTAGACAACATTCGGGCCATCTACGCCAACAGCAGGAGTGCAGTCCGCACCGCCAGTGGAACATCTGACTGGTTCCCAGTGACATCGGGAGTAAGGCAGGGCTGTAATCTCTCCCCTCTTCTCTTCGTGATCTATATGGATCAGATTACGAAGGAGGCAAACCCAGATCCTGAGGCACTCAATGAACTCATGTTTGCGGACGACCAGGCAATGGTGAACAATGACAAGATACAGCTACAGGAGCACACAGACCAGCTCAATGAAAGCTGCAAGACATACGGCATGAAGATCAGCATCAGCAAGACCGAGATCATGACTGTCAGTAAGAGACCAAACAAACTGGACATCAACATCAACGGAACCCAGTTGAAGCAAGCCAGTGAATTTAAATACCTGGGCAGCACCTTCACTGAAAATGGCAAACTAGACAGAGAAATCGAGACCAGATGCCAGAAAGCCAACGCAGTCAGCTACCAACTTGCCCCTCTCCTGAAACACCCCAGCATTCCCACCAGCACTAAGGCAAAACTCATCAACGCCATTTTTCTACCAACGCTGACATACCAGTGCCAGACATGGTCCCTAACTAAAGTCCTCGAGAGAAAACTGGTCACCTGTGAAATGAAATGCCTGAGGAAAGCAGTAAACAAGACAAGGCGGGACAAGATCAGAAATGAGATGATACGAGACATGGTAGGAGCAACACCAATCCTACAACACATCGAACATATGAGGATCAAGTGGTTCGGACACCTCACACGTATGCCCCTAAACCATCCAGCTCTTCAGGCATATAACACCAAATACTCTGGCTGGAGAGCCAGAGGAAGACCAAGACGACGATGGAGCGACTCCGTGGCAGACACCCTCAGAGCTCACGAGATGTCCCTTCTCCAGGCCACCCGCCTTGCTGCT
>CM060309.1:76624033-76626533 GCA_030674185.1 Monoplex corrugatus | reverse complement strand
CGCTGGTGTCGCCTTCATCCTCTGTCCCGTCGGTGCTGCCTTCGCCTCCGTCTCGGCCACCGCTATGTGATAAACTAAAACTATGCCTTTTTAACGCTCAGTCAACATGTGCAGATGGCAAAGCCGATGTCATTGCTGACTTTATTGTAGATGAGCATGTTGACATTGTTATTATCACAGAAACATGGCTTAACCCTCTTGGTCATGAACCTATACATGCGAGTCTCACTCCGAGTGGTTACAAGCTTGCATCGCTCATCCCGAGGTGGTGGTATTGCCATCCTCTACAACGACTCACTCCATTCCCGCCTATCTTTCTCGCAGTCTCTGCCTTTCTCCCATCCTTCTTTCGAGCACGTTGAAGTATCCTTCCAATCCACCCCTCACCCCATCACCTTCTCCTGTGTCTATCGACCTCCACCTAGCTCTGCCAACAAGCTCACCACATCCATGTTTCTCTCTGACTTTGATCAACTTCTTGATTACTACTGCCTCTTACCTGGAAATCTCATCATTCTAGGTGACATCAATGTCCACTACGACAACACTCACCGTTATGACACAAGACATATCATCAACTCTCTGTCCAATCACAATATGACACAACATATTTCTGAACCAACCCATCAAAAAGGTCACATTCTTGACTGGATCATTTCTCGTGATCACCACAATTCAGCTACTGACAACTGCCTAGTTCTTTCTACCCGTCTAACTTCAGCCCTTCCATCTGACCACTCTGCAATTCTGTGTTCTCTTGACATTTCTCCTCCTTCCCGTTCCACGCGCACAGTGACTCGACGCAATCTCAAATCTATTGACCTCTCCACATTTTCATCTGATGCCTCCTTTCTGAAAAGTCACATAACCTTGCCGATGAATTCTATACTACTCTCCACCATCTTCTGGACACTCATGCTCCAGCCACAACCCGTCTTTTACCTGACCGCCCCCCTACCCCTGGCTCACTCATGAGACTGCCTGTGCAAAACGTGCCCGCTGCAGAGCAGAGCGCCGCTAGCGCAAATCCAAACTCACTGTTTATAGGCAACTTTTCCAAGCCTCTAAAACAAAAGTATCCACCCTCATTGCATCTGCAAAAACAAGCTATTTCCAAACCAAAATCCTGAATGCCTCTTCTTCAAGAGAACTCTTTACAACCATGAATCATCTCCTTGGCACACGAAAAGATTTACCTCTCCCAACAAAACACACAAATGAAGAACTCCCATCTGTATTCTCCAAGTATTTCACCACCAAAATACAAACTCTTCGTGACAGGCTTGACAGGACACCCTGTCAACCATGCCCACCTGACCCTTCCTTCTCTGGCACACCTCTTACTACTTTTACCCCAGTCTCACAAGAAGAAATTCTCAACACAATCAGATCCATGTCGTTCAAAACCTGCGAACTGGATCCTCTTCCAGGTTCTCTCTACTCTGACTGTCTCCCTACTCTACTCCCATTCATCACTGACATCATCAACACTTCTCTTCAAACTGGAACTGTCCCAGATTCTTTTAAGTCTGCTATTGTTCACCCTCTCCTCAAGAAATACAATTTAGACCCAAATGAACTGAAAAATTACCGGCCTATCTCTAATCTCTCTTTCTTGTCAAAACTCATCGAAAAAGTTGTCCTCAACCAGCTGAACTCTCACCTGTCTGCCAACAATCTCCTCAATCCTTTCCAGTCAGCCTACCACCAGTGCCATAGCACTGAAACCGCCCTGCTACACTTCTCAACAATCTCCTCCTTGCAACGGATACTGGCAAAGTCTCTCTCCTCACACTCCTTGATCTGTCTGCAGCCTTCGATACCATTGACCATGGTATTCTCCTTTCTAGACTTCATCATACTTTTGGCATCTCTGACATTGCTCTCTCCTGGTTCACTTTATATCTATCAAACAGAAAACAAACTGTTCTCATTAATGGCACTTACTCTCAACCTGCATACCTGACCTGTGGTGTTCAACAAGGATCTGTCCTTGGCCCTGTTCTTTTCACTCTTTACACCTCCCCCCTGTCCACCATCATCAATTCCCACTCTATAAAACACCACTTCTATGCTGATGACACCCAACTTTCTAGACAGTGACACACCAGATAATATACAGCGCCTCTTGACTCGCACCACTGAGTGTTACTCGGACATTAAGAACTGGATGACGTTCAACAAACTTCAGCTTAATGATGGCAAGACAGAAGCTATCCTCATTGGCACCCGTCAGAAACTTTCTCAGCTGCCTCCTATTTCTCTTCCATTATGTAACACATCAGTCCCAATTTCTGATTCAGCTAAAAACCTTGGTGTCTGCATTGACTCTACCCTCTCCATGAACAACTTTGTTTCTCAAACTGCCAGATCTTGCTACTATCACCTCCATCGTATAAGACTGATCAGGAAGTATCTCTCTGTCGAAACAACTGCAAAACTCGTTCTCTCCTTCATAATGTCTCGCATTGACTATTGCAATTCACTCCTGTCTGGTCTT
>CM060309.1:76599033-76611533 GCA_030674185.1 Monoplex corrugatus | reverse complement strand
ATGCTCTTAAATACATATACCCAATTATCACTCCTGAAAGGAAGACTTTATGTAAGACTTTATCGAACACGTACAGGTGAATGGACCAGCAAGGCAGAAAATAATAGGAAGAAATGACAGAAAGCAATAAGGAAGAAAGAAACAAAGAGAATGACAGAAAAGAGGAAATTTCTAGCACATAATTTCCAGAAGGTGGGGATACTATTTATATTGAAAGAGCCCCCGGCATCCCCACGGGAGGAATCGATTTAGATGGATGGATGGAAGGATTGATGGATGGATGGATGGATGAATGGATGGATGGATGGATGGATGGATGGATGGATGGATGGATGGATGGATGGATGGTGATGGATGGATGGATGGATAGGTGGACGGATTGGTTGAATGAGTGTCATGTTTATACTCGGTAATTCTGTCATCGTTTTTGTAGAAAGGACCCTCTTGTGAGTGTATGAAGAATGGCTGATGAATGGACTGTTGGAAGGATGGATGGATGGACTAGTTGATTGAATATCTCCTGCTAATCTTCTTTAGTTCTCTTTCAGTTCTTTTTTTTCCAGAGGAACTTCTTGCGGATGTATGAAGCATGGATGGGTGCGGATGGATGGATAGATGGAAAAATGGATGGATGGATGGATGGATGGAGTGACTGGTTGATTAAATGTCATGTTTAAACTTTTTGCTTTTTGTCATTTACAGTACACTACATTGTATACGATACAATACAATACAATACAATATAATACAATATAATACAGTACAGTACAGGACAACAGAGTTCAGTGCCATGCTATGCCATGCCATACATACTATACTTTACCAGATTATGTTATGCCATGCAACGCAATGGAGTATGTTTCAATGCAGTAGACCACCACAAAAGAATACAATTGTACGCAGTACCATAATGCATTACAATGCAATGGAAGACAATGCCACGATGCAATGCAATACAGTACCACTACGAAATAAAGCACCACACAAAAATAGAATACAATACCTCAATGTAGTACAATACAACATTGCTACACTCTATCACAATACAGTGGAATGTAACGCCACAATTCAGTACAATACCTCAATGTAGTACAATACAACATTGCTACACTCTATCACAATACAGTGGAATGTAACGCCACAATTCAGTACAATACCTCAATGTAGTACAATACAACATTGCTACACTCTATCACAATACAGTGGAATGTAACGCCACAATTCAGTACAATACCACAATGTAGTACAATACAACATTGCTACACTCTATCACAATACAGTGGAATGTAACGCCACAATTCAGTACAATACCTCAATGTAGTACAATATAACATTGCTACACTCTATCACAATACAGTGGAATGTAACGCCACAATTCAGTACAATACCACAATGTAGTACAATACAACATTGCTACACTCTATCACAATACAGTGGAATGTAACGCCACAATTCAGTACAATACCTCAATGTAGTACAATACAACATTGCTACACTCTATCACAATACAGTGGAATGTAACGCCACAATTCAGTGCAATACCTCAATGTAGTACAATACAACATTGCTACACTCTATCACAATACAGTGGAATGTAACGCCACAATTCAGTACAATACCACAATGTAGTACAATATAACATTGCTACACTCTATCACAATACAGTGGAATGTAACGCCACAATTCAGTACAATACCACAATGTAGTACAATATAACATTGCTACACTCTATCACAATACAGTGGAATGTAACGCCACAATTCAGTACAATACCACAATGTAGTACAATATAACATTGCTACACTCTATCACAATACAGTGGAATGTAACGCCACAATTCAGTACAATACCACAATGTAGTACAATACAATGCTACACTCTATCACAATCTGAATGTAACGCACAATTCAGTACAATACCACAATGTAGTACAATACAACATTGCTACACTCTATCACAATACAGTGGAATGTAACGCCACAATTCCAGTACAATACACATTGCTACACTCTATCCAATACGTGTACAATCAATGTAGTACAATAACATTGCTACACTCTATCACAATACAGTGGAATGTAACGCCACAATTCAGTACAATACCACAATGTAGTACAATATAACATTGCTACACTCTATCACAATACAGTGGAATGTAACGCCACAATTCAGTACAATACCACAACCCATTGCAATGCAATATCACAATGCAATACATTTCTGCAATTGAATGGAATGCAATACCACAATGCAACATAATACCACAATGCAGTATGATACCATTATGCAAATAATTACGCAAATAAATGCAATACCACAATGCAATGCAATACCACATTGCAGTACAATACTCCAATGCAATTGAATACAATACCACAATGCAATACCACAATACAATTTAGTGCAGGACAGTACATTTCCACAATACAGTACAATGCAATACAACACAGTACTTCAATGCAGTGGAATGTAAAACCACAATGCAATACAATGCAATATCATCCCATGCATTACAGTTTAGTGTTTGTTTAAGAGGGACATTTACATATGCACTCCACCCACATCTGCCCGTAATCAATGACAGATACCACGAGCCTGTGCAAAACTTCATGCGCTCGGAGGGTCTTGAAATACAGAGGACAGGGTGGGGGGTGGGGTGAGGACATACCTGTGAAACGCTGAGTTGACACCACCAAAATGATTGAAGCATTGAGACAGGCAGCGACCAGGTCCCCTTTTATGTCACGGGCTGGAACTGAACTTCAGACAACAGATCTTGAATCCATGGCTTTATCAAAAGAAGCAACCATCTCTAATTGCAACACAATGCAACATGATACAACAATACGAGGCAATAAAACTTTTTCATTGATCAGAACCGAGAAATTTCGGTGTGCATCCACTGACCGTGTATCATGATAGTCCTGCTGTAAATGACAAACAAACAAACAAACAAACAAACAAACAAACAAACAAACAAACAAACAAACAAGACTATGCCAAAATATCATTAGGAACAAGAACATTTAATACATACTACGACTTTATATAGAAATGAGCTGCTTTAAGTATGTATGTATGTATGTATGTATGTATGTATGTATGTATGTATGTATGTATGTATGTATGTATGTATGTATGTATGTACGTATGCATGTATATGTGTATGCATGTATGTATGTATGTATGTACGTATGTATGTATGTACGTATGTATGCATGCATGCATGTATATGTGTCTATGTATGCATGTATGTATGTATGTATGTATGTATGTATGTATGTATGTATGTATGTATGTATGTATGTATGGGTTAGCGCTAACTTGCATGAGCTCAGGACATGTTCCACAGTCTGTCTGCCCTGGCAGAGCGGACAAGCAGGGTTATCTGATTTCCCCCATTTCACCAGATTAACTTTCGGGGGCATGAGGTCATGTACAGATCCGAGGATGAAACTGATTCTGAGAGGGGCCATATGCCACAGGTCATTCCAGCTTAGACTTCTTTGGAGTGCATTTTCCCCAAGTCGTCCACTGCCCCCGTTGGCCTTGATGGACTGCCTTCTGAAGTCTTGTGGCGTCTTCTTCTTTCTTCATCTCTTTGTATTACCATACATATATATATGTATATATCTCGAAATTGATATTTTATTAGAATTCTTTTTATGAATTTTGTGACGTGCCATATATATGTCATTCTCTATTTCCATCATTGTGTTAGTTGTCATATCTTTCCCCTCCATGTTGTTATATGATAAGTTTGAGTGTATGATTGTTACGTATTTCTACCTCTGCCTGTCATTATTTTGTCAAGCGCTTGAGCCTTTGGCGTACATGTCACATAACACATAGAATGTGAGGCATCTTTCATAACTTGCCTCACATTTCATGTCGTGTTTCTTTTTTCTTTGTTTGTTTTTTCTTTGTGTTTGTTGTTTTTGCTTTATTTGTACTCATACTTTGTGTGTAGAGTGGTAAGGACTAACTGTAAGACAGGTTCATTTGGGACCTAATGCTATATCCTTGAGTAAGAAAGTGTTCTGAAGTTGGACTCTCTCTGTCTGTCTCTGTATCTCTCTCTCTGTCTATTATCTGTCTGTCTGTCTGTCTGTCTCTGTCTGTCTGTCTGTCTGTCTCTCTCTCTGTTATTGGTAAGGTTTGACATGTATATTTATTTACATATGTCTACTTTTGTCTGTCATGCTTTTGTAAAGCGTATGAGCTATTGGTGTATATGTAACAGTCAATACATTATCACAACTTATTTTATAACTTTCCTCATCTTTTATGGTTTTCTTTTCTGTTTTCTTTTATGCTCATGTTTTGTGTGTAGAGTACCAAGGACTAGCCCCGGTGGGACCTAATGCTACTATCCTTGAGTAATCATGCGTTCTGAAGTCGATTCTGAACTCTCTCTCTCTCTCTCTTTCTCTCTCTCTCTCTTTCTCTCTCTCTCTCTCTCTCTGTGTGTGTGTGTCTCTCTCTCTCTGTGTCTCTCTGAGTTTCTCTCTGTGTCTCTTTCTGAGTTTTCTCTCTCTCTCTCTTCTCTCTCTCTCTCTCTCTCTCTCTCTCTCTCTGTCTCTGTCTCTCTGTCTCTCTCTCTCTCTCTGTCTCTCTGAGTTTCTCTCTGTGTCTCTTTCCGAGTTCTCTCTCTCTCTCTCACTCTCTCTCTCTCTCTCTCTCTCTCTCTCTCCCCTTTGAGCTTCTTGCTCCCTCTCTCCCTTACTTCCTCTCTCTCTCTCACTCTCTCTCTCTCTCACTCTCTCTTTACATATCTGTTCTTTCCTCTTTTTACTGTACCCTAGTTGCGTACATCTACATAAAGCGCCTTATTCTTTTTTATTTTCGTGTGTACTTGTTATTAAGTACTGCACATGTCATTTTCCGCTAATCTTATTACAGTTTTTCTTTCTGTGTTCTTTTCTTATTCTTGTCCTTTTCTTTTCCTTTCTTTTTTCCCAGCCGTTAGATTTCCACAATACATGTAAATCGTTAATTGTCTGTAATTGTGTGTGTGTGTTTTACCGCATAGACAATGCACCATTTTAATGTTTCGTTCTTTGTTTCTTTGAAAGTCTGTCCACTTGTTTGCTTTTAGACAATTAGTCTGTTTCATATGCGTTGGTGTGCCTGGGTTTCATGTTGACCTAGTGTATGTGTGTATGGGCAATGCTGAACAACAGAGAATGTAATCTCTTTTCTTGTTGTTGTTGTTGTTGTGGTAGTGGTAGTAGTAGTAGTTGTTGTTGTTGTTGTTGTTGTTGTTGTTGTAGTTGTTCTTGTTCTTGTTCTTCTTGTTCTTCTTGTTCTTCTTCTCTCTGTTCCCCCACCCTCACTTCATGTCTGCTCTCCCCTCCCTGTCACCGTTTCCCTTCCTCTTTGTGAGCATAAGTGTGTGTGTGTGTGTGTGTGTGTGTGTGTGTGTGTGCGTGCGTGCGTGCGTGCGTGCGTGTGTGCGTGCGTACGTATGCGTGTGTGTTTACCTGTATTTGCAGTTATGCAAGCAAGCGCTATGGGTTACCTGTTCTGAGTATGTATTGTTTGTATGTGCTAGTTTGATATCAACATTAACATAATTTACACTAATGATATATTTCATACTCTCCTCATCCCTTAACAACATTCCGTCTCTCATCCATCAATTTTCACTCTTTCTCTATTCTTTCCATAACTCTCTATAGAGCTTTATGAATGATATAGCATTTGATATAAGATTTCACTGCTTAATTGTGAAATGGACCTCTATGCAAAAGTGAAGTATACGCATGAATAAATATTCATGACTACAGTCAGCAACCTGATATGTACATGTTTGTGAAAATGTAAAACTAAAATGAAGGAATTCAGATGTCAGTACAGCCATTGAAAAATGTAAATATCAATTATGCGTAATTCACAATTGCGATTCCAACCAAAAAGGGGAAAAAAGTGAAAAGCGGTCATGCAAAATTCCAAACGCCCCTGCAGCCATGGAACATGTAAAACCGATAACGCAAAATTCTGATATAAGTGCAGTCAGGAATGGGCACACACACTTACTAAATTTCATTTAACCCTATCCCTGCCTCATTGATGAATAGAGTGATGGAGTGAAAGGATTAAGAAGATGGTGACTGGCGTGATGGAGTGAAAGGATTTGGAAGATGGTGACTGGCGTGATGGAGTGAAAGGATTTGGAAGATGGTGACTGGCGTGATGGAGTGAAAGGATTTGGAAGATGGTGACTGGCGTGATGGAGTGAAAGGATTTGGAAGATGGTGACTGGCGTGATGGAGTGAAAGGATTTGGAAGATGGTGACTGGCGTGATGGAGTGAAAGGATTTGGAAGATGGTGACTGGCGTGATGGAGTGAAAGGATTTGGAAGATGGTGACTGGCGTGATGGAGTGAAAGGATTTGGAAGATGGTGACTGGCGTGATGGAGTGAAAGGGTTTGGAAGATGGTGACTGGCGTGATGGAGTGAAAGGATTTGGAAGATGGTGACTGGCGTGATGGAGTGAAAGGATTTGGAAGATGGTGACTGGCGTGATGGAGTGAAAGGATTTGGAAGATGGTGACTGGCGTGATGGAGTGAAAGGGTTTGGAAGATGGTGACTGGCGTGATGGAGTGAAAGGATTTGGAAGATGGTGACTGGCGTGATGGAGTGAAAGGATTTGGAAGATGGTGACTGCGTGATGGAGTGAAAGGATTTGGAAGATGGTGACTGGCGTGATGGAGTGAAAGGGTTTGGAAGATGGTGACTGGCGTGATGGAGTGAAAGGGTTTGGAAGATGGTGACTGGCGTGATGGAGTGAAAGAGTTTGGAAGATGATGACTGGCGTGATGGAGTGAAAGGATTTGGAAGATGGTGACTGGCGTGATGGAGTGAAAGGATTTGGAAGATGGTGACTGGCGTGATGGAGTGAAAGGGTTTGGAAGATGGTGACTGGCGTGATGGAGTGAAAGGATTTGGAAGATGGTGACTGGCGTGATGGAGTGAAAGGGTTAAGATGATGGTGACTGGCGTGATGGAGTGAAAGGGTTAAGAAGATGGTGACTGGCGTGATGGAGTGAAAGGGTTAAGAAGATGGTGACTGGCGTGATGGAGTGAAAGGATTAGGAAGCTGGTGGAAAGGGTGAGGGAGTGAAAGGACTAGGAAGCTGTGGAAAGGGTGAGGGAGTGAAAGGGTTAGGAAGCTGGTGGAAAGGGTGAGGGAGTGAAAGGGTTAGGAAACTGGTGGAAAGGGTGAGGGAGTGAAAAGGTTAGGAAATTTGTAGATATGGTCATCATCATCATCATCATCATCAAGTGCTCTGCCACATGGCGTTGGCCATCATGGCCCTCCATATGTATCTTCCCTTGTTGCCGCAAGCACATCTTCCACCCTGTCTGTCCTCAGCCACCCGCAAGTCCGTCCAACATTTTTTCTATGGGTCTACCTGGTGCTCTCTTTCCCTCCAGCTTTCCTGTAAATGCTGTCTGTCTTTTCCTAATCTTCCTTATCAATGATCTTCTTGTGTCTGCCTCCATCAAGACTGTCTCGTTTGTTTTCTTTGCTGTCCATGGAACTATCAACATTCTTCTTAAAAAACTACATCTCAGCTGCCTCAATCTTGTTCTGGCTTGGCTTGTTGACTGTCAATGCCTCACAACCTTATAACATTATCGGTTCTATACAACATTCAAGAACTCTCTTCCTGATGTTAATTGATAGGCATTTGTTGTTAAGAATGCTTTTCATCTTCTTGAATGCTATTTTGACTTGGCCAATTCTGCTGGCTATTTCTGATGTGCATCTGCGATCTGGTGAAATGACCATTCCCAGATATTTAAACTTATCAACCTGTTATTATTTTGCTTGAGGGGATTTCATAGGGTTTTTTTTTTTTTACTGATTATCATGATGGCCAGACAAAACAAGAAAAAAAATGAGGTAGATATGGTAAGGAAGTGAAAAGTTAGAAAGCTGGTGGATATGGCGATGGTGTGAAAGGATTAGGAAGCTGGTAGACAGAGCGAAGAACTGAAAGGATCAGAAAGCTGGTGGACAGGGTGAGGGAGTGAAAGAGAAGAACATTCGTGGGTAGGGTGATGGAGTGAAATGGTTAAGAAGCTGCGGAATTTAGATGATGGAATGAAAGAGTTAATAAGATGATGGTAAGGGCTGAGGGAGTGCGAGGGAGTGAAAACTACTCCACCACCAATTTGACACAGGCAGAGACCACTGACACGTGCGCACAGAAACAATCTAACCCATTTCTGGAAGACCGCCATACGCAATAGGCAGAAGTGAGGGTGAAAGAGGATTTGGCGTGGGAGTCCTGAGTATTGATCGCTTTTTCTCTTCTCTTCCCTTACAGACAGAATGCTGCCCACCCACCCTTGAATAATATGCAGCGAAAACGTTTCCCTTGTGTACAGGGAAAAAGCCGTTTTCACTCTGCAAAGACATCAATTGTATGTGGGGGTGTTTTCAATGTTGTACATACTTGGCTCGTCAGAACAGAACAATATGAATTGAAGTGTTTCACTTACGAACAGCAAAAAGCTGCTTTCTCTCCACAGACGCATCAGCTGCATGGGTTGGAGCTTGATTTGTACATATTATACTTGGCTCATTGCAAGCGGAACAATACCAGTTGAAGTGTTGCGCTCATTAACCCTTTGACTCCCGCACCCTGTCCACCAGCATCCTGCATCGTCAACCATGCTAGCAAAGCAAAAACTTAACCCTTTGATTCCCTCGCACTATCCACCAGCTTCTTGCAGGAAGCTGGTGGATAGGGTGAGGGAGTCGAAAGGTCAATTTTTTACAGTTGCCGGATACAGTGTGGGGGTCAAAGGGTTAAGAGAAAAAAAAGCTGTTGTTACTTCACTAATTCTTTTTTTCTTTTTTTTTTTTTCTGGTTCCTGTTTGCTTGAACGCGGGCAGTCACACTTGTTTTGGATTTCACTGATTGTATGTGTCTAGGGACATTGTTTTAGCTGATGTTTACACATATGGCTTTTCTGAAGTTTGAAGTTTGGACTTTGTTTAAGATGGATTCATTGCACTTGGGCAATTCCATATATGCTTCACCCAAATCTGCCAACAACAATTTAACAGACTCCCAGAATCTGTCCAAATCCCAAAGTGTTATCAAGGTCGTGAAATCGGGAAGAGGAGAGAGATGAAAATAACAAACAAACAAACAAACAAAAAATAATTTTGTCTACCAGAATGATGAAAACATTCAGATGGGCAGCAAACAGGCTAGTTTTTAATGTTACAGGCTGAAGGATCAGATCTTGAGTCTATGACAATATTGAAAGAACCAATCAACTGCGCGCGCGCGCACACACACACACACACACACACACACACACACACACACGCACGCACGCACACACACACACACACACACACACACACACGCACGCACACACACACGCACACACACACACACAAGCACACATACACACACACACACACACACACGCACGCACGCACGCACGCACGCACGCACACACACACACACACACACACACACACTGTGTCCTGCAGAGTTAAATCCACGATCCCTTCGTTATCAGTGTGGCGCTTTTGCCATCCGTGTGTGTTTGTGTGTGTGTGTGTGTGTGTGTGTGTGTGTGTGTGTGTGTGTGTGTGTGTGTGTGAGTGTGTGTGTGCGTGCGTGTGTGTGTGTGTGTGTGTTGTGTGTGTGTGTGTGCCTGTGTCTGTGTGTGTGTGTGTGTGTGTGTGTGTGTGTGTGTGTGTGTGTGTGTGCCTGTGCCTGTGTCTGTGTCTATGTATGTCTGTGTCTGTGTGTGTATCTTGTCTGTGTTTGTCTGTGCGTCTGTTTTGTTCATGAGAGAGATAGAAAGAGAGATGTCTTCACTGCTTTTGTACTTTTAAAGGCTTTTTTTGTTGTTGTTGTCACTGCATGGCTATTTGACATATGGAAGTAAACTTTTCATTATCATAGTTCAATTTCATTGCTTCTCTTACTTTGAACTGTTATAGTTTGTATGTTTTCATCATAGCAGTAGGGGCTGAGACATATTTGCTTCATGTATCTCTGCTTTTGTGACTCTCAACTTTGTAAAATGCTTAGAACTTAAATAAATGAGGTACTGTATAATGAATAATCATCATCATTATCAACAGCAGCAGCATTATTACCATTATTGTTATTGTTGTTGTTATTGTTGATGTTATTGCTGTTATTGTATTATTATTATTATTATTATTATTATTATATTATTGTTATTATTAGTATTACTATTACTATTATTACTGTTGTTACTGTTATTGTCATCATCATCATCATCATCATCATCATCATCATCATCTTCTTATTCTTTTTCATTAGTATCATTATTTAATAATCATTATCATTATTTAATCATCATCGTTAGTATTATGATTGTTGTCGTTATTATCACTAAAGTATCACATGTAGAAAATATTTAAACCTAATTCAAACGTAGCACTTCACAAAGATTAATACATACACACATAGCTGACTAGCTGGAAACAGAACAGTAGAGTTGAAAAAGAGAGGGGGGTTGTGGAGGAAAAGATTTATTGCAAAAGATGCTCGTATCACTGTAAGTTCTCTCAGAACAAAGCTGTTGTCACTCCACGTAAGTATCAGTTGTATGTGGCAGTGGTTTGGGCTGTTGTACTATGTATACACATGGCTTGTTTGAAAACACAACGATAGAACAGTAGATAGGAGAAGGCATTATTCTGAGAGGGGCTTATGCAAACATTGTTATTGTTATTGTTATTGTTATTGTTGCCTAAAGCCCAGCCGACTGCATTGAGCCATATCAGGGCTATAACCGTTTCAAAATACACAAAACTTCAACAGGAAAAAAAAAGAAAAGAAAATTAAGTGCGCATATCAATGCATTCGCGCACATAATCTAAGGACATGCCCCTGGCGTTGACCATTCCGTCCAGTTTATCGCACAGGGGATTTAAAAAACATTCCTGCATACAAATTTAAGCATAGCTAAGGACACCGAAACATTTACAAAAACAAGCAAAAATTACCTAAAATTGCTTCCACATACCTCACCTCCCGAGAGCCAAAATGAGCTTAATACATGTACCCAATCAGCGATCCCAAGAAAAAGTATGTAAGACTTTATCGAACACATACAGGTGAATGGACCAACAAGGCAGATAATGATAGGAAGAAATGACAGAAAGCAAAGAAAGAAGAAAGGAACAAAGAGAGTGACAGAAAAGAGAAAATTTCTAGCACAGAATTTCCAGAAGGTGGGGATACTATTTATACTGAAAGAACCCCCGACATCCCCACAGGGGAAATGCAGACATTAAAAACGTAAACCCATAAGGTCAAAGTCTCATTGTGGGTGCAGCCATGTAATATGTAAAGCCATTTAAATGAAATACTGGATTTGATTGCAGTCATGTACGTGGCCATGCATTAAACAAATTTAGTCAGCCCTGTCACTCCGTCATCCCTACACATCAGGATGTTGGTTGATGGGGTCAGGAAGAGAACAGATTTCAGCTGACAGATACATGTAGGATGAGGGAGAGAAACAGTTAGGAAGTTAGCGACTAGAGAGAGAGATGAAAAATGTTCAAGAAGCTGGTGGATAGGGTGAAGAAGTGAAAGTGCCAGAAAGTTGGTGAATAAGGTGATGGAACAAAAAAGATTATTACAGGAAGCTGGTGGACAGGGTGAGGGAGTGAAAGGGTCAGGAAGCTAGTGAATAGAGTTAAGAAATGAAAAGTTTAATTACAATGAAGCTGGTGGATACCATGAGGGAATAAGTACAAGGCTTTTGACTGGAGGTTAGTGAATAAAGTGATTGAAGGACGGAATGAGTTAAAACCACTCCACCACAACTTTTACACAGACAGACGACCACTGGCACGTGCACACAGAAACGAGCTGACCCATTTCTGGAAGACCGCTACACAACAATAGGCAGAAGTGAGAGGTAGGAGGGTTTGGCGTGGGAGTCTGTGTATTGATCGATTTTTCTCTCTTCTCTGCAGACAGAATGCTGTCCACCAGCCCTTGAATCACATGCAGCGAAAACGTTTCCCTTGTGTACGGCAAAAAGCCGTTTCCACTCTGCAGAAAGCAATGACTGTAAGTGGAGGCAGTTTAAATGTTATATATGAATACTTGGCTCGATTTAAACAAAATCATATGAGTTTCAGTGCTTCACTCATGCACAACATAAAGCTGTTTTCTTTCCACTGAGACATACATCAGTTGTACGTGGGGTTGATATTAATGTGGAAAACATATTTGAAAAATGTTTCAGTTTCAGTTTAAGTTTCTCAAGTTGCGCTACTGGAATTAATTCCATATACAATGACGCCACAGATGCCAAATTATGAACGAGATCCAAAAGGATCATAGCTCAAACCCTATATCTGCGCATAAGCCATATGTGTTGGCAAGATCATGGGACTCTACTTAGCTTATGTTTTTTGTGTCTTTCCTTGTTTGGAAAAAGTATGACTGCACCGTATTAATGCCTCAT
>CM060309.1:76589033-76594033 GCA_030674185.1 Monoplex corrugatus | reverse complement strand
GTATCAGGCCATTTTAGTTACGAAATTACAAATATTACTAACATATGTTAATATAATCATATCAAAATGGACAGTGTAATGATACATGTATTCAAATACCTATTCATTGTTAAAGTTATTAAATAACAGTGTCTGCGGCAACCCACTTAACAGATGTGTATACATTTGTAAGCATAAATGGGATAAGTAAAATAAAGCACAAATGATATACATAACACATTTATCATGGACATTAGCATGCATGTAATGAGTTACTGAAGTCTAAACGTTTCGACTGATAGTGGACCTTTCAGGCTGTTTGCCAAATCATTTCAATATATTGTCTCTTTGATATCAGGTCTGACAATATGTCATTTGCTGATGAAGATACTGGAAGGACATGGTAGAAGTTATGATAGGCTCTTGGGTTGACTACCAGGTGCACACAGTGACAAGAGATCCCGCTTCTTGGCCTCCAATATTGGGAGTTTGTCCTGATATATAGTCTTGGCAGTGCTTTGGGAAGCTCTTGACATTCCCTTCTTGGTGAGCCCATCAGTCGGAGCACTCTCAAGCAACCATCATCTAGGTTGTTTTTGAAGAGCATGATGCCATCATTGCCCTTGGACACCTGGATAAAGCGAATTTGTAGCCAGCTAAACCCTGTGTTTGTTCGTGTGTATTTTTGTTTTTCGTCTGTATGAAGAGGCCAGCATCTTGAAATCGTTAAACGAATCATGGTCAATTGGCACAGCAGTAAAACGATTTGGCCGACGGGCCAACCTGAACACGATGTCTCACTCACATGGAAGTATATGGGAGTGCTCTTCTTTACAGAGGAGATGGCAGAGTGCATTGAATCACATTCCATCTGAGTGTGACCAGATTCCAGAAATTTCTGTGTGATGGTTTTGATGTTTGGTAGAGTATTCACGGCAAATAGCAGTGCTGCTGTCATGTTTTGATTTTGGTTTTGTCCAATGCAACAGTCAGAATATATGATGACGTGCTGGACATGGGCTGGACAGGATGAAATATACTTGTGAAGACAGCTGTCAATTTCACAGGAACCCCTCTTGCCTTCAGTTCTATCCTAGCATGTTGCTCTGCCATCTGACAGAGAGTACACAGCAAAGTTATAGTCACAAATGTTTTTCTCTTATAATACATTTGACTTACATAGCCGCAAGGAGATTGTAAAACTGCCTGCATGTCAACTGTTATTACATGTAATGATGGGTCTTTCTTGGAAGCCTCCTTGTCAGCTGGATTTTGCTGTCTGCAAGTGTGTGTTCTTGCAAGGTGTTCTTTATGAGATGCCTCCTCAGCAGTGGACAGCGTGTTCTGCTTTCTCGTGATAGCAGCTGCAGTGCAAGTTGCACACTGGTCCTTTTTGGGGACATGAAAAGAGAGATTGTAGACTTTATTGAAATTTCAACTGCCGTGGGATCTTTAGCGTGCACAGCCAGAAGGGATACGGGTCTGACTAGTTTTTTGTCCTCTTCCGAAGGACTAGATTAAAGCACATCGCAGACGAGATAGGCACCACTCTCTCAGTGAATGCTGGATCACAGACAAGTTCAGTTACACGCTAGGTAGGCGAGGTTTTCCCGAGATACACTTGGTAGGAGCTTTTTGCTTCGTGTGTGTGTGTGTGTGTGTGTGTGTGTGTGTGTGTGTGTGTGTGTGTGTGTGTGTGTGTGTGTGTGTGTGTGTATGTGTGTGGTGTGTGTGTGTGTTTTGTTTGTTTGTTTGTTTGTTTCGTTTGTTTGTTTGTTTGTTTGTTTGTTTGTTTGGTTGGTTGGTTGGTTGGTTGGTTGGTTGGTTGGTTGGTTGGTTTGGTTGGTTGGTTGGTTGGTTGGTTGGTTGGTCGGTTGGTTGGTTGGTTCATTCGTTCATTCGTTGGTTGGCTGGTTGGTTGGATGGTTAGATGTTTGGTTGGTTGCTTGGTTGGTTAGTTGGTTAGGTTTTTTTTTCACCCAACGACAAGCGTGGCTAGGTATTTGCTTGCTAAGGCTAGGTAGCATCGGGAGAGGATCTTGCCGGCAAGGTAGAGATGGTGGTCGCGTGCAAATCGCCTTTGTGTTTGACAACGATCCAGTCTTCTCTTGTGAAAATATACGCGCTGTACATTGGCTAAAGTCTACTTCCGCCTCGCGTCCGTTTCATGGCACACTTTTCTCTCACCCTGGCCACTCGCACTATCTCGCCACTTGCGAGGGAGCGTGCTATCGTGTAAGAAACAGGCTCCACGAGTCTTTACCATCTCACTCCGCTACAGTCTCAGAGTTATGGGACAACCTCTACGTTGATCTAGTGTTAGAATATGCCCATATTTCAGTGTTTGTGGACCGAGTCTGCTGGCAACCGCAGACACAGAAATGGAAGAACCTGTCTTTGCAGTTTCAGTTTCAGTTTCAGTTTCTCAAGATGACGTCTCCACGCTCGGAACGAATTCCATACGCACTCAAATCACAGGTGCCACGTGTATGGTGACCGTGGTACATGCCTTAAGCCTGCGCATAAACCCATGAGCTGGCCAGGTCCTGCGGCCCTACCTAGACTATGTTTTACCTAGTCTATATTTCATACTGGTATTTTATCAGCCTACCACTGGAATAATCTTGGTTACATGTAAATGACATGTGTATGTGTGTATCTTACCTTCAAAAAAGGAACATATATATGTATATGAAATAAATGAATAATTAAAATCAAAGGTCTTAATTACAACACAACTAGCTATTCTATATACATATCTTTTGCTGCGTACCATCAAGGATCCGGGTTTGTTTTTGTTGTTGTTGTTGTTGCTGTTGTTGTTGTTGTTTTTGTTGTTGTTGTTGTTGTTGTTGTTGTCTAACAAGCTGACACGCGTGCTTGCAAATGGCAAGATGATAGCGAATGGGGAGGGTGAAGAAAAAGTGGGCTATGAAAAGGATGGAGGTAAATTTCAGCCTGAGTGCAACGCTTATTTCACAATGGAAGATAGACCATCAAAGTCAAAGGCCATCTGCTCGAATTCCATTTTACCTCGCCGGAAAGATCCTCGCATTGCTGCCTACTCTTAATTAATGATCTTATCTGACGAATACCCCATTGGGGATGCCGGGGCTCTTTCAGTATAAATAGTATCCCCCACCTTCTGGAAATTCTGTGCTAGAAATTTCCTCTTTTCTGTCACCCTCTTTGTTTCTTTCTTCCTCCTTTGTTTTCTGTCATTTCTTCCTATCATTGTCTAACTAGCTGATCCATTCACCTGTACGTGTTCGATAAAGTCGTACATACTTTCTCTTAGGATTGATAATTGGGGGGTACATATGTAAAGCGCATTTTTGGTTCTAGGGAAGTGAGATATGCAGAAGCGATATTAGCTAATCTAGGCCCGTTTTTCTTTTATATCTGTTTTAGTGTCCTTACTTATGTTTCAATATATATTCGTGCATGTTTTTTTATATCCTCTTTGTGATAAATTAGACAGAGTGGTCAACGTCAGGGGCATCTCCTTAGATTATGTGTGCGAACGCATTAATATGTATACTTAATTTTGTTTTCCTTTTTTTTTTCCCTGTTGAAATATTTTGTATGTTTTGAAATGGTTAAAGCCCTGATATGGTTCTACGCAGTCGGCTGGGCTTTAAACAAAAATGACAAGAACAAGAACAATCTCGCGAATACCTGGCCACATTTGCTGCGGGGTGGGACAAAGAAACGTTCCTACCTAGCGCATCTCGCAAAAAACCTCGCCTACCTAGCGCATCTCGCAAAAACTTCGCCTACCTAGCGCATCTCGCAAAAACCTCGCCTACCTAGCGCATCTCGCAAAAACCTCGCCTACCTAGCGCATCTCGCAAAAACCTCGCCTACCTAGCGCATCTCACGAAAACCTCGCCTCCCTAGCGCATCTCACAAAAACCTCGCCTACCTAGCGCATATCGCAAAAATCTCGCCTACCTAGAGCATATCGCAAAAACCTCGCCTACCTAGCGCATCTCACAAAAACATCGCCTACCTAGCACATCTCACAAAAACATCGTCTACCTAGCGCATCTCACAAAAACTTCTCCTACCTAGCACATCTCACAAAAACATCGTCTACCTAGCGCATCTCACAAAAACTTCTCCTACCTAGCGCATCTCGCAAAAACTTCTCCTACCTAGCACATCTCACAAAAACTTCTCCTACCTAGCGCACCTCGCAAAAACCTCGACTACCTAGCGCATCTCGCAAAAACTTCTCCTACCTAGCGCACCTCGCGAAAACCTCGCCTACCTAGCGCATCTCGCAAAAACCTCGCCTACCTAGCGCATTTCGCAAAAACCTCACCTACCTAGCGCATCTCACAAAAACCTCGCCTACCTAGCGCATCTCGCAAAAACCTCGCCTACCTAGCGCATCTCGCAAAAACCTCGCCTACCTAGCGCATCTCACGAAAACCTCGCCTACCTAGCGCATCTCAAAAAAAACCTCGCCTACCTAGCGCATCTCACAAAAAACTTCTCCTACCTAGCGCACCTCGCGAAAACCTCGCCTACCTAGCGCATCTCACAAAAATTTCTCCCACCTAGCGCATCTCGCAAAAACCTCGCCTACCTAGCGCATCTCGCAAAAACCTCCCTACCTAGCGCATCTCGCGAAAACCTCGCCTACCTAGCGCATCTCACAAAAACCTCGCCTACCTAGCGCATCTCGCAAAAACTTCTCCTACCTAGCGCACCTCGCGAAAACCTTGCCTACCTAGCGCATCTCACAAAAACTTCTCCTACGTAGCGCATCTCGCGAAAACCTCGCCTACCTAGCACATCTCGCAAAAACCTCGCCTACCTAGCGCATCTCGCAAAAACCTCGCCTACCTAGCGCATCTCGCAAAAACCTCGTCTACCTAGCGCATCTCACAAAAACCTCGCCTACCTAGCGCATCTCACAAAAACCTCGCCTACCTAGCGCACCTCGCAAAAACTTCTCCTACCTAGCGCACCTCGCGAAAACCTCGCCTACCTATCGCATCTCACAAAAACTT
>CM060309.1:76549033-76576533 GCA_030674185.1 Monoplex corrugatus | reverse complement strand
GGTTTACAGGATCTTTAACATGCGTATTTGATGTTTTGTGTGTGCCGTGTATGCTCAAACGGAGTTCAGACTTAATTTTCTATTTTTTTTAATAAACTTTTTTTATTCACTTTTTGCTCCACATTAAACGGACACCAAATATACAGTTTGGCATCGGTGTAAAAACCATAAAAATCATATACATATGAAAAGACATCGCTGATATACAAACTCCATACAGAATACAGACACACATAATGACATTTTATACATTGTAAGTTAAAAAAAAAAAGCATCAAGATCTAAATTAATTTGTAAACTTAAGTTCGAGGCAGATTTGTAACATTATGATGCAGGTGTCTGAAAAGCAATGAAAAACAACAACAACAAAAAACTTCAACAAGATGGGAGAAGGTGTGTTGATTAACTTTGTGTGAACCATTCGCCCGTTGTGCAGTGGTTAGCGCAAGGGACTACCGACTGGAAGGTCGTGGGCTCGAATCCTATGAGTCCTGTCACTAACTCATGGTATGGTTGTTTGGTCCCAAACAGCTTCTACCCAGAGCTGAGCGTGGAAGACAGAGACCATACAGTCGAGTTCCATCCACTCCACGAACGGGTTATTTAATTTAAGATGTTGATCATATTACCTGACCAAAACTGCAGTTGTCTGTCTCTCTCGAGCCTGTTTGACGCCAAAATATGTCATGCAATTTTTAAGCGCGGATCGTAGCCTTGTCACGAAGTCTCAGTCCAGAATGGAACTCCAAAACATCTTGCATGATTATTATTCCCATTGTCATTATCATCATAGCATTGTGAAATAAATGTTCCCGATTCTGTGGCCACTCAAGCAGGGTAGCAAATAGCACGGGGAAAATAAAAGGAAAAAAGAATGTGTGAGTTTTCGCGGGCCTCAGTAGCTCAGTTGGTTGAGCGTCGGATTCACATGCTAATGGTTGTGGGTTGGAATCCCCGGGTGCGCTATATTAAAACTGGCATTCTCACTGTCCCATCTTAACATCGTCGTTGTTCTGGTGGAGTCAGTATAGGATTAGATAAGTCCCTCTTCCCCACTTCCCCGGGATGGTTATCCCCGTCGGCAATATCACCTGGGGTGGGTGCTGACGTAAACACTGAACCAAATCAATCAAAAGTGAGTTTTCGACTCCTTCTCTGCTATGTGATCAGTTTATCTCCAGTGAAAGAATGTGTAGCCAGTAGACAATTGGTGTGGTAGAGGTGGAATGGACGGTGATACTTTGGTATGGATTCACACGTATCTTTCTTCTCCTTCCACAGTTTGTTTCACAGGAGAGAAATAACTTGTAATAAGTTCAAAAGGATTGAGGAATGTCAGACCTTGAGTCTACCGCTCTACCAACAGAGTCGGCCAGCCCGCAATGGGTTCATCCTTAAACTACAAACAATATTGGTGATGGGAATTCAGAAATAAAATTACATATACATGTATCATCCTTAGCAACGAGAGACCCAAACCTGAAATCCTCTCGCGTGCAGCAAGAATATCAGTTGTGACCAGGCAAAAGAATGTATAGAAGAACAAGAGCATCTCCATGAAACACAAAATCAGACTTTTACATGCACTGCTGTAGTAAATCTTCCTGTACGCATGCGAAACATGGACCCTGACAGCGGGTTCGGAGAGATGAATCCAAGCCGTAGAAATGACGCATTGTCGCAAGATACTGAACATCAGATGTACTAATCATATCGTCAATGAATACACGAACCAAACCATCAAGCAACACGCTGGACCAGACAACGATCTACTGACTTCAGTTAAGAAATGAAAAAAAAAAGAACTACGTTGGTATGGCCATGAAACAAGATCCAACACGAAATCAATCCTTCAGAAAACTTATGTTTGACGCCAAAATATGTCTCTCTCTCCCTCTCTCTCTCTCTGTCTGTCTGTCACACACATACACACACACACACACACACACACACACACACACACACACACACACACACACACACACACACACACACACACACACACACATACGGTTGACAGAGCTGTGGACTCAGGCGCTGATGTCTTGAGTTCAATCCTAGCCTGCAAAATAATAATGCTCTAGTCATTCTGTTACCCATCTTAACGTTCTTACTCTGTTACCCGCCTTAATGCTTTAGTCATTCTGTTAATGCTGAAGGGAGGAGACAAAGGGGAAGGAAGACAGAAGAAAACCATGACATACTGACAACATTGCGGATTGGACAGAGAAACCATTTGAAAAGATCCAGGCTTTGGCACACAATCGACAGAGCCGGAGAAATCTGATGAATAGATCCTTATGCGACTCCATCCCCCCCACCCCCACCCCACCCGTCTTGACTTTTCAAGAGTTACGGAAGAAAAAGAATTTTTTTAAAAAGAGACTTATCTATCAGTCTGCAGTAAACCCTTTGCACAGGCGGGGTTTTGAGATTTTTCCAAACTCTTGAGGGTTCAAAGGCTAATGCAAATTATCAGTTAACAGTGCTTATTCCCCCAATGGCATCATCCTCAATAGTCCCAGTTATTGTAGCTTCAACAACACACACGGAACGATAGAATCTTTTCTCTCGCTCAGCTCAGTGCAAATCCCATTCAGATATTGTTGTTCTCTCTCAAGCGGACAAAGCTAACATGGCCTATTCATCACTTTTGTGAAGACATCTGCTGTTTCATCGATTGCTCTCTCTCTCTCTCTCTCTCTCTCTCTCTCTCTCTCTCTCTCTCTCTCTCTCTCTCTCTCTCTCTTCTATCTGTCTGTCTGTCTGTCTCTGTCTGTCTGACTATTTGTCTGTCTGTCTGTCTGCCTCTTTCTCTCTCTCTCTGTCTGTCTGTCACACACACACACACACACACACACACACACACACACACACACACACACTCACACACACACACACACACACACACTACTGTCTCTTTCTCTACCTCTCTCTCTCTCTCTCTCTCTCTCTCTCTCTCTCTCTCTCTCTCTCTCACTCTCCCCTGAATTCATTACTTACTATCATTATGATTGAAATATATGTTGTTCTATTAATTTTTTTGTTATTGCTATGTTATTATTGTTGTTTTTGTCGTTGTTATGGTTTATATGTGTCTGCTTTTGTCTCTCATGCTTTTGTAAAGCATTTGACCAGCTGACATACAGAAGTCAGTGTATTGGTATGATTTATTTCTATAACTTATTTGACAATGTCTATGTTTTGGTGTTTTGGTTCATCTGTTGTGTCCAGGCTGAAGCACGTATGGAAGGACAAGAACATCTTCATGAAACACAAAATCAGACTTTTACGTGCACTGCTTTTGTAAATCTTCCTGTACGCATCCGAAACACGGGCCATGTGAACTTTGATGCTATGTTAACTTTGGTGCTTATGGAAGCACGAAAATATCCAGAAACCACACCCCCTGAAAACGGAGTCTGACTACCCACCGAAGATAGAGTATGCAGACTGTGCAGCAACATAACGTCTGCACAGTTATGAGCCAAACAACCAGAACAAGGTGCTACACCCATCTGCGATAACTCTGATTGGAAGGCAGAAGAATATTCCCCATGAAAGTCGGCTACAATCTCACCTGTCAGCGACATCATTCTTGACAGTAGCAGCTTATGCATGCCCCGTCAGCTGTCTCCATCCCCTTCTGTCTACAAGTTCCAATCTTGTCATGCATAATGTCGGCTGACGAACTCCGGTTGACAGAGCTGTGGACTCAGGCGCTGATGTCTTGAGTTCAATCCCAGCCTGCAAAATAATAACTGGCACGTTTGTTACCCGTCTTAATGCTCTTAGCCATTCTGTTACCCATCTTAATGTTCTTAGTCATTCTGTTACCTGTCTTAATGCTCTAGTCGTTCTGTTACCTGTCTTAATGCTCTAGTCGTTCTGTTATCTGTCTTAATGCTCTAGTCG
The DNA here is from genome assembly GCA_030674185.1 of Monoplex corrugatus. NCBI lineage: Eukaryota > Metazoa > Mollusca > Gastropoda > Littorinimorpha > Ranellidae > Monoplex > Monoplex corrugatus. The sequence goes on along the minus strand of CM060309.1, from coordinate 76,572,618 downwards.
TTCTGTTACCTGTCTTAATGCTCTAGTCGTTCTGTTACCTGTCTTAATGCTCTAGTCGTTCTGTTACCTGTCTTAATGCTCTAGTCGTTCTGTTACCTGTCTTAATGCTCTAGTCGTTCTGTTACCTGTCTTAATGCTCTAGTCGTTCTGTTACCTGTCTTAATGCTCTAGTCGTTCTGTTACCTGTCTTAATGCTCTAGTCGTTCTGTTATCTGTCTTAATGCTCTAGTCGTTCTGTTTCCTGTCTTAATGCTCTAGTCGTTCTGTTACCTGTCTTAATGCTCTAGTCGTTCTGTTACCTGTCTTAATGCTCTAGTCGTTCTGTTACCTGTCTTAATGCTCTAGTCGTTCTGTTTCCTGTCTTAATGCTCTAGTCGTTCTGTTACCTGTCTTAATGCTCTAGTCGTTCTGTTTCCCATCTTAATATTCTTTGTCATTCTGTTTCCCGTCTTAATGCTTTAGTCGTTCTGTTTCCCGTCTTAACGTTCTTACTCTGTTACCCGTCTTAATGCTTTAGTCATTCTGTTACCCGTCTTAATGCTCTAGTCATTCTGTTTCCCGTCTTAATGCTTTAGTCATTCTGTTTCCCGTCTTAATGCTATAGTCATTCTGTTACCCATCTTAACGTTCTTACTCTGTTTATCTTAACGTTCTTACTCTGTTTCCCGTCTTAATGCTTTAGTCATTCTGTTACCCATCTTAACGTTCTTACTCTGTTTCCCGTCTTAATGCTTAGTCATTCTGTTACCCATCTTAACGTTCTTACTTGTTTCCCGTCTTAATGCTTTAGTCATTCTGTTACCCATCTTAACGTTCTTACTCTGTGTTTTACGCCCGTCTTAATGCTTAGTCATTCTGTTACCATCTTAACGTTCTTACTCTGTTCCCGTCTTAATGCTTTAGTCATTCTGTTACCCATCTTAACGTTCTTACTTGTTCCGTCTTAATGCTTTAGTCATTCTGTTACCCATCTTAACGTTCTTACTCTGTTTCCCGTCTTAATGCTTTAGTCATTCTGTTACCCATCTTAACGTTCTTACTCTGTTTCCCGTCTTAATGCTTAGTCATTCTGTTACCCATCTTAACGTTCTTACTCTGTTACCCGCTTAATGCTTTAGTCATTCTGTTACCCATCTTAACGTTCTTACTCTGTTACCCGTCTTAATGCTTTAGTCATTCTGTTACCCATCTTAACGTTCTTACTCTGTTACCCGTCTTAATGCTTTAGTCATTCTGTTACCCATCTTAACGTTCTTCTCTTGTTCGTACTTAACGTTCTTCCTGTTCCGTCTTAATGCTTTAGTCATTCTGTTACCCATCTTAACGTTCTTACTCTGTTTCCCGTCTTAATGCTTTAGTCATTCTGTTACCCATCTTAACGTTCTTACTTCTAGTTACCTCCGTCTTAATGCTTTAGTCATTCTGTTACCCATCTTAACGTTCTTACTCTGTTCCCGTCTTAATGCTTTAGTCATTCTGTTACCCATCTTAACGTTCTTACTGTTACCCGCTTAATGCTTTAGTCATTCTGTTACCCATCTTAACGTTCTTACTCTGTTTCCGTCTTAATGCTCTAGTCATTCTGTTACCCATCTTAACGTCTTACTCTGTTTCCCGTCTTAATGCTTTAGTCATTCTGTTACCCATCTTAACGTTCTTACTCTGTTTCCCGTCTTAATGCTTAGTCATTCTGTTACCCATCTTAACGTTCTTACTGTTACCCATCTTAATGCTTTAGTCATTCTGTTACCCATCTTAACGTTCTTACTGTTCCCGTCTTAATGCTTAGTCATTCTGTTACCCATCTTAACGTTCTTACTCTGTTTCCCGTCTTAATGCTTTAGTCATTCTGTTACCCATCTTAACGTTCTTACTCGTTACCCGTCTTAATGCTTTAGTCATTCTGTTACCCATCTTAACGTTCTTACTCTGTTTCCCGTCTTAATGCTTTAGTCATTCTGTTCCCATCTTAACGTTCTTACTCTGTTCCCGCTTAATGCTTAGTCATTCTGTTACCCTCTTAACGTTCTTACTTGTTACCCCTTAATGCTTTAGTCATTCTGTTACCCTCTTAACGTTCTTACTCTGTTACCCGCTTAATGCTTTAGTCATTCTGTTACCCATCTTAACGTTCTTACTCTGTTACCGCTTAATGCTTTAGTCATTCTGTTACCCGTCTTAACGTTCTTACTGTTACCCGCCTTAATGCTTTAGTCATTCTGTTACCCATCTTAACGTTCTTATTTGTTCTCCTCTTAATGCTTTAGTCATTCTGTTACCCATCTTAACGTTCTTACTCTGTTTCCGTCTTAATGCTTAGTCATTCTGTTACACTTAACGTTCTTTGTTACCCGTCTTAATGCTTTAGTCATTCTGTTACCCATCTTAACGTTCTTACTGTTACCCGTCTTAATGCTTTAGTCATTCTGTTACCCATCTTAACGTTCTTACTGTTACCCGTCTTAATGCTTTAGTCATTCTGTTACCCATCTTAACGTTCTTACTCTGTTCCCGTCTTAATGCTTTAGTCATTCTGTTACCTCTTAGTTTAGTTCCTTAATGCTTTAGTTTCTGTTACCCTCTTAATTCTTACTTTACATCTAATTTGTCTGTTACCCATCTTAAGTTCTTACTGTTACCCGTCTTAATGCTTTAGTCATTCTGTTACCCATCTTAACGTTCTTACTCTGTTACCCGCCTAATGCTTAGTCATTCTGTTACCCATCTTAACGTTCTTACTCTGTTACCCGCCTTAATGCTTTAGTCATTCTGTTACCCATCTTAACGTTCTTACTCTGTTTCCGCCTTAATGCTTAGTCATTCTGTTACCCATCTTAACGTTCTTACTCTGTTACCCGCCTTAATGCTTAGTCATTCTGTTACCCATCTTAACGTTCTTACTCTGTTACCCGCCTTAATGCTTTAGTCATTCTGTTACCACTTAAGTCTTATTGTACGTTAGCTTTATCATTCTGTTCTTTAACGCTTACTGTTACCGCTTAATGCTTAGTCATTCTGTTACCCATCTTAACGTTCTTACTGTTACCCGCCTTAATGCTTTAGTCATTCTGTTACCCATCTTAACGTTCTTACTCTGTTACCCGCCTTAATGCTTTAGTCATTCTGTTACCCATCTTAACGTTCTTACTCTGTTTCCCGTCTTAACGTTCTTACTCTGTTTCCCGTCTTAATGCTCTAGTCATTCTGTTACCCATCTTAACGTTCTTACTGTTACCCGTCTTAATGCTTTAGTCATTCTGTTACCCATCTTAACGTTCTTACTCTGTTACCCGCCTTAATGCTTTAGTCATTCTGTTACCCATCTTAACGTTCTTACTGTTACCCATCTTAATGCTTTAGTCATTCTGTTACCCATCTTAACGTTCTTACTCTGTTACCCGCCTTAATGCTCTAGTCATTCTGTTACCCATCTTAACGTTCTTACTGTTACCCGTCTTAATGCTTTAGTCATTCTGTTACCCATCTTAACGTTCTTACTTGTTACCCGTCTTAATGCTTTAGTCATTCTGTTACCCATCTTAACGTTCTTACTCTGTTACCCGTCTTAATGCTTTAGTCATTCTGTTACCCATCTTAACGTTCTTACTCTATTACCCGCCTTAATGCTTTAGTCATTCTGTTACCCATCTTAACGTTCTTACTCTGTTACCCGTCTTAATGCTTTAGTCATTCTGTTACCCATCTTAACGTTCTTACTCTGTTACCCGCCTTAATGCTTTAGTCATTCTGTTACCCATCTTAACGTTCTTACTCTGTTTCCCGTCTTAATGCTTTAGTCATTCTGTTACCCATCTTAACGTTCTTACTGTTACCCGTCTTAATGCTTTAGTCATTCTGTTACCCATCTTAACGTTCTTACTCTGTTACCCGCCTTAATGCTTTAGTCATTCTGTTACCCATCTTAACGTTCTTACTCTGTTTCCCGTCTTAACGTTCTTACTCTGTTTCCCGTCTTAATGCTTTAGTCATTCTGTTACCCATCTTAACGTTCTTACTCTGTTACCCGTCTTAATGCTTTAGTCATTCTGTTACCCATCTTAACTATCTTACTCTGTTTCCCGTCTTAATGCTTTATTCATTCTGTTACCCATCTTAACGTTCTTACTCTGTTACCCGTCTTAATGCTTTAGTTATTCTGTTACCCAGCTTAATGCTCTAGTCATTCTGTTACCCATCTTAACGTTCTTACTCTGTTACCTGTCTTAATGCTCTTAGTCATTCTGTTATTCGTCTTCACCCTTTGACTCCCCTATGCTGTCCATCAGCATTCTGCATTGCCACACGTGCCAGCAAACGAAAAACTTAACCCTTTGATTCTCTCACCCTATCCACCAGCTTCTTCTTCTTCATCTTCTTCTTCTCCCTTAGCTCCATAAAGAGTCATTGGGGCGCCGTATTATCGAACTGTTAACCAGATTCTTCCAGCTCTGTTGGTTGTGTGCAAAAGTCTGGATCTCTTCAAATGGTTTCCCTGTCCATTCCGCATTGTCAGTTAGTTCATCCTATTTCTGTCTTCTTTCCCTCTGTCTCCTTCCCTCAGGATTGATTTAGCAAGGCCATACTAACGTGGTCTTCTTTTATAAACTGAAATCAGCAGATTTGAATACGGTCGAGTATGCTGCTTGATGGTTTGGCGCATTAGGTCATTGATGGTATGACCAATGTGTCTGATTTTCCATGGCATAGCTTATCGATGTATTATCTAATCTTTGAATTCAACAAGCTTAGCGAATTCTTGCTCACTGCCTGCCTGGCCATCAGTACCATCTGTCATAGTCTTTGCTTGTATCACTCTCATTGAAAGAAAATCAGGTATGTATTATAGTGAAACATATCTCCTCTTCTGTAATACTCATCAGGCCGCATATAAACCGCAGGGAACGCTTTTAACTTGACTTGCGAATAAAACTGCTTTATCGTCTGCTTACGGATGTGCTTTTCTCCCACCTGACGAAGCAGCAGGGAAGTTTCAGTCTTGTTCTCCTAGTTTTGTATTTGGTGTTTGTTTGTGATCTTACATTCACGCTTGACAAATGCCAGTTGGCCGAAAATTTGCGCCTGTCTTGTCTTGTTGTATCAAAAACGCGTTCTGATTCTATTTTCGTGTTTTTCTGGTTGTCTGTTTGTGGTACTGAAATGGATCGTAGGTATACTGACTGGTTTAACCCACACAAGTCCAAATCAGACATTGCTGTTCTTTCTTAAACGGACGAAACTAACATGACCTACTTACGTATTATACATTGACATCTGTTGCTTCATCGATTGCTCGCTCTCTCTCTCTCTCTCTGTCTCTGTTTCTGTCTGTCTCTCTCTTTCTCTCTCTCTCTCTCTCATTCTCTCTCTCTCTCTCTCGTTCTCTCTCCCTCTTTCTCTCTCTCTCATCCTCCTTTCTTCCCTCCCTTCCTCCTTCCCCCCTCTCTCTCTCACTCTGTCTTTCTTTCTCCCCGCCCCTCTCTCTCTCTCTCCTTTTTCTCCCCAAATGACACAGGTAACGTAGCCATGAATATTAGTGTACACATTATCATCAACATCATATACCGTTCCGTATGGCGTTGGCGATCATGGCCTTCGATACGAATCTATATCCTTTGTCGCTGCAAATCTGTCTCCCAGCCTTTTTGTCCCCATCCACTCTTTAAGTCCGTCCAGTAATTACTCGCTGGGTCTACCTGGTGCTATTTTTCTCTCTAGCTTTCCTGTTATGACTAGGTGCTCAAATTTCTCTAGCCTCATAAAATGTGCTATAAATGCTCTTTTTTTTTTCCCTAATCCTCTTCATTTACGTTCTTTTTATGTTTGCTTCTTTCAAGACTGTCTCGTTTGTTTTCTTTGCTGTAAATGGAACTCAACGTTCTTCTTAGAAACCACATTTCGTCTGCCTCAGTCTTGTTCTGATTTTGCTTGTTGGTTGTATTAAAACGAAGACTCAAAAATAAGGGTGACGATCCTGGTGTTTCAGTTTTTGTTCTGAGTTGTTTTCTCGGATACGTTAACATGTTATTTTACCCACACTGTGCAGGCGCTGTAGTCCTGCATAGTCTGCATACTGCGTTTTTGGCATGTGTGACTTCAGTTATTGGTGACAGCTTCAGTGGGTTTCAAAGAAGTGGGCATGCTGGATACTTTAGTGTTTCCATTGAACATTGACAAGGCTTACTGAATCTTTAACGTGCGTATTTAATAGTCTGCATGCGTAAGTAACATACATAAAAGGATGCAGGTACTACTAGCAATCCGCACATAACATGCTGATCGGACAGACAGAAAAAAAAATCTCCATTCTCTACCCATCAGGTGCTATCAAAGCAGGGTTGAACTCTGACCATCTGAAAAAAGATCAAACGTCCTCATTGCTTCGCTCTAAGACTGTCGACCCTCATTTTATCTACTTAACTCTTTGCCAACGCGTGGACTTATGAGGGTGACTTGTGTGTGTGTGTGTGTGTGTGTGTGTGTGTGTGTGTGTGTGTGTGTGTGTGTGTGTGTGTGTGTGTGTGTGTGTGTGTGTGTGTGCGTGTGTGTGAATGTGAGTGTGTATGTGCGTGTGTGAATGTGTATGTGTGTGTGTGCGCGCGCGCGTGTGTGTGTGTGTGCGTGTGTCTCTGTGTGTGCGTGTGTGTGTGTGTGCGTGCGTGTGTGTGTGTGTGTGTGTGTGTGTGTGTGTGTGTGTGTGTGTGTGTGTGTGTGTGTGTGTGTGTGTGTGTGTGTGTGTTATGACTGTTCTGGGTTTCCTTTACGATCGTCATCACATTTGCAGTGTTATTGCATTATGCAAATATTCCGAGCATGGAGACAATGTCTTATGAAAACTGACGCTGAAACTGAGACCTTAACTAGATGTGCGCTGTGGTCAAATGGGTACGACGTCATACTTTCAATCGGAGGGTCTGGGGTTTGAGGTTTGTTTCTGCCTAGGTACCTTCCACCTGGTGGGTAAATTGTGGAGATTTTTCTGGTCAACATGTGTACAGACAGTCTTGGTGGAGGCGGACACAAGAAGATCATTGATAAAGAAGATTAGGAAAATACAAGCAACATTTATCGGTCTTTTTGTGAGGAAAGGGGAATTAGAGCACCTGGTCACAACAAGAAAGCTGGAGGGAAGGAGAACACCAGATAGACTAAAGGAGAAAATATTGGACGGACGTTCAGGGTGGCTGAGGACAGAGAGGGTGGAAGATGTCCTTGCAGCGACAAAGGATAGATTCATATGGAAGGCCATGATCGCCAACGCCATGCGGCCGGCGCATGATGCTGATGATACACACGCTCACACACACACACACACACACACACACACACACACACACACACACACACACACACACACACACACACACACATATTTATATATATATATATATATATATATATATATATGTATATACGTATATATACATACATACATATATATATACATATATTGCTTACAATACATTCGTATGTGTGCGCACGTAGAACTTCACGTAAGCACGTTAAAGATTCTGTAAGTCAAGTCAATGTTCCGTGGCTTATGGACACATAAAAACAACCAGCATGCACGCCCATTGAATTCTGAGTGCACAGACTGTGCATCAACATACCGTCCGTGCAATGTGGGCAAAACGACACGCATTACGCATCTGAGAAAAATCGAAACGTTCGAAAAACACAAAACAAAACAAAACTTTGTCTTCCACTCATCCACCCCCACCTCCAATCCCCCACCTTCGCACGATCCTTCACATATCCTCCGCATCCGTAACCCACCATCACCTCCACTCAATCTTTCCTCCCTTCCACCTTGAAAACTTCCTACTCTCCTCTCCCCCTCTCCACTTTTCCACAATATTCCTGCCCTTCTCCCTCGTCGGTGCTTTCATCTGGACATTGGTGTAATTCTTTCATTGGATCTGTTCATCCTCCGCCTACACCCATCTCCATCCCGCCCATGAGCTCTCTCCCATTGAGTTACAGGACCATACCAAATTCAGTGGCTTTCTCCCCAATCCCCAGCCCAGCTTGAGTCACTCCTTTCTCCCCCCCCCCCCCAACCTCCCCCGACCTCCTCCCCCACCCCTCCGTCATCAATGCTCGTCCCCGGACGGTGTTGTAACGGTTTTATCTTGTTTTGCCAAGAGCTAATTGACTGCTTGATTAATCCGGTGCCAAATTACACAGGGCCCTCCCAGTAATGATGGGACACATTCCTCATTAACTCTTCATTGTTCTGCCCAGGACTACACTAGGTGGGCCTGTGAAGTCTGCATTTTAGAGCCCCGGAGTTCGTTCTAAAGGAAGTCACCATCGTACTCGGTCAATTCCATATGCGCTCCATCCAAATTTGCCGGCTGTTATCCTGAAGACTCACTGAGCCTGCACGTTGTTTTGCCCACACGGTACAGGCAATATGTTGCTGTATAGTCTGCATACTTTCTGTCTTTGGTGGGTGTGCGTGATGGGTGTTTTCAGCTGAGCATTTGGGAATTGACTGGGGGAGGGGGGGGGGGAGCGGTTCTGTCATGTGAGACGAGTTTATACAGGATAGCTAGTTGTGTCGTGATTCAGACCTTAAATCATTTATTTATTTACTTTATATATATGTTCCTTTTTTGAAGGTAAGATACACAGATAGGCTACTCACGTCAGTTACATGTAACCAAGATTATTCCAGTGGTAGTCTGATAAAATACCGGTATAAAATAGACTAGGTAAAACATTGTCTAGGTAGGGCCTCAGGACCTGGCTAGCTCATGGGTTTACAGTGTAGTTGCAGGCTTAAGGCTTGTGCCATGATCACCATACACATAGTGCCTGTGACGTCACTGCATATGGAATTCGTTCCGAGCACGGAGACGTCATCTTGAGAAACTGAAAGTGAAACTGATGGGTGTTTTCAGGTTTCCCATAAGCAGTAAAGCCACCGGACACTGACATGACTTCTGGGATCTTTAACGTCTGTGGAGGCGGTAATGTATCACAGAGTGTGACAGTGCTAAATGCTTGTCTCTCTGTCTATGTCTATCGAAGCGATTGTATCACAGACTAGGACAGAGCTATTGCCTGTCTTATCTATCCATGTTTATGTGGTCAAACCATGAACGTTTAGTCTTTTTGAGCAGCACACAGGACTAGCTGGCGCAGAGGTATCGAAATTTACAACGGAAGTTTGTCCAAAAGATCCATATGCACTCCACTCAAATCTTCTGGTGATTATTTTTCTTTTCGTGTTTTGTTCACCTATTCATTCTTCGATCGATTGACTGACTGACTGATTGACTGACTGACTGACTGATTGATTGAGTGATTGATTGGCTGATTGATTGATTGAGTGAGTGAGTGAGTGAGTGAGTGAGTGAGTGAGTGAGTGAGTGAGTGAGTGATGGTCTATTTTTACTGCCTCGTCGTCTGCGCTGCTTCAGTGTCACTACCTCCACGGTGCTCAAATCCCTTCTCCAACACACCTCCAAATCCATCCACACTGAGGTCACTATGAGAACTCGGCACGAATGGTTACAGAGTTATGTACAATTATTTTGCAATGCCATGATGAGAACAGGGATATTGATGATGCTTTGATGTTCCGTTCAGGAATGAGACTTAGTCATAGGGTTCAATGATCCGTAAAGTGAGCGGGACTGTGTGGTCCCAATCTTCCCAACGAGCTCTTAGCACGCTCAATTCTGGTTAGGAACCGGTAGAAGCTGAAAAAATCCACAATAGTTTTTTTTAATTGGAGGTGATATTGTGTGGCCCTAGTCATCTCAACAGCCCGTGGCACGCTCAATTCTAGATAATACCCGGTAGAGGCTGAAAAATCCCGCAATTTTTTTTTTTTTTTTTTTTTTAATCATAGAGGTTTAAACGCACATCTCATTCAGTAGTCCGTTGTGCTAACCAGCAGTTTCCCCATGTTGATTCTGCTAGTGACGTTCTGGCAGACACTTTGAACCTGCACATAAAAAAACATATGCACTGATGAGAAGATTAAAATGGAAACATGAGGGCAGGGATAATGGCAGTGGCAATGAAACACAAAGCTCGCACCACCAGAATTATTAGAACATTAAGAAGGGCCGCGAACAGATCAGTTTGTACGGTGTGAGTTGGGATTGAACTCGAGAGCACAGATCTTGAGTCCATGGTTCAGCCTTCCCATCTGACTGCACGGGTTCTGGCAGACTGTAGAGATAGCCGTGGACTTTAGATCTGGTATATAGAGTTCTGTCTCGGGCCATAACATAAAAAATGTCCTGTTGGTTGCCCATCTTAATGCTCCAAACATGCTGATGGTGTCAGTTTCACTTCAGCTTGTTTCGGTCCGCTGTTGGACATAAGTCTTCCTCATCGCACACCACTGTTGCAGATTAACCGCTGTTCTGGTCCATTGTTTGTCGAACGTTTCTAGATAGTCTCGCCATCTGGTTCTCTGGCGACCTCTGTTCCTTTCTTGGCTTCGAGGGATCCGGTGCGTCACTTTGGTGGTCCATCTGTTGTCAGATCTCCTAATGACATGACCAGCCCAGTTCCACATTCGTTCACAAGTTGTGTCTTTTATGTCTTGGACCTTCGTTTTTCCTCTTACCCATGCCGCCGTTTTCATTTCCTTCCAGGTGATCCCAGCATGATCCGTTCGTGGGCCCTTCGCATGGTTCGCAGTTTTAGGAGCTGGCGTTTTGTCAGGTTCCATGTTTCGGCTCCATATGTCACAGTCGGCGTTATCCATGCGTCGTACACTCGGCATTTTAATACAATCGGCACATCTTTATTTCTTAAGATGGCGCTTGCTTTACCAGTTGCCAACCGAGCGTAAAGCGACGTCTGATCTCTTGTTCCTTAGAAGGCTGAGTCCATCGATATATTGTGTGGTTGTCAGTTACGATCGTTTCGTGTTTGTCTTCCACATGGTCGTTGCACATGATTTTAGTTTTCGTCATGTTGATGCTCAAACCAGTTTTAAAGCTAATGTCAGTTTAATGTTTGATAAACCATGTTTTCCTTTCCGCACCCTACATGCATGCGACCCAACCAGCTATGAGTAGGGCATCTGACCCTTGTTCAGTGTTAGGAAAGGTAAAGTACCGGTGGAAAGGAGATGTGCGTCGCCCTCGTAATCCTGACCCTTAGAAAACTTGAAATCTTTACCTTCTGTCTTAGGCTTATGGTACAATCTTAACTGTGTACATGCACCAGCTCTGAGGCTTCTTCCATTCTTATGATTGTAATCAATGATAAAAATTTGCTATGGTTTTTACTGGTATAGTGTGTGTGTATGTGTGTGTGCGTTCTTGATCATCAAGAAAGCGGAGCATAAAGAGAGAATTGTTCACAATGCTATGTTGATGAGAATGGGGATGGTAGCGAGGACGCTACGGAGTCCCATGTCGGATTGAGACCGCGTGACTGGGCTGTATTCTACATTTCTCTACATAGTATATCCTGGCATCAGCTCTGTCCGTGAGATTCAGACAACTGCGCTACTGGTACAAAAACTGCAGTGGAAGATAGCCGATTGTGCCGGCGGTTCTAGTTTTCCCAACGAGGTCATAGTAGGCTAACTCCAAGTAGGAGTGGTTTAATAATAATAATTAATAATAATTACAATATTTATATAGCGCAAAAATCTTGATAAAATCAAATCTAAGCGCTGAAACAGACACACACGCACGCACGCACACACACGCACGCACGCACGCACGCACGCACACACGCACGCACACACACACACACGCGCGCGCACGGCTATAAATGGGGAGAAAAATAAAAGCAATGGAAAATTATAGAGAGCATATTATATACAATTATATATTACAATGTGATTCCCCTCCTAGTGGAGACAGGCTGCAGAGGGGATTGAGTGAGGTCAGGATTTTATGCAGAGGAGAAAAGGTGAGTTTTGAGAGCGGACTTGAAGGAGACAAAAGTAGGTTGCTGACGGACTGAGAGAGGAAGTTTGTTCCAGGAGAGTGGACCAGAAACAGAGAAGGCTCGTGGACCATAGGTATTGAGCTTAGTGCGTGGAAAGCGAAAAGTCAGAGGATCGGAGGCAGAGCGGAGGGTACGTGAGGGAAGATAGATCTCAAGTAGGCTTGACAGGTAATCGGGGGCAGCGTTATTGAGGCTTTTGTAGCACATGGTGTCTAGTTTGTACTGTATGCGCTTTGATACAGGGAGCCAGTGAAGTTGTGCCAGGAGAGGAGATATGTGGTTTAAAGACGAAAAATCCCACAATACATTTTAGATGGATGGAGGTTTGAACTCATGACCTACCAGTCATTAGTCTGTTGCACCAACTCTGCACCACATTGGTGTTTGGTCTTGGATTTAAGTCTTCTTCTTCTTCTGCTTGTTCTTGTTTTTGTTCTTCTTGTTCTTGTTCTTCTTGTTCTTGTTCTTCTTGTTCTTGTTCTTCGCAATTCTTCTTGTTCTTGTTCTTGTTCTTGCTCTTCGCAATTCTTCTTCTTCGCAATTCTTCTTCTCCATGAAGAGTCAATGAGGTCCGAACTGTCGAACTGTTCACAAGATTCTTCCAGTTTTGTCTGTGGTGTGACAAAGCCTGGATCTCTGAAAATGATTTCTCTGTCCACTCCGCAATGTTGTCATTCCATCGTTTGTCTGTCCCTCCGTCTCCTTCCCTCAACAGTTGCCTGAATTATTGATTAGCCCTTTGACTCCCGCACTCTGTCCACCAGCATCCTGCATTGCCAGCCATGCTAGCAAAACAAAAACTTCACTCTTTGACTCCCTCACCCTATCCATCAGCTTCCTGCAGGAAGCTGGTGGATAGGGTGAGGGAGTCAAAGGGTGAAGTTTTTGCAGCGCAGTTGGTGCACATTGTGCGGGAGTCAAAGGGTTAAGCAAGACCACTGAATCGTATTGCATGGCCATCCTAACGTGCTTTGGAATTAACGATACAAACATTGGAACTACAACTGAAGCCGATCCATTGAGCAGGTCCCTGTTTCAAGATCACGATGATCTTAACTGTGAAACCGATTTCAACGATTCCTAACCGAACGCCCAGTTAACTCGCTTGGTTAGAGTTCCGTGCTGATACCGCACTTTATAGTCATAGGTTCGAGTCCATTGTGGACCGCGTGAAAATTTAGCGGCGGGCTAATCAGCTCATTTTACACTGGTCCCTGCCTGCAACATAAAACCTGGCCTGTTCACTGCCTATCTTCAACATAAAACCTGGCCTGTTTACTGCCTATCTTCAACATAAATACTGGCCTATTCACTGCCTATCTTCGACATAAAGCCTGGCCTGTTCACTGCCTATCTTCAACATAAAACCTGACCTGTTCACTGCCTATCTTCAACATAAAACCTGACCTGTTCACTGCCTGTCTTCAACATAAAACCTGGCCTGTTTACTGCCTATCTTCAACATAAATACTGGCCTATTCACTGCCTATCTTCAACATAAAACCTGGCCTATTCACTGCCTATCTTCAACATAAAACCTGACCTGTTCACTGCCTATCTTCAACATAAAACCTGACCTGTTCACTGCCTGTCTTCAACATAAAACCTGACCTGTTCACTGCCTGTCTTCAACATAAAACCTGACCTGTTCACTGCCTATCTTCAACATAAAACCTGACCTCTTCACTGCCTGTCTTCAACATAAAACCTGACCTGTTCACTGCCTATCTTCAACATAAAACCTGACCTGTTCACTGCCTATCTTCAACATAAAACCTGACCTGTTCACTGCCTATCTTCAACATAAAACCTGACCTCTTCACTGCCTGTCTTCAACATAAAACCTGACCTGTTCACTGCCTATCTTCAACATAAAACCTGGCCTGTTCACTGCCTATCTTCAACATAAAACCTGGCCTGTTCACTGCCTATCTTCAACATAAAACCTGACCTGTTCACTGCCTGTCTTCAACATAAAACCTGACCTGTTCACTGCCTGTCTTCAACATGAAACCTGGCCTGTTCACTGCCTATCTTCAACATAAAACCTGACCTGTTCACTGCCTATCTTCAACATAAAACCTGACCTGTTCACTGCCTATCTTCAACATAAAACCTGACCTGTTCACTGCCTGTCTTCAACATGAAACCTGGCCTGTTCACTGCCTATCTTCAACATAAAACCTGACCTGTTCACTGCCTATCTTCAACATAAAACCTGACCTGTTCACTGCCTATCTTCAACATAAAACCTGACCTGTTCACTGCCTATCTTCCACGTAAAACCTGCTTGTTCACTGCCTATCTTCCACGTAAAACCTGGCTTGTTCACTACCTATCTTCCAAGTAAAACCTGACCTGTTCACTGCCTGTCTTCAACATAAAACCTGGCCTGTTCACTGCCTATCTTCAACATAAAACCTGGCCTGTTCATTGCCTATCTTCAACATAAAACCTGACCTGTTCACTGCCTGTCTTCAACACAAAACCTGACCTGTTCACTGCCTATCTTCAACATAAAACCTGGCCTGTTCACTGCCTATCTTCAACATAAAACCTGACCTGTTCACTGCCTATCTTCCACGTAAAACCTGGCTTGTTCACTGCCTATCTTCCACGTAAAACCTGGCTTGTTCACTACCTATCTTCCAAGTAAAACCTGGCTTGTTCACTGCCTATCTTCAACATAAAACCTGGCCTCCTCACTGCCTATCTTCAACATAAAACCTGGCCTGTTCACTGCCTATATTCAACATAAAACCTGACCTCTTCACTGCCTGTCTTCAACATAAAACCTGGCCTGTTCACTGCCTGTCTTCAACATAAAACCTGACCTGTTCACTGCCTGTCTTCAACATAAAACCTGACCTGTTCACTGCCTGTCTTCAACATAAAACCTGGCCTGTTCACTGCCTATCTTCAACATAAAACCTGACCTGTTCACTGCCTGTCTTCAACATAAAACCTGGCTTGTTCACTGCCTGTCTTCAACATAAAACCTGACCTGTTCACTGCCTGTCTTCAACATAAAACCTGACCTCTTCACTGCCTGTCTTCAACATAAAACCTGACCTGTTCACTGCCTGTCTTCAACATAAAACCTGACCTCTTCACTGCCTATCTTCAACATAAAACCTGACCTGTTCACTGCCTGTCTTCAACATAAAACCTGACCTGTTCACTGCCTATCTTCAACATAAAACCTGACCTGTTCACTGCCTGTCTTCAACATAAAACCTGGCTTGTTCACTGCCTATCTTCCACGTAAAACCTGGCTTGTTCACTGCCTATCTTCCACGTAAAACCTGGCTTGTTCACTGCCTATCTTCCACGTAAAACCTGGCTTGTTCACTACCTATCTTCCACGTAAAACCTGGCTTGTTCACTGCCTATCTTCAACATAAAACCTGGCCTCTTCACTGCCTGTCTTCAACATAAAACCTGGCCTGTTCACTGCCTATCTTCAACATAAAACCTGACCTGTTCACTGCCTGTCTTCAACATAAAACCTGACCTGTTCACTGCCTGTCTTCAACATAAAACCTGACCTGTTCACTGCCTATCTTCAACATAAAACCTGACCTGTTCACTACCTATCTTCCACGTAAAACCTGGCTTGTTCACTGCCTATCTTCCACGTAAAACCTGGCTTGTTCACTGCCTATCTTCCACGTAAAACCTGACCTGTTCACTGCCTATCTTCAACATAAAACCTGACCTGTTCACTGCCTATCTTCCACGTAAAACCTGGCTTGTTCACTGCCTATCTTCCACGTAAAACCTGGCTTGTTCACTACCTATCTTCCACGTAAAACCTGGCTTGTTCACTGCCTATCTTCAACATAAAACCTGGCCTCTTCACTGCCTGTCTTCAACATAAAACCTGGCCTGTTCACTGCCTATCTTCCACGTAAAACCTGGCTTGTTCACTGCCTATCTTCCACGTAAAACCTGGCTTGTTCACTGCCTATCTTAACGCTTCAATCATTCCCGTGGTGTCACTGTTTCAAAGGTGCCGTCCCCTCCTCTGCCCCAGTTCCCCTTTCCGACTTCAAGATCTTGATAATGAATAGTGTTTTGTGCATGCTAAATGAGACTGCCAGAGAGTTGTTGACATATTTGGTTGGAGCGTGTATGGAACAGTCTGAGTGTGATGAATTCCTCTTTAACAAGTTTCAAACTTAAAATGTCAACGATTTCTCGTCTCCTTTTGGCTAAGCAGCCTTTGTTTTTACTAATTTTGTGGATGGGCACTGTGGCTGAGTGTTCAAGACATTGACTTTTTTAATTGGAAAGTCTGGGTTCGAACTCACTTGGGTACCATCTGCGGAGAAAAAGATGCTGATTATTTTCCATCTCCTCGTTCAACGTGTGTGCAGACCTGTTTCTGCCTGAATACCTTTCGTGCGCAAAACAAAGCACCAAATGCACACGTTAAAGATCTTGTAAACCATGTCGATGATCAGTGGCTTATGGAAACGCGAATACACATTGCATGTGTTGTTCCGAAAACGGATTATGACTGCCTTCACTGCGAAGTTTAAAACAAAACAAAAACAAAGTTACATACACGCGCGTGCGTGCACGCGCACAGACAAACACACACACACACGATACGTTAGTGTAATAAGTAATAGACTATCCATTTGACAAGGACTGCAATTACTTAAATTCAACGTAAATACACTACGTGTATGAGTGTATGTGTGTGTATGTGTGTGTTTGTGTGTTTGTGTGTGTGTGTGTGTGTGTGTGTGTGTGTGTGTGTCTGTGTGTGTGTGTCTGTGTCTGTGTCTGTGCGTGTGTGTCTGTCTGTGGGGTGTGTGTGTGTGTGTGTGTGTGTGTGTGTGTGTGTGTGTGTGTGTGTGTGTGTGTGTGTGTGTGTGGGGTGGTCTTTCATTTAATGTCTATTCACTTAAGTGATTTTAGACAACAACAACAACAAAATTCATGAGGAGTGAAGAGTATGCTTGGAAATGGTTAATCTTCAGGAAAAAGAAATGAACCAGAAAACAACTGTGCCGAAGACGAGAAGGAACAAAATCACAAGACGCTATCATAATTAACGATTGAAACAATAAAACTGGCTAACCATAACATTGAACATGTGAAATAACGGCGTGTTAAAGATAATTTGCTATAGGACTTTTTGACAGGCTAACAAAAAATTCATATGTTAAGGATGGTGAGGCAAATATATCAGAAACTGTCTTAGATAGTGTAGGAATATGTCTTTTCACCCGAACGCATGAAAGAATATGACTATGTGTTATCTTTTTTCCACACAGACATACTATATTCCTGGTGTATTTTGTTTTAAATGCATCAAGTTTCCACCTATACATAAGGGATTGTATACCTCTGCTAGCAGGAAACTGCTTAAGTGTTTTGCTAATTTCAAAGTTCATATAACAGTTTTCATACTTTTTCTGTTCATCTTCAAACTGCTTCCATACATAGGAGTCCACTAAGGTATAACACTCATGCAATGAGAGGGAAAGTTGTACATTATTAGAATCTGGGGAGCTCTTTGCCCCCCGTTTGGCAGCCCTATCAACCATATCGTTATAATGAAAAGAACTATGAGATGGTATCCAGCAGAAAGTAATATCAATGCCTCTTATTGATAAACTATTAATCAAGTGAGTAATTTCCAATATCATTTCAGATCTTGTTTGTAATTTTGATAATTCAAGAGCTTGAAGTACAGATTTTGAATCAACGCAAAAAGTATCTTGGGAAGTGTCCTAGGAAAATTTATCATATAATTCAAAGCCATTAAGATTGCAAAGAGTTCAGCGGTGAAGATTGATTTATTAAGTCCTATATAGAAGGATTTCTCAATTTTGAGAGCAGGTATTACAAACGCTGAGCCTGCTTGTCTTTCAATTGTTGATCCATCAGTGTAAACTTTCAAGTGATCGGAATAAAAATCTTCTATATGACATTTTACTTGACTTGCCAGTAAGTTGATATTATCTTCTTTTTTTAAGTCAGTGTGACGTATGTCAAAACGTGCTCTTTGAAGTTCCCAACTTGGTACAGGTGAAAAGGAAGGTCTTGAAGTGACAGGATCTGCTTCTAGATCTATTCCAGAGCCTTTCATAACATCAGTTGTATATGTTGCTAGTGTGACCTGTGAGGATATTGATTTAGCTCTTTTTGGAAAGTCGGAGTCTGATCTTATTTTTGTCTCTGTTTCAATGCTGTTTTCTATGGTGGTATTCCTTAACAGAAATTTAGTGGAAGCGACTTTCCTTTGTTCATCAAGCGGCAATAATTTGATCGCGTTGTATGTGCGAAGACAAGAGGCATGCATTGGAAGACCCAGCGCAAGTTTGAAACCTTACAATCTAAGCTCTGCAGTTTTGTTAATAAGTGTTTCGGTGCACTGAAGAAGATTTCTTGGGCATAGGTTAATTTAGATCTAATGAGCTATTTACAAAGATGAACAAGTGTTGATATATCTTGTCCCCATGTCTGTTTGCGAACTATTTTCAAGAAATTTAAACTTTTTTGAGCTTTTGTTAATAAGTATTCAATATGCTGATTCCAAGATAATTTCGCTGTAAGGAAAACTCCCTAAGAATTTAATCGACTCGTTATATTGAAGAAGAGTATCTCCCAGTTTGAACGTGGGAATATTTGCTGGGTTAGCTCCACTGTTAAACAAAACTATCTTTGTTTTTTCCACTGATAAATGCAGTCCATTTTCTACCATATATCGTGCTATTGTATCAAGCTCTAATTGATAACATTTACGCGTATAATTAAGACAGCGCAAAGGAGTTTTTCTTTTCATATTTACCTGCATCCACATGTGTGTGTGTGTGTGTGTGTGTGTGTGTGTGTGTGTGTGTGTGTGTGTGTGTGTGTGTGTGTGTGTGTGTGTGTGTGTGTGTTTGTGTGAGTGTGTGTAAGTGTTTGTCTGTCTTTCTGTAGATCTTATGCGGATTTATACAAGCGTGTTCTTGTATCGTATGGTACAATACTGTTATTAATTGATATTCTAAGTCATGGCATGTTTACATGATTGATTTATTGCTGACCTGTGATTTTATGCATAACACTTTCTGTAAAGTACAAACTGTGCTTAAAAGCTTGCTTCTCGGGGTGTTTCGCGATATAAATCATTATTGTATGGATATGCTATCAGGTCAAGTCATTGGTCTGCCATCGGTAACCATGTCATCTTGTCCCACTTGTGCATGGTAGGGACGATGGCAATTAAACCACCATCCCCATCTGGTTTGACGGGTGAGGAGGGTAGTGGAATCTCGACAGAATTAAAAACAAGACCTGTCAAAGAGCAGCTAGAACTCAGCTTGAGTTGACAGCCACCCACAAAACCCTGCTGCTTTGCAGTAATCTTCGGGGGAAGAAAAGGCTAAGGAGTAAATCTGATCCTTGGCCTAAACCTGACAGAAATTCGGAGTTGGGGTCAGTAAGGTGACTTATTGCTGCTGTTCTCAGCTTTGTCCTGGCAACTCCTTTGATATCGCTGGTGCCAGGCTGCACTTTCTCTTGTCTTTCCCTTGGACTTCATTTGGTTTGGAGAGGGTCGACCTGCTTCCTGGGCCAGAGCTGGTCTTTCATATACCTCTGCCCAAGGCTTACGCACAGGAGAGAACAGCTGGCATCGCTTCACAGCGGCATCAGAACACAGGAATCAGGTATTGTACCTCTAATCTAATCAAGCCCACAATTCCATGACTTCTTAAGATCGATGGACGCTATTTGGAAAGACAACCATACTACATTCTTGGACTGGATTGGATCAGGTTAGTGTTGTGGGCGCCTTAGTTCCCCTCCCCCCCCCCCCCCCCCACCTCTCCTCCCTCAACGTTTTTTGTTTTCTCGTGAAATGCGGGTTGTTCTTCCCAGGGAAAGCGTGTCGTCCAAATAGAGAGACAAACTTTTTTTTTCTTTAAGTGAATATGTTCCCTCCAGAGCTTTGCCAAGGGCTTGTTCTCCATTCATGGGCTGTAACTCCCACATGCACTCCAACATCCATGGACAACTGTTTGTTACGGTGGGATCTTTTACGTGCGCTAAATGCATATTGTACAAGGGACCTTGGTTTATATCCTCATCCAAAAGACTAGCACCCAAAATCCAAAAGACTAGCACCCAAACAACCACTCACAGTCTTGTAAAGAAAAGGCGATTGGGGGGAGAAAATCCCGTTTGACCAGGAATCGAACTTGGATGCTCTTGCCCCCCCCCCCCCCCCCAAAATGCAAAAGTATGTGGCCAACTGGTTAATTTCATTTTTATACAAATGCTACTTTTTTTTTAATCCAGATTATGTCCTTCTCAAGGTCAAAGCGATCTTTACTTATTGAGATGGGGTGCGTGGTTAAGGGAGGGGGGGGGGGGTAAGTGTTGGTGATTGATTGCTGTGGTGGTCGTTTGTATCCAGAGCAGACAGGGAAAATCTCTCAATCAAAAGACAAGTCCTCGTTTTGCTACTTGACTCTTTATTATTGAGAAGACATCAAAGAAGAAGGCAAAGAAGACAACGAAGAAGACAGTCAAAGAAGAAGACAGTGCCTGTAAGACACAAAATAAGTTTCATAAATACACTGACAAAGTAGCCTACACATTTTGTGAACTAACAATGTCAATGTACAAGAGTGAACTACTACATTATAATAAAACAAAGTATCTACATTTACAAACAAAAGCACTAGCATTTGTAAACATGCAACAAATAATTGATAACAAAACGTTGCGTAAATAACTACTACTTTATAACAAAATATGTGGTGTCGATATTTACTCTCAAAAGCACTAGCATTTGTAATCATGGAACAAATAATTGATAACAAAACTTTGAGTAACCCTTTGATAAGTTGAGGATAAACTACCCTACTGCTTGTTCAATAGCATTAGCACAGAGTAGACTTCCACTAAAATACTGGCAAAATAATGCACAGTCATATTAAGCTGTTCGGCTGCCATGGGCTGAGTAAGTAGTAACAGTAACGTCTGAATGGGCAGCTATTGGACAGTTAATATTCAGTGGTGATGACAAACATAGTATTTGACTATGGGAACTGTCGTCACAAACAGTAGGTCTACCTTATCGAATAGCAGTCAACACACTTGAGTCATCCATTAAATATTTGCTCCATGTAGTTATGTGTAATTCTATGTCTAGTGCTAGAGATAGTGATGACAAAATAGCATAGCATATTACTATTAAGCTATGTCACCAAAGCAACACTCTATAATGATTATCAGTGGTGCTGAGCAGACAAGGTATACAACAATTGGATCAATTTGCCGAGCACATGTTTCATCAACAACCATTATGTACACACATACAACATTGTCAAGTATAAAATAGTGCTCCTCTGCACAATAATGCATTGCATCTTGGTAGCTATCAGACAGTTAATATTCACTGGTGATGACATAGTATTTGACAATGAGAACTATGTCATCACAAACAGCACCTAATCAAATAGCAGTCAACAGTGTTGAGAGAACAACACACTTGAGTAATTATTACCCATTAGCTCTATGTAATTAAGTATAATTCTAGATCCAGTGCTAGAGACAATGGTGACAAAATAGCATAGCATATTACTATTAAACTATGTCATCAAAACAACACTCTATAGGCCTACATGATTATCAGTGGTGCTGCTCAGATAAGGGATATACCAAACAGATCAATTAGCTGAGCACGTGTTTCATCAGTCATCATGTCAGTATGTGAATACAACCTTGTCAAGTATAAAATAATCTTCCTCTGCACAACAGTGTATCGCATCTTTGCTTTTGGCAGAATATGGTCGTCAATAGTCCTACAATAGCCACATGAAAATAGGGACTAAATCTGTAGTGGTTATTACATTTAAACCTCAGTCCCATCTTTACAATGGTGGCCGCCACGCTAAGTGCTACAGATCTTGTGAGATAGCACATCGTTTAGATCAAAACATACTTTCTAGCTGTGCAAATTCTGCAAATCTATCGCGGTACTCAATAGACTCGAACTAGAATCTAAAGAAATAAGAGGCACTAAAGTCTAAGCTTACTGCAAATGACAATGAATAATAAAGTGATAAAAATCCAGAACTTACTACAGTGAAGTTGATCACCTGCTGTGAGACCGAGAGCGGTGGCAGGAAAGGACACCTCTGGTGAGACTGAGAGTGGAAAAGCACGCGCTATGACGCGCCTTGTTAATTTGTACTCTGGGAACAGAGCATGATGGTCATACTTTCAAATTTCAAACCTTTCAGATGACAAGGTCTGATTGGTTGCCCTCACCTAGTTAATCAATCAACATTTAGTGTGTAGTTTTAACGCAGCGCGTCAGTACACACAAGTGGTACACTGGTCGGGCAGTTTCGCGAGTGGCTATTGCAACACACTGCGGTCATTGTCTAAGTGTTCCCGCTGGCTACATACTGGTAATGACACGGTGTTTGTTTTACAATGGGCTGAGGGCGGTATACATTAGTGACGGCCCCCTCTAGGTTCTGTAGGACTACAACGTAATACTGTGTGTACACACACAACAGACTGAAGATGACGACAAACTCTGTCGTAGGCCCAGCTTTAGAGTACATGTACACATTGTAGATCTGCTAATTGCTTCAGGCGCTTGCTCGGGATCTCTTGGCAAGATCGGAAGACAAACGACTTTGTGTGGAGCCAAATAACAACACTCGCAGGCCCACAAGAACCCCTCCTGGCAACAGTCAAGAACAGGAAGCTGTCGTGGTTCGGGCATGTCACACGCCACAACTCACTGCCCAAAACGGTCCTCCAGGGTACACTGGGAGGCGGCAGACGAAGGGGACGACAAGCCAAATGCTGGATGGACAACATCAAAGAATGGACCAGGTTGGATGGCCCCACGCTGGTGCGACAGGCGGAGGACAGGACCGGTTGGCGACGGCTGGCTTCAAGAGTGTCTCTCATCTCTCCTCTACGCCCATCACGGGCAGGAGAATGATGATGATGATGATATCTATATGCGTCATGTACTGGTTAGATCTTTGGAATGTTCAATGCATAGCTATGGGTAGGCAGAGGCTGTGAGATAACAGTACAATTTGACCAAGAGAATGCAAGGCGTTTTTTATCTACACGGTGTTGCCTTTGAGCGTTGTAGGTAAATGGGGAAAGATCGTAACAGAGCAAGGCACTCTGTTACATTATGAAGAAGCTTTTTAAGTTGAAATAAAACTTGACGTCATCGAGGTCAATGGCAGACTGTCACAACAGTGAAAACAGATTTTAAATACATGTATTGTCAGAATTTTCTGATAAAGTGCTGGTCACATACCTTCCTCGAAAAAAAGCTGATTAGCTTTTCAACTTTTTTTTTCCTCCATGTGGCCTTCACCTACATGCCTTACTTTCCAAACTTACGCTTTCATGATTTTTCAACAATTCATACCTTTGATTGAAATTTGGTAAAGATTCAACAATAAAAAGCTGAGAACATCTTTTTTTACGTATTTTTCTCAAAAACAGACAGACAAACAGACAGACAGACGGATTGCAGCACTGTCCAGTTGATATAAACCAATCTCATCCCTTACAAAACAAAAACCAAAAAAAAGAAGGGGGCGGGGGAAGTGGTGAAGAAGAGGAAAGGCAGAAGTAATAAAATAATGGCTTAACCATTC
>CM060309.1:76484033-76544033 GCA_030674185.1 Monoplex corrugatus | reverse complement strand
ATCTTCTTGGTATGTGATGTAATGCAGTGATGGATCTCACTGTCAAAGCACTATTCTTGGCATCAGCCTTCCTTCAGAGATGTGTATAGAATTTTCTGATGTTCAGTTTCAACGATTACATCATCAGATTCTCAGTGAAACCATATTTTCTGTTTAAGTGTCATGGATTGTGCCTAAATTATATTGGCCCATAGCTAGCAAAAATTATGTCAGTAACATTCATGAAATTTAAACCATAGGCCTACACTGACTGGTTGAGTCAAAACAGTTTTTTCGGTCAGTGATATAGATTAACAAGTTTGTTGATCAGTTTGTACAGAGAAAGGGGGACTAGCAAGGTAATATTGATTTTCTGGCATGCACTGTTGTGTTCTCATTAACTCATCATCTGCATGTTCAGCTATCAAAAAAGTATCATTGTATTATGTCTGCAGAAAAAAAAAACTATCTGTGATGGATTAAGTGCCCCCAGAGAAACAGTTTCTGCAGTTCATCAATAGACATTCAGCAAAAGTTCATTGGTGGATCGGACTGCAGCAGAGATTTAGGCCTATAACCTTTCAACATTTAACATTCCTTAGTTGTGAATCTGTTATAACTATCAGAAACATTGAAATGGACTTGTAATTAGGCTAAATGGTATGGACTTGTAATTAGGCTAAATCAGTAAATGGTTCAACCCTAGTCAAACATGGACTACAACACTGACTGAACCGACTGAATCTTATTTAACATGAAACAAGAAACATGGACTATGACATTGACTGAACCAACTGAATCTTATTTGATATAAAACAAAACTGCCTGAAATTGATCCAGACCATATATTCTGTGAACATTCTCTGACCAAAAATGAGTGAAATCAGATCTTATGGTCAGGATTCTTTTAGGCCTAGGCCATATGGCATATTTAGTTATAATAGAACCATAATGGACTGCCAGATGAAAACAGGACAGTACTAGTTGGACATGTTTCATCTGCTATTGTAGTTGAAATCTGTCCCACGACTGGTTTAAAGACAATAGATGTAGATTTCATAAAAAGATTCACAGTTCTAACTTTGGGTTCAGAAATACATGTAACAGAGGTCAAGGGTCAGTCTTTGTCAATTTTAGTCATTTTCATCTATCTAGGCCTATAGGGATTTAGTGTGTATGTATCATGTGTGTTTTTATGTTGTTTTGGTCCTCCCTCCCCCCCCCCCCCCCATCCCTTCCTTCAAACATGCACTTGTAAGCAAATGTTTTGTGGAATTGGAGATTGTGGTCACTTTAGCTGAATGAGTAATAGGCCTATAACAAAAGATTTTCGTCTTTGAATTGAAATGATTTGCAAAATATACTGACAACCATTTTGGAAAAAAGGAGTTCTGCGAAGAAGATGTACACCAAATCAGTGGAGGAGTGGCTGTCATGTCATGGCAAGTAGAGAGCAGATTGGAGTTATAATAGATTAAATCAGTGTAGTGTTGAATCAGTAGGAACTTTAAGGCTAAACGCTTGATTTAATGAATGCTTTTATTTCAGTGTTCATTCAGTCAATGAAATATAGGCCTATACGAGATATCAAATGGATCATAATGTTGTGTTTTCAGCCTGTCGGGTATTTCCAGGTTGTACCTATAGATTTTGATAGAGCTTTTGAAAAATGTATAATAAATAGGGAACTGAAAACATGCCCCACCCCCCCACCCCCCAACCCCGTGTATTTTCACTTTTCCCCATGATCACTTCGCTTGCCTCTTGCATAGTCATTTCATTTTCATCATCTTGACTGAAGTAGGTCACATCAGCTGAATCTATAGTAATTTCAGCCAGTGTTCATGGTTCTGCTACGCCAGGGTTTCAATCAGCAGACTCCAGGCTGGCTGTTAATTACAGCCATGTTTCAGTGGCATTTTAACTCGACAGAGTTTTGTGCATTGTAGGCAACAATATAGTGAAATGTGTAATGATGAATATATTTCAATATTGCAACAGCACAGCTGTGCAAGCCTTAAACTCTCTTTTGTGTGCATAACTGAATATTTGAAGCTGTCTTTGTGACTGAATGGTGGGTGAGACTTATGATTCACTGTTGGTGTTTCTTTTTATTTTGTGCGATTGTTAAAATCACTCTTGCTGTGTCTTTCGCACAAAAAAATGATTTTCGTGTATACATTCTTTATGTGATTAGGGATGTGCCATTTTCAAGAATGGAACATAAAAATTATATGTATTTGGCCCAATAATGTTGAGTAAAATAGGGAATGTGAATAACATCTGAACTCTACCAACAAGGCAGCTGTCAGGGCTGTGTAAGGTTGCTGATTTTTTTCTTCTATGTAGCCACTGTGAACTACTGTAATAACAAACACACATATATATATATATCTGTAAGATCTCCCTTGAATTCATTGTGGGTGGACTCCATTGTATGTGAGTGACTAGTCAACCATTGTGAACAACTGTCATAACACACACATATTTATAAACATATCTTATCTCCCTTGAATTTATTGTGGGTGGACTCCATTGTATGTGAGTGACTAGTGTGCACAATCTGATGCACTGTTCAGCAGCAGTTCCATTGACAAATGATTTGCCATAAAAGTTCCGTGACTAGTTTGAGGGTTCATATTACAGCTGATTAGCTTTGTATTTATAAACAGAAAACAACTGCCATGGGCTGCATAATTCAGTTTCGAGTCAGTTTCTCCAGATAACATCTTTGAGCTTGGAATCAGGGATGCCACTGATGACATGTATTGGAGAAGATCCGAAATGATCATGGCATTTATATAGGGGGAAAAAAAAGCCTTTAACCTGCTGACTCTCACACCATGTCCACCAACTGCAAAGACTTAAGCCTTTGAGTCCCTCACCCAGTGGGGAATCAACGGCTTAAGTTTTTCCTTTGTTAGCATGGCTGATGATGCAGGATGCTGGTGGACAGGATGTGGTAGCCAGCACTTGAGCCTTGTGTATTTGCAAGGTTTTGAGGTCCTATATAGTTTTACTTTTTTATGTCTTACATATATGTATCATTGTAACAGTCTTGATTGCATTGTTACTATATTGTATAATAGTCTGTCATTGTTCCAGTCTTGGTTGTATTCTTATATTGTATAATATTCTGTCGTTGTGCTAGTCTTGGTTGTGTAAAAGTAATATACTAGCCTGTCTTTGTCACATTTTGTGCCAGTCTTGGACGTGTTCTTATAAATATAGATCAAGATGTCACTGATGACGTAATGGAGAAGATCCTAAGTCAGTAAGTGATCATGGCATAAGCCTTTTTATGCCAGCACATGAGCCCGGTGTACTGGCAAGGTTTTGAGGTCCTATACTGTAGTTTACGTTTTGTGTCTTGTATACATGTATCAGTCTATTATTGTAACAGTCTTGATTGCATTGTTATGATGTTGTATAACAGTCATTGTGCCAGTCTTTGGTTGTATTCTTATATAGATCTGCATCTGTAATGTTTAAAAAAAAAATGGATGAAAACATTTACACAACCAGCTGCCGAGTAGAGACTTGTCTCGCTGATACATTAATAATCACACCACAGAAATCACTCCCAATCAATACAACACGTTGCGTCATCTGCCTATCAACATGATCAAACTGACGTTTCCAATATTGTAGCTCCTCCAATATATAATCTCCGAAGAAACAAAGAAAAAACAAAAAGAACCCAAATGAGCCAATAAACCACACACACACCAGCAGAAAACAGTATAAGCAATTAAGCGCGTAAACAAAAGTTTAAACAAAACAAAGCACCGAGTAAAACAAAACCAGAAGAGTAATAATACGAAATCCAAAACAAGTGTGACTGCTCGCGTTCAAGCAAACAGGAACCAGAATAAACACAAAAAAAGAATAAGAATGCGTATTTAGTACTTGTAAGACAAGACAGGCACAGGTTTTTGGCCAACTGGCCTTTGTCAAGCGTAAGAAAGATCACAAACAAACGAACGCCAGATGCAAAAATTAGGCGAAAAAGACTGAAACTTCCATGCTGCTCCATCCGGTGTGAGAAAAGGAATAAACTGACCTAATTCTCCTATTTTTGTGTCTGGTGTTTGTGATCTTAAACTTTGCAAAGGCCAGTTGGCCAAAACTTTGTGCCTGTCTTGTCTTGTATTAAATAGGCGTTCTTATTCTTTTTTCGTGTTTTTTTCTGGTAAACCAGAAGAGCACAAAAAACAAACTGAAGTACCATGGCAGACTTTAAAAAGCACACAAACAACAAAACAAAGAAACAAACACTGACAACATTCACTGTTCCTCCAGCTCTTTCGTTTCACTTGTTCTTCAGATTTTCTTTAATCTCTGATTTCAGGAAAAGCCTAAACACTTTCCATTCCTTGCTTTAGTACCGGTAGTCGGTGCAGTGTTACTTTTCAGATGGTACCAAGGTTTGCCTGATTGATGATGGCTCTTGATTTTCCTTTCAGTTTCATGGTAGATTTTCAACCACTTAGAACTTCTATTTTGTTTTTGAGGAAGATGATCAGTGGTATGATGACTCACATTTTTGGTATGATTTTAAGTACTTGGTGACTTTGGACTTTGCAAAAATGCAGAATTCTTAATGTAGTGGCATTACCTGTGACTGTGTGAGTTTGTTTGTTTTCACATTCATTTCCCTTGACACCAGTGTGTCCAAGATGGTAGATCCATGTGAGTTTTTGTAGATTGATACTGCTCATTCAATCATTGCTTTTGCCAGTCTGGGGTTGCTGCTCCATTAGTCCAATTTGCACTTTTTGAATTAGGTTTTATCACAGACCTATACGACACTGAACATCAAATTTCTTTTATTGCGGACCTACACATGCTGATGTTGGATGCATGACTAGAATTCTGTACAGAGTAGATGCAGCTTGCAAGAATGCAACTTAGATCTAAGTCTGCATGCCCAGAAGACAGAAAAGACAAAGACAAAATGACAAAAGTAATGCTCCTAGAAAGAGAAGAAAGTCAAGCATATCGAGATATTAAAATCAACAAGACTGTGTTAGAAAGTGTGACTGATTTTCAGTGATTTAAAATTTTAAGCTCAGTTGAAGCTCATGATGGAACCTGTACTAAAGACATCAAAATAAGAGTAGGAATGGCGAAACAGAAAATGATCCAGCTCAGTAGCATTTGGAAAGAGAGGAGCATACCAACAGCCCCTAGATGTGTGATTTGGCCTGCAACTCTATGGATGTGAAAAGCCTGGACATGCAGAAAAACATATATGAAAATAAGATCAAAGCAGCAGAGATTGGTTGTACAGGCGGTTTCTAGGAGTCAGATGGACCAATAAAAGAATAAATGAAAGTATTGTAAACAAACACACAAAGCAACATCAACTGCTGGCAAAACTCAACAAAAGAAAGATGAAATACATTGGCCATGTAACCTGCAACACCAACATAACCCTAATGACAACAGTTTTACAGGAAAAGTTGAGGTCAAAAGAAATTTGGATAGACCACCCAGCTCCTGTCTGAACAACATCACCAACATGAGCAGTTTGAAAAATGAAAGCCTAAGAAGTAGAAAAATCAAGATAGGAGTAAACAGATGAGAGTTGTTGTAACATCTGGTGCACGGGTCCCAACAAACACGATGATGCTGGCAGGATGAATGCTTGACTTTTTTCTTTCATCATCTAGTAAAGTTAACCAGTTTACTTTAGAGCATATTTGACTGCCTCGTTTCCATTCTCAGACTGGAGGTTAACCCTTTGGCTTCCATACCATATCCACCAACTGCAAAAACTTAACCTTTTGATTCTCTCACCCTATCCACCGGCTTTTTGCAAGAAGCTGGTGGATAGGGTGAGGGAGTCGAAGAGTAAAGTTTTTGCTTTGCTAGTATAGTTGACAGTGCAGGATGCTGGTGGACAGGATGCGGGAGTCAGACGGTTAAAACATTATGCAGGGTTTCATCTGAGCACGTAGTACTCTGGACCAATTGCTCTCGAAAATGAAACGTTTTCAATCGAATTAGCACTTGGTCTGAATGATGGTTTTATCGAGTTGGCCATGGCAGTCAGTATTACCAGTGTTACCAGTGTTACCAAGGTGTTACCAGTTTTCGGGGTTTTTTTTATTTACAAACGCTGCAGAAATGATTTCAGCCAACGTGTATGTGACTTGGTTCATTCCGACAGCATTTAGTTCGGCTTTGTGAAAGCGCGGTCCATTTCAAGGGAACTAAATCTGAGAGCCTGTTCCAAACAATGCCGCATATGACTGCTCTGGACAGATAGAACTAGAAGTCAAGTAAATCGAGACTTCTTTGTGGTCATACACCAGGACAAAGAGACTAGTTATATCAATGTACAGCAACCATATATATATAGTCCAGATTATATCAGCTAATCAAGCCAGTAAACAGAGATTTTTAAAAAAAAAGCATACAGTTTCAAATCTAATGTTTAAAGTTACAAATATACAACATATCACTTTGAAAAAAATTATTTGATTCATTTCAGTTCTGGATAACTTGTCAGTAACAATCCATGAATTGTTTTTTGTTGTTGATATTTGTTGTGTGTGTGTGTGTGTGTGCGCGCGCGCGCGCGCGTATATGTGTGTGTGTGTGTGTGTGTGTGCATTTTCAAAGTGTGTGAGTTAAGTAATGAAAATTTTTTTTTTAAATCAAACATTTTTTCCTCAGCATCTTGACACTTTGTCCTATAGATTTTGAAAATGGCCTATTGATTTTCCTTGAGCTAGGACATGTGTCCCAACTTTCTGCATTTTCAGATGAAACCTTGTATTATATGTGGTACTTCATGTATGGGGTTTCCATTCTGTCAACCTTGTATTCTATATCTATGTAAACTTGTACTTCCTTCATATATATATATATATATATATATATATATATATATATATATATATATATATATATATATATATATATATATATATATATTGTTTCCATTTTGTTTGACAGTGAAGCCTCATCCAGTTTGTTATTGCTGACTGAGACATTCATATCACATCTTTGAGATTGCAGCTTAGTTGTTCAATGAGTACTTTAATTTATACTTTCAGCTCTTTCTGCTTCATATAGATAGACTACGTTCTGGCCATTTTTGCTATATATATCAAATTTACCTTCTGGTCATGCGCTATTCTTGACAGTGTTCCCCTAGATTTTTTGGTATGGCAAGTATATATGTATAGATCTATAGTTTTTTTTAAAACAGTTTGGATGCTTTTCCTACTCTTTTGCCACTTTGAGTTAGATTTGTCAGTTAACATACATGCTGAGTGGAGATCTGTCAGTTGACATATGCTGAGTGGATTCTCTTGCCTGCCCCATCCATAATTTTCCATGTTGAAATTGGTTGCCTTATGTTGTTTTCACTATCTCATCATCATCATCATGTGCCCTGCAGCATGGCGTTGGTGATCATGGCTTTCCACACAAATCTATCTTTTGTCCTGCAAGCACATCTTCCACGCTCTCTGAGTCTCTGCCCTCAGCCACCCTGCAAGTCCATCCAATATTTTTTCTCCCTGGTTCTACCTAGTGTTCTCTTTCCCTCCAGCTTACCTGCTGTGACCAGGTGTCCCAATTCCCCTTTCCTCTTCTTGTGTCTCCCTCCATCAAGACTGTCTTGTTTGTTTTCTTTGCTGTCTATGGATCTCTTTTTAGAAACCACATTTCGGCTGTCTCAGTCTTGTTAGAGGGCTTTGTGTATGTTGACTGTCCACGCCTCACAACGGTATAACAGTATCGGTTCTATAACATTTAAGAACTCGCTTCCTGATGACTGATGTTATGTGATAGGCATTTGTTGGTAAGAACGCTTTTCATCTTCTTGAATGCTGTTTTGGTTTGGCCGATTCTGCTGGCTATTACTGATGTGCATCTGCTGTCTGGTGAGATGACCGTTCCCAGATGTTTAAACTTATCAACTTGTCTCACAGTTGTGCCATTTGCTGTTATTTTGCATGAGAGGATTTCATGTTTTTTACTGATTACCATGACTTCAGTTTTCTTGCTAGCTCCAGTCCTTTATTTTTGCTTTCTATTTCTATTATATTCACATGGTTTTATAGGTCTTTTTCATTTTCTGCAATTAACACAGTGTCATGTGCGTAATGAATATCGTGTAAAGTGGATTTTCTTGGTTTTCTAATCCTTTGAAATGTAATATGCCTTGACATGTCTGTTTGAAGGAAGATCAAGCAGCTACTGTGTATAGTCTGTGTGGGGGTGTCTCTTGTGGTTTTGATAAAACAAAGTAAATCACTATTTATTTATATATATAAACATGTAACTATTGTAAGCATTTTTATCCCCAAGAGAGGGAAACTACCTTGGGTCCCTTGCAATGATAAGAACAAGCAAACGAAGAGACAAGTAAACCAAAAACAAAGTTCTAAACAAACAAATAGTTTTACTTTGAAGAATTAACTGTCTAGTCTGAAACATTTGAAAGGAAACCTTGTGTGAGACAACACAGTTAAGAAAAATAGAGAAGAAAAAGATTGTTGGGTAAATTATTGTTTAGCTTATAAATGGTGTTAAACTGTGATCTGTTTCAGTAATGTTTGAGGAGTTAATTTCATGGGAGTTGTGTCTGATCTGCAGTGGTCAAATGTCATTGGAGTTGTGGTAGTCAGGGGTGATCATCTACACAGGTTTTATGTACTCACATCAGGGCTTTCCAAGGTGCGCAGAATGCATGTCTTTCATGCACTTACTAATCAGTAGAGTGGTCATCACAAGGCAGCCCAAGACATTTCCTCAGTTCAGTTAGAAACATGGTGATCTTGCTGTCCTAAGTTTCCTTTGACAGCTCTTTCTGGGTACATATATCTTCTGACAAAAAAGAGAGATCTCAGGCGCAGTGTCGTGCGATTTTGTCAGTCAACTGCCAGTATTGTCTTCTGCTGATTCTGAAGCCTGAGTAATTAGAACTATGGAAAGTATGTAGTGCTGGCTGGTTGACTGGCATTTTTGTCAGGTGACCAAACCACTTCATGCATTGATGTGCTTTGTACTGAATGATAGGATTTGCACCAACCATCAGTCTGATGTCATTGTTTCTGATATGGCCTGTTCAGGTTGCAAGCTGCTCACCAGAGATATATTTCAGCTCAGAAATGTGTTTTTACTGTAGCCATCAAAGGGTGTTGGTCAGAGTCCAGGTCTGACCCTAATGCTACATAGGATGAAAACATGTTTTTGATCAGTCTGGCTTTGGTTTCCATAGGTATGCTGGGTGCTTAAGATGCGTGCTAGTTGATAATCGACTGAATTTGCTATCTGGACTCTGTGAACTATCAGTATCAGTCTGTATCTTTGTTTCAATTTTTATTGGCTTGTAAATTATTATTTCAGTGTCAGATTTGACCAGAGCTCATAACTTGACAAAAAGTGGTAAATTGTGTATACATGCATTTTGAATTGCTTGTTGCAGGAACATGGAGGACAACAGTTGGAAACAATGAAGTTTCCCACTCTTGAAAACCAACTCCTTGATATCATGAGAACAGCATCCCTTGATCAGCAACAGCATGAGAGCTTTAAAAGTAAGTTTTTCTTCTTTTTAACAGCTCCTTGGCACTATACATAATTAAAAGTGTGCAGTAACTAAGACAGTGGTGTATACATAAGGGAGCTAACTTATCAATGGATACCAGTTGTTTTTAATTTTTGCTGCTCTCATGTAAACAGTTCCTAGAAAAGTATGCATGTGTATATATTTAGAAAGGAAAAACCCAAAACTTTACAATAAAGTAAAATAAAAGCCTGTTTGCTGGAGAAAGTGAAATTACAGTGTTGGACAACTTGGAGTGATAAAAACATCTGCACACGTGTGATGAAAAATACAACGTAAACAAACCAAACTGATCGACAACCTGAATTCCATCAATGACTGATGTGCTAAAAATACCCTTCATCGTGTGGTCAAACCTCTTGTTCGTCAAGAACCAAAAACAAAGCCATATTTACCTCCTAATTGTTGCCTATGTCACTGTCAACAGGTGTCCGAATTTGTCAACCTCACGGTCAGTCCCATTGTCACTCATTTTTGTGCAAAAACTTGTAGAAATCAATCGAAGAACAGCAAAATGGTGACCATGTGAAAGGAAGAAGACAGAGGCCACACAAAAGAAGCCTTCTGATTGGTCAGTTTGTAGTCACTCTATAGATTGGATAGTATTCAGCAGGAGATTTGGATGGTGCTATGATTGTGGCTCATCGTCTGCGGATGGTAAAGCCAGTCGTGGCTCGTCATCCCAAAGGGGTTAAATATTCATTTAATTCCGAAGTAGTTTGACTCAAGAATAATTCAGTAATTTATTAATTGTGATAATTTAAACAAGGTAGTCAGTCTGTGTAATTCTTTATTTTCATCCGTAGATGGCCAATCTATTGTTTAAAAAAAGCTATCCCTGTTTGTATCTGTCACTATAAGAGCACTGATTGTCTTAAATTGCTATGACTGAAAAATTGGATCATGCCCATTCAGAACTCTTGCTTGGACTCTGAAACATGTTGTAGTACAAAATTTTTCATCTCCCTTCATATGATCAGTGATATGCTTTGATTTATCATTGGCATACTTTGATTCATTGGGTCTTCCGCTTACTGGGTCTGCTGCTGATGAGGGTGATACCAAATTCCTCAGAGTTGCAAACTAGAGCTGTGCCACTAGTTCCTAGTTAGGATAAACTTACCACCACTACAAACTCTCAAATGTATTAGAGATCTAGAATTGGGCATACAACAGTGGACAGTATATACCTCCAGTTTCAGGCCTATAGAATAAATTCCAAGGACTATAAATTTTGTAAAGATGGAAGGTAGATCTAGGTTAGGAATACTTTAAAAGGTTGAGATCTAAAACTAGGTCTAGGAGAACAGCATGTACTCTCTCTCGCTCTCTCTCTCTCTCTCTCTCTGTCACACACACACACACACACACACACACACACATCACAACACCAAAAATTATGAAAAGAAGCAAAAAAGTATAACAAAAAAAAAATGGCAGCAACTTTTTTTTCTGTCCACCACTTCAAGTCTTCACTGTCCCTCAAATTGCCTTTTCCATTTCTTTAAATCTTTTTTATCTCTTGATTCAGGAAAATTCAACACTTTCCATTTTAGGCTGTAGGAGTCTGCACAGTGTTACATTTTGGATAGTGCCAGTCAGTGTTTATAGGGTTTGTGATCGATCTTGTTTCTTGTTTCATGGTGGATTTTCAGCCACTTTTGTGACAGTTCCTTTTGAGTAAAAGGATCAGTGGTATGATGACTTGGATTTTATTCATGAAGGTATGATTTTATGTGCCTAAGGACTTGAACAAACTCAGACTCAAGATTCAGAACTTTTCTTAAAGTGGCTTTACCTGTAAGTTTGCCGTCACATTAGTGTGTCCAGGACAGTAGATCCACGTGAGTTTTTCACTTTGTAGTTTGATACTCTATCTACTCTGTAGATGGTATGTAAAATGTTCAGCAACTCTACCTATGGGTATAACTTTCATCTCTGGTGAAGATTTCGATTAACAACCGACAACAGCTGTATTATGAAGAATAAACAAATTCAGGACGCTTGTCTGTTAGTGACAGAGTAGACTTTGTCTCTGATCTTTGATTTTCTTCCTGTACATGTTTTGGGAATGTAAGAAATCCAAAGCAAGTACAACTGCCCGCGTTCAAGCAAACAAAAACCAGAAAAGCATGAAAACAGAATCGGAACGTGTATTTAATACAACAAGACAAGACGGGTGCAAATTTGGGCCAGCTGGCCATTGTCAAGCATAAACGTAAGATCACAAGTTTTAGTTTTCAGTTTGGCCAATCTCCCGATCGAGCCTCTGTGACATACTCCTTCCACTTGCTCCTGTCCAACATAGCTGCCTTGATCTCATCGATGTTTTCGAGGCCAGTGTCCCTTTTGAGAAGATCAGTGAAGTCTGTTGTCTTCCTTCCCCTGTTCGCTCGCCCTCCAGTTGGCTGCCACAGTACAAGTTGTGAAGCAACTTCTTCTGGATGTCACATACACTGACCAGCTAGGTGAAGCTTATCATGCCTTATGTGTTCTTATCTTGTCACTAACTTTAGGGAGGTATTCACATATAGCTCTTCGTTAGTCATGTGCTGCTTCCAAGAGACATTTAATGCAATCCTCAACATGCGAGCATATATGTCCCATCAAGACTTTTCTCCATCTGCTTTGTTAAGGTCCATGTTTCCGAGTTGCAGAGCAACACACTCGACAGTGGATATAAAGAGATGAATCTTTAGTTCTTTTTTCAAGTTAGAAGTCCATATCATCTTCAGCTTGTGACATGCAGACCAAGCAAGGGCTTTTCGAACAGAGATATCTTTCTGACTGCTCTCCATCCATCCGCCCAGATACTTGAAATTGGTGACTTGCTTGATGTCTCCCCCATTGATAGATTTCATATTGTTTTCACTGCTTTCGTTGTACATCATCACTTTCGTACATCATCACTTTCGTTTTCTTAGCATTGCAGTGCAGTCCAACTTTGGCTGCTTGAACTTCAACCTGTTCTAGTAGCCTCTTTGCTTATGATATTTCATTGGATAGCAGTGCTATGTCGTCAGCAAAGTCGAGTTGTCAAGCTGTCAGCAGGGTATCGTCGACTTCTTCTGGGTTGCAAAGTGTTTAAATTATGTATCAGCTCATATAATTGTAATATCAGACACTGACACAGTCAGATCTCAGTGTGTTATATGCTGTAGCCTGGAATTTGTGCATTATTAATGCACAGAAATGTCAGGTGATGACATGATGCAGGAAATAATAAGTCAGGAATGAATAGAAAATAATTAGAAATAGAAGAATAGATAGAACTATCTACTTTACAAAATATAATAATATTAATAAAGACTTGGGTATGTTTGATTCTGCTTTTTATCTTTTGACTTGCATTATGAGCTAACTTGATAATACTATTAATAGGATCAGTTTCAAAGATCATCTGATTTGTTAGGTAAAGGTATGTACTTTATAAAAATATACTCTGAAAAAAATATACAGTATCCATCAGACCCTAGCGAGATTGATTGCTCCTTCTGTGTGGTTTAAGAGTAGATGCATCTAGTTAAGGACTCAGTTGAATGTCAGCTGTGGTTGAACAGATTGATTTTTTTGAATGGCTGTCCTTAGCACATCTGACACTCATGAAGGCTGATTGCAGTAGGTGGATGGTTATTGCCACAGCTTTTCTTCTCTCTCTTCTGTTCAATGTCTTTTCCTAGTTATCCACACTGATATTAGCTACTCCAAACAGCGTGCATCAGGCCGTGGCCTTCACGACATAATGTATGTTGTGAAGGCCACGATCAGGTGGAAAGTCTGCAGATTTGACCTACTCTTTTGTGTTTTTCAACTCGTCATATTTTGCGATGTGTGAAAGAAAATGTAATAAAATCTGCTGCAATAAAAAGATTTGTGTTTTGTTGTTTGAATTATGTGCTTGTTCAGACTAATACTCATCTTAGTATATGTTGTATTTCGTATTTATTCGCCCTACCCTGGCGAGTTCAACCGGCGGTCTTGACGTAATGCTGATTGTCTTCTGTTGACACTACCCTCACTTAATTCTCGATTGCATCGCGCGAGTGGCTAGATCTAAAAATATCACCCAATGAAATGAAAGAAGACATCCAGAGCCTCATTTTCATGCCCATTTCATTATGATCCGTGTGGTGAAAGTGTAAAAATTCAAGCAGTGAAATGTTCGAAGTGGATTTTCTACTACAAAGACCTGATTGCCCAAGCTCGTCATTCGTCAGTTCGTAGATCAGACTTCCATCTACAATATTTGTACAAAATATTGTTTCATTATCACTTTCACGCAAAGCGGTGAGCGATAAAAGAGACTAAGCATACCGCTCTTCACGAACACTGTTTGCCGCCATGGCCGACACGCACGCTGAACTGTCGGACACCAGTAGTGACAGAAATGAGACATTGACTGCTTCAGAATCGCAGTCAGATCATCTATTCACACTAGTTGCTAAATTAATTTTTTTTATTGTTTTTGACTTTATGAATATTTTGTTGTTCTGTACACTTTTTATGAGCCGACACCATTTGAAACAAGATGATGTGGAATCGGCAAACAACACACTCGACGTTGTGGGGTGGTCCGAGAAATGAATGATTTATTTAAAGTTATTGGTGCTAACTCACCTTCATGACAAAAGTATTAACAAGAAAGACACTTTTCATTTATTTTATTCATATATTTAGTAAAATAGCATTTCTTTGTAGAAGGATTGAATGTTTTTGTTTAGTCACGTGACCTGACGTAGTGCAGTACTTTCGGTTTCACAGTTCTTTCAATGTGGTCGCACTTCCATCAGGTGAATCAGCTAAGCTTCAGCGAAACAAAACGATATATATATAATATGTATATATATATATAAATATATAAATATATAATTAAACATATACTCACATTTTGTTCTAAATTTTGTACAGTTATATTAATGTGCATTGTGAAATAAATATGTAATCACAAGATTTGGTGGCAGTAAGTGAATAACAGACTGAACTCATTCTCTTATTGATTCAACTTATAAGCAGCTTAGCTGAAAATTTAGCGATATGACAATACTGGAAATTATTGAATTAGTCTCTGTCTGCAAACTGGTTGACACAGAATTAGAAATATGACTTGGAGAACAATAACAACAGGAAATCAGGCTGTTTTCAGCTGATGAAACCAACAACCCACTGAGGAGAAGCTTTCTGCCTGGAAGGGAAGACCACCATTGTTGCCAGCTGTATGCCTGACTAACCATCTCCTGTTGCAGTTAAGAGGACTTCACTGTCGTCAGTTGGAAGGAAAGAAGTATTCAAAACAGGTACTGCAGTTCTGCCTCTAGGATTAGATGGGTTGTCAACAAAAAGAAAAGGCTCTCTAAAACTGACAGAGTCATTGGAGGATCTCAGACTGGTTCTTCCAACACCATCTTCTCACAGAAAGACCCATCCCTTCTGCAGACAGTCCTGTGGCTGCCTTTTCTGCTATTGCAACTCATCCTGAAGGAGATATATCTGCTGCTGACATGAATGAAGGCAATGTTGAAGCAGCCCCATTTCAGTTCACCAAGCAGGGCCAGTGGATCATCCACTCTACAAAATAAACAGCCATCCACTGGATGGTTGTTTATTTTGT
The DNA here is from genome assembly GCA_030674185.1 of Monoplex corrugatus. NCBI lineage: Eukaryota > Metazoa > Mollusca > Gastropoda > Littorinimorpha > Ranellidae > Monoplex > Monoplex corrugatus. Next base: position 76,528,857 of record CM060309.1, on the reverse strand, counting down.
AGAAAGATTCTACATTGGGCAGGTGTTGGAGGTGAAGGAGAATGGCAGCTGCGCGTCAGTCCAGTACCTGAACAGGTCAGGGGTCACAAGGACTGTTTCTGCTGGCCTTCACAGGAGGTATTTTTGAAAACACATATGCTGAAGATGTCTGCTACTGGTACTTTGATTGTCTTCCAGTTACTAATGATGGTCGAATCTGGAGAGCAGATGACATAGAGGAAATCACTGCTGCATACACAAGAGTGTCATCTGTTTACTGCGAGTAAGCAAACTGCCACAAAGCAAGCAGGTATGGCTGACATATGTGCAACCATCCATGTTATTGCTAATGCACAAAGTATCCCTTGTTGATTCCTGGGATTCTGACTTGTCAATTGCAAGTGACAGATCTCAGCTAATTACAATATATCACACTTAAGTCAGTTAAGACTCAAGACTGTTTATCTTTTCAGAGCACAGTGGCCAGAACTGTTGTCTAGTCTGCTCACATTCATTCTGTTCCAGTGAACTCCCAAGTACAGAACAAAAATGTTACTTAGTTGAAGCTACAGCAAGTCACACTTGAGACTGTGGTTGAGTCCATCTAAAGTACAGTGGCTACAACAACGTCACCTTGCCATGTTGTGATGAATCCTGTGTGCCGTTAATGAAAACTTTGGGGCTTTTTAGTCCATACACGTTCATTACACGGATGATTTCTGGACAGGAACAATGATAGCCATGCTAATTGTGATATTGGTCATCTACTGCTTTAGATATTGACTGGCGCTTGAAGTCAAGACACTATCCAGATGGGTGACTGAGTTTTGCGATTTGTGAGTATTAAAAAAATTATTAATCAATGCAAATAAATGTGTATTGTTTCATTTTTACAGTGTTGAAAGTGTGCTGGTTGAGTGTGTCTTTTTTTGCTGATTCCAGTGATACCAAAACCATTTTTCTAGGTCAATGGAAAGCAAAGTTATCAAAATGTGTCTCCGACATGTTTTTGTGTTATACTTTGTATCAGTTGGGCATTGGCAAAAACGCTGATATTTCTGTTTTTTGACAGCAAATTTTATCACTTTCCCTTTTTAAGGACTACCTGAAAAAAACCCAGACATCATCTATGCATCAAGAATGTCAAGAAAAATGCAAAACTGATCAGGAAAAACACATCAGTTCTGTTGTACAGCCTGCTGAAAATGACAATTTTGTTAATTAATAATTTGCACCTTGGTGCAGAAATGCACGTGAAAATTAAATCTTTATAAAAATTCGTAACTTTTTTCCTAATCAAGATACAGAAATGATGTTGGTGTCATTAGAATCACAATAAAAAGATCTGTTTAATGGTGATAGTTTCATAAATCTGTAGGTAAATCACAAAATCTGTTTGGAGTAGCTACTGATATCAGCAGATTTAAGGCAATTAAGGTAATATTTGCGAACATCCTGAGATCTCAACACTGGTCGCCATGTGGGTGGATATCCCGCAACAAGCTGTCTATGCAGGATATCTTGGGATGCAGCAACATGACCAAGCCAGCACAGTCATCATTTTGTTAAGAAAGTATTATACATACATGCTTGGTGCTGTGGCCAGTTTCAGGACATTCTTGTTTGGTATGGGATCCTTCAAGGAAATGTCCAGGATCCAGCGCAAGCACCACAGGTAGTTCTAGCTATTGAGGCTATGCTCTTTGCACACTTAGGTTGTCCAGCTCTTGCTGCCATAGACATAGAGAAGGTACTCAGTATGCAGGCTCTGTATCTTACTATGCTTAGTGGCTGTGGTGAGCTTATTTTCTCACAACTTCTTGGACAGGGTTGGTCATGGCAGCGGCAGCTTTCTCTGTCTGGCTTTTGAGTTTTGGATTAAGGGACACGTTACTGGACTTGATCCTGGGTAGTTGAATTCCTTTCCACTTGGAGGGTGTAATCACTGATGCTGATGCCGGGGTCTTCGCTGACATCCTGCCCCATGATTTCTGTCTTCTTCATACTGATGATGAGGCCAGAGTTTTGGTAAGCATGCACTAGGGAGCTGACTAGTCTCTAGAAACAAGAAGTGTGTGAAATGTCAAGGCAGCAGCAGCATTACAGGGTATCTTCTGGATCAGGACTTGATGCATTTTGGTCTTTGCTTTGAAGTGTGCAAGTTTGAAGAAGAGCATTAGTTGGATCTAGTGTGTAAATACACTCTGTCAGTAGATGCGTCTAGAGAATATGAAATATCATGTGATACACAATTATAAACTATCAGTTGCACTGGAATAATGCAAATAAATGAAATGTCAGAAACTGCTAACATACCTTTACCTACTATCATTTGAAAATGTAAGGTTTAGGCTAATGAGGACAGAGCTTACTGAAATGATAAAATGTGATGGATGATATTGGTACTAGTAAGATGTTTGAAATGAAATTGTTTATTAAAACCAGAAACACTGAAAACAGTATATCATACTATATGCACCAGAACAAACGTCTGCAAATTTCTTAAAAGGGACTCACAGCACTAACCTCCAAACTTATGCATGTGCACTAACCTCTAAACTTATGCATTCATAACTCTTTTAATGGTCCACATATTTGACCCAGATTTGATGGAAGATCCACCCATAAATGATAAAGTGATAAACAGCTGAAAAAGTCTTGCGCGTGCATGCACACTCACACACGCATACATTCACTCACAAACACACACACCCACCCCCTCTAGTCACTATGAAATAATCTCCCTTAAAAAAAAGGGGGGGGGGGGGGAGGCAGTTTTGTTTCTGTCAATAAATACAGTGCTGTCATCTGCTTTCTTCTCGTCACGTTTTCCTGAATCATATTAATAAGAGTCGTTTTCATCACCATCTGCATCGTTCACAATTTCTTTTGGTGCTTACAGACTAAAAGTTTTTTCGGTGTGAACAGTAAGGTAAACAGCCGGTTAGGAAAGTATTGTTCATACCATTACCAAGAAAACTTTTCTTTTAGTTTCAAGGGAAAAAAAACCCAGACCACATTTTCATTAGGAAATTGTACAACATTCTTTGTGTTTGTGTTTGTCTGTGTATGTGTGAAACCATGATTTACTCAGTACCATTTTATCCTTGGAACTGTGTCAGTGTGTTCATGTGGGTAACATGCTCAGGGATTCTCTGTATAGCAGTGATTGAAGGCCAGGTATCTGGATGACATTGCAATGATTGCATTTTTTTGATTGTGTTCTGTTCCATTAGAAAAAAGAGGTTTGAGAAACTGAATTCTTTTTAAGTTTATTTATCATTTTATGAAATGGTAAGTTTATTCATGCAAACGAGTGAAATTTTGGCATTATTTGCAGATAAAATCCCCTACTTAATAGAAGAAAGCCATTTGGTAGAAGATGGGACCTTGGAACAGACGGTGCCAAACTTGGCTTCATCTCCTCACTCTTCTCCCAACTCTGGTCTGGAAAGAATTGAACGTTATTCCCGCAAAGTCTTTGTCGGTGGATTACCGCCAGACATTGATGAAGGTACAAATCATTTTGATTTTGTGAAAAATAACAGTATGCAGTTGACAGCATTTTTTTGTTTTTTTGTTTCCTGTTTTTTATCTTTGTTATTATGCTTGTAGGCCATTATCAAAAGCATTGTGTTCATATTATTTTTGTAATCTGTATGTGTGTGTGTATATATATTTCAGTTCATAAAAAGTTACGTTTGTTGTGATTGTGGCTTTGCTTGCATGTGCTTGTTGGAAGGTTATCTTGAAAGTCTCATTTTAATAGTCTTCAGTAAACCATGATTTACTCGGTACCTTCGTGTCATGCATGCAACATGTGCATATGATGATGTATGAACTATGATTTAGACCTAACAATTGTTATGCTTTCAATTTCAGCAGCATATTACACCAGACTGCATTCTGCTTCGTTGTTATACTTTAGTTCAAATTATTAAGCTTAGAGACAAGAAATGAGCATAGAGTGTGTGTATGTGCATGCGTGCGTGTGTGAACACATGTGGGTGCAGAGATTCCAAAAAAGAAAATTCTCTTGATTTTAAGGGTAAAAGTTAAGCTTGGCGGAAAATTGCCAAAACTGTCTGTTTTGACAACAGGTAGTATTTCATACTCAGAAAGAGAGAGGATGGGGTGGTAGAGTAACAGGGTCAGGTGCCAAGCGCTGTGATGCCATGCCAGAGTCGGGAAGTTTGATAACTCAGTGACAGCTATATGTAGATGTAGTGATGAAAATCTCGGGAGATGTAATTGATGTAAAGAGAACTTTGCTGCTTTCCGTTGAATCAGAAATGTTCCTGAGATAGTCATGTGCAATTCTGCAACTTTGTAGGGGAAGGAAAGCAGAAGCATTTTGTCATGATCCTTCCACCAGTATCACACAGGTACTTCATGCACTAAAAGTTCCAAGTTCTCAGTCACAATAGGTTACTACCAGCACTAGCCAGTTTTCTTCATTCAAATACAGCTTCAAGAGAAACATTCTCTCAGAATGTCCCCAAACAGGCTTTTTTGGATTCCAGCTGTCGGCTGTAGAAGATGGGCCACAATCAAATAGTAACAAACGTAGTCAAGAGGATTATGACCCAGAGCTTGAGGACTTGAATTCTACTCCAACAAACGACAGCCTGGATGAATGTAATATTAGCATTATGCATAAAACTAGCAGTGATTGTGAGCCCAAGGCCAAGTAACCTGAATCAAAGCTTCCCAAATGCATGTACAAACCAGAACAGGAAAACTCGTACACCTGGCTGTACTCAAAAACTGATACTGAAAGGGAGAGAATTGTTAAAATGTACTGTCGTGTATGTGAGATGGTAAACCAGTGGAATGATTTTACTACATGTGGGTATCAAAAAGAATGCACTGACTGATCACAAGATGTCTGACAGTCACAGAATTGCTGTGGACACTTTTTATAGTATATTGTCGGCAAAAGAACATAAGGGACATACTCACATAGGCCTACCGACAAAAGTAAAGGAAATCACTTATTAACTGGTCAGTGCTCTTTTAACACAGATCAGTCATTTTCAACAAAAAAGAAAGAGAAAAAAACAGGAACACCAGTCACACTCTCCCCAGGTTTGTTCAAACTGTTTGTCTAATCGCTCTGTGCATTAGCAATGTCTGTGATACTTAAATTAATAGTCATAGACACAGAGGTGTACCACAAAGAGCTTCTGGCCAGTGATACTGATAGATTAAAAAAAAATCTGTCGTGATGGAAAATTTTCAATGCCATCTGTTTTGTTGCTGGGATAAAACTAAAAAGTACAGGTACCACTGGTGTGTTTGGTGTGTGTGCATGCACATTTCTTTTCCAAGTCTAAAGTGTTTGCTAGTGATGTCACTTTCAGAAATAGAATTAGCCCAGTTGTGGTGCGAGCCAGCAAACATCTTGTCTTTTCCACGACTCCAGATGAGCCAATGAAAGTCGCTGTTGTAAACAAAGCTAGCACAACATTGTAACTGTTTTGAAATTGAGATATGTTTGGGCGTGTTTATGTGCTCTCTGCAACTCTCAAATGAATTGTCATCCTCTCACATTTGTCTGAGAGGGTTGGCAGGTCTGCTAATACATCCATTGTTAAATTAATATGAAAAATGTTATACACTGTACAGGGCTGCCACTTTCTTGATTTTTTCTGGGAAATTGAGGAAATCCTCAGGCTGCTTTCAAGAAAACAAAAAGTGCGTTTCAAGAGAATGAAAAAAAATGACTGATATTTTTTGTTAGAACTGCGAAACAATAGGTGTCAGACGGTTGATCTCTTGTAGCAGATGACGAAATTCGGGAAGGGGGATAAATTATCTGATATTGGTTTCCGCTAAGGTCACTTCCGTAGCAGATGATGCAGAAAACCACAGAGAACCACGAAGGTGTTCACTCTAACTGGTTATTTAATGTTTGTTGGAGCATACATTAGAAAAATACATCATCATCATCAAGTGCCCTGCCACATAGCGTTGGCGATCATGGCCCTCCATATGCATCTATCCCGTGTTGCCGCAAGCACATCTTCCACCCTCTCTGTCTTCAGCCACTCTGCAAGTCTGTCCAGTATTTTTCCCTGGGTCTGCCTGGTGCTCTCCCTCCAGCTTTCCTGTTGTAACCAGGTGCTCTGATTCCCCTTTCCTAATAAAATAGCCTATTCCTTATGAATGATTTTCTTGTGTCTGCCTCCATCAAGACTGTCTCGTTTGTTTTCTTTGCTATCCATGGAACTCTCAACATTCTTCTTAGAAACCACATTTCAGTTGCCTCAGTTTTGTTTTGGCTTTGCTGGTTGACTGTCCACACTTCACAACCGTATAACATTATCAGTTCTGTATAACATGCTTCAACTCTCTTCCTGATGTTAATTGATAGGCATTTGTTGGTGAGAATGCTTTTCGTCTTATTGAATGCTGTTTTGGCTTGGCCAATTCTGCTGGCTACTTCTGATGAGCATCTGCCTTCTGGTGAGATGATCGTACCCAGATATTTAAACTTATCAACCTGACTCAAATTTGTGCGATTTACTGTTATTTTGCATGAAGGGATTTCTTGGGTTTTTTTTACTGATTACCATGACTTCTGTCCTCTTACTATTTATTGAATATAGATGCAAAATTGTGCAATCTGACATTATCTGGCACAACTTTGAGCGTGTTATGATCCTTTGTACTGAAGCAAATAATATAAACGCATTCACACTGGTGTCAGATTTGAAGAAATATAATTTGGTATATATTTTTCTGCATTCGATACGCAGATGACACTGCTAATTGCACAAGATGAAAAAGACCTACAAAACCTTGTGAATATAATAGAAATAGAAAGCAAAAGTAAAGGGTTGGAGCTATATAGCAAGAAGACTGAAGTCATGGTAATCAGTAAAAACCATAAAATCCCCTTATGCAAAATAACAGTAAGCGGCATAACCATAAGACTGTCATTTCACCAGATGGTAGATGCACATCAGAAATAGCCAGCAGAATCGGCTAAGCCAAAACAGCATTCAAGAAGATGAAAAGCGTTCTTACCAACAAATGCCTATAAATTAACATCAGGAAGCAAGTTCTCGAGTGTTACATAGAACCCATACTATTGAATGGTTGTGAGGCATGAACAGTCAACACACAAAACCAGAACAAAATTGAGGCAACTGAAATGTGGTTTCTAAGAAGAATGTTGAAGAGTTCCATGGACAGCAAAGAAAACAAGCAAGACCGTCTTGAAAGAGGCAGACGCAAGAAGATCATTAATAAAGAAGATAAGGAAAATGCAAGCAACATTTACAGGATATTTTATGAAGCAAGAGAAATTAGAGCACCTGGTCACAACAGGAAAGCTGGAGGGAAAGAGAACACCAGGTAGACCCAGGGAGAAAATATTGGATGGACTTGCAGAGTGGCTGAGGACAGAGAGGGTGGGAGATGTACTTTACGCGGACAAGGGATAGATTCATATGGAGGGCCATGATCTCCAACACCATGCAGCAGGGCACATGATGATGATGATGATTCAAGAAACGTTTCTGGAGCATACCCCAGATCATCCCAGACTTTTCGGATATTTTTTCAATTGACATTGAGAGGTCTGAATGTATGTACATCATTATGTAAAGGAGTTTGCTTTGAATGTTTTCTTAGGGTTGTTAGATGGGTTACATTTTTTAATGCTATGTGCAAAATCTGATTTAAGTGGCACTTCACAAATGATCATTTAATCTTTTTGTATGGAAGGCATGGAAGCCACGGGTAACTTGAATCTCCTAGAGAAACAAATCCCTTGGTGGCACCTCTTGTATGGAAGACATGGCGGTCACAGGCAATTTGAATCTCCCAGAAAAATGAATCCCTTGATGGCTCCCTTGTATGGAAGGCATGGCAGGCCCAGGGAACTTGAATCTCCATGAGAAAAGAATCCCTTTATGGCACCCCATATATGGAAGGCATAGTGGCCCCAGAAAACTTGAATCTCTCAGAGAAACAAGTCCCTTGATGACATTCTTTGTAAGGAAGGCATGGCGGCCCCAGGGAAATTGAATCTCCCACAGAAACAAATCCCTTGATGACATCCCATGTATGGAAGGCATGGTGGCCCCACAGAACCTGGATGCCCTTGAGAAACAAATCCCTTGATGGCACCCCATGCATGGAAGGCATGGTGCGTAGAGAAAAGAATCCCTTCATGGTACCCTTTGTATGGAAGGCATGGCAGCCCCAAATAAGTTGAATGCACTTGAGATACTGAAATCACTTGATGGTGCCCTGGCATGGAAGGCATGGCAAACCTGGAGAACTTGCTTGAAGCCCCCAGAATATGTACCCCTTGTATGGAAGGCTTGGAGGCCGAGAATTTGAAGTCATCAGAGAACTTGATTTTTGGTGCCCATTCAGATGGAGCAGCTTGTCATCAGGATATCAGAATCTGTGTGTGTGTATGTGTGTGTGTGTGTAAACTTTGTGTGTGGAATTCCTGTATTGTCATGAATTGTAGCATTGCTGGTTGTCTTGGATGAGAGAAAGAATTATAGAAAGTGTTGTTGTTTATGTATGCAGGGAATATTGGAATATCAGTTTGTGAATGAAACAGACTCATGGATGTTGGGGAAAGTGAGTTTGTTACACTGTACCTGAGCAATACAGCCCATCCCTGATGAATAATGAAGAGTAAAATTTCTTTTTCAGAGGAAATAACAGCTGCCTTCAGACGGTTCGGACCTTTAGTTGTTGACTGGCCACATAAAGCTGAATCCAAGTCTTACTTCCCCCCAAAAGGTAAGTAATGGAGCACATGATTAGATTGGATGTGATTGCATCTAGCTGTTAATGTTGCTGATTTCGGAGAAAACACTACTTATCAAAATTAATGTACAGATTGATAATATCAGTTGGCAAGGACTTAATTTTCTGAACAGAAGTAGATAATCATACGGGCTATTAAACTGTTTTTGAATTTGCTTGCATACTGGAGAGGACACTCCTTTACACATTGAGGAAAAAATATTTTTTGTGAGTGTTTTTATAGTACACTGAATGATTATGTTTACCTGAAATTAACATTATTTCACTGGTTGAAATGTTGAAATGCTGAAAACAAAATCAACTTGTTTGGGCTACTGGTTGAATTTTAGCTTGATAAATAGGTTTCTGGACTCAGAATTCTAAAAAAAAGTCATTTCTGTGCAGTGGTGAGTGCATGAGTAGACTCTTGATGTTGATGTGCAGGCTATTGTTTCCTGATTTTTCAAGATGAGCTGTCTGTACAAAACCTTATTGAAATGTGTCTGGTGGATGATGACAAGCTATATTGGTGTGTCTCCAGTCCAACCATGAAAGATAAACCTGTAAGTTTTACATTGTGTATGTACTTTGTGATATATCGCTTAAATCAAACAAGCCAGGTTGTTAGGAAAGAAAACTGCTGTTTAGTGATACATATAATAATGGTGATGATATGATTCAGTAATGATGATGTGATATTTTTTCTCTTGAAGAGAATGCTTTATTGCTTTATTTCAGTAACTGTCATACTCCCTATCTGAATCATGTACAGGTCATGCCTGTTTCTTCTGCCCTTGTTTTCATGGAAAGTAACACACTTTCTGCCTTTCTAGGACTCTTTATAGTCTTTGTTTTGTTTTTATCTTCAAAACATACTTTTAAGCCAGAGGATTTGACATAATACTATTTTCAAAGAAACATCACACAATTTTAAGGCCACACATGCATGATGGTTGGTGAGATAAAAAAAAAAAAACAGCGTTTGAAGCGCGCAGACATTTAGTGGCGTGGCCTTCATTAATTAGGTCCAGCCATTTTTGTAATTTGAAAATATATTTAGTAGTTTCAAATTTTCTAAAAGGTAACAATAAAGTTAATATAAATGTAAAATATCTCACTCATAGCTCTAACGGTTTTTGAGGTACTGCTGTCTGAAATACTGTAAAAATGGGCGTTTTTTGCAGTTTGGTGAATTGGCTATATTTGTACCCACATTTCTTCAGAAGGTGTATCTTATATGTATAAAAATTGATACAGTTATTGTATTTTATATGTACTTTAAGCCTAATTTTTGTTAGAACTCTAGAATTAATTTCCTCTGTGCTGTTTGTCTTCAAAAATGGCAAAAATGCCAAATTTGTCCACTTGTCACTCTGTGGCAAACACACATTAACGCTACTTAATGGTTCATAACTCAGGGACTAGCCATGCTACATCCAAAATGCAGATATCAAAAGATCCAGCACTGAAAATGAAAACAAAACTTGTGAAAAAGAAGTGTTCAACCTTATCTTTATGTACATAATTAGATTAAACTGAATAAAATCTGACACATTTTCTCATTATTTGGAGGGGAAAATTAACCCTTTCGCATTTGCACTGCTAGATGTAAAGCTAGCTCCTAGTATTCGGATTCGAATGTAGCACAGCGTCAGTACAAAGTCTTTCAGTAGTGAATGGAAAGTTCCTTGCATTCCAGAATGCTCATACTATTTTTAGAACATTCAATGCGAGACTGACCAAGATTCTAACCACACGCGCGATAAGACAGCAAGGCCAGTAGTGATGGAAATTCCCCACACATGTGCTGGAAAAGGTCGGGCGATCTCAACCGCTATGAACGGATCGGCACATTCTTCCGCAGGGCGGTTACCGACTTTGTGAACAGCTAAGGGTTAAAATGCGTTGACATCTCCTCAGGGAAATGATTTCCAAATTAAATGCATATCCAGAAGTTATAAATGAGTTCTAATTTCCTATGATCTTTACACATGTTTTGAAATTCACCCTGTTCCCCTGTCCCACCCCTAGTTGCTATATTATTGTTTGTACTGTGATTGGTGACGCAATAAAGAGCATCTACGTCTTTTGTCTGCCAGTATTGCTTTCAACATTTTTCAGAGGACTTTGATTTTCTCAGACCTGCATGAAATGCTGAAGCTTGAAAATTGTTTGCGTTCAGCAATATGCTTCTCTAAAGCAAAAATCTGCTTTTTCTCTGTGACAGCTAAGGGCTTCTGCTTCTGCGTTCTCTATATATTCATTTCTGCTTCCAGCCTGAAATTGATACACTTCAGTAATTTGATTATGCTGTAACACTGACACTCAGCCTGGTCAGGTATAGGATGATATGACTGTAAAGAATTCAGTAGAGGTGGTGGTGGTGGTGGTGCTGACTGTATAAATGATTGGACAGGAATGTCAGATCTTTCTGGATAGTGGGATGGCTGTTGAAAGAGAACCTGTTTTGAAATGTTTTTGAATTGACAGAGAGCATCTGTGTAAATTTGTACCATGGTCTCACCATCCTGTTTTCTTTCATTTAATCTGTTTCATCTTTACTTCATCATGCATATTGATTAACCTGGGCAGCACTAATAAAGTTCAGCTGTTCACACAAATATCTGACCCAAAGACTTTGGTTTCCAGTTTTTGCTGGACGTGAAATATATATATACAATTTCAGGAGTAACCCTACAGGAACGTTGTCAAGGTTCTCCACTCAACATGGTGTGTCTGGTAAAAGAAGTGCTTTGGACACCTGGTGCTATTTAGAAAATGGGCTAATCCATTCAATGTTCTTGTCAACATTGAGAAATTCTTGTAAATGTAACGATGATGTTTTGGAAAATTGATGAATACATGTGCGGACCAGCACTCGCAGCAGTTCTACATTGTGAGGAGACACAGGTTCTGTGTTCTGTCTAGTGTCTGCATATGTCAGTGAAGAGAGTCTGGACTCATTCCATGTGCCCCCTCATGTCTTCAGCGTGTACAGTTGAAGCAATAACTGTTTGTCCACATCCATGTTTGGCAAATATGCTGGCCGACCCTTCCTCTTTGGTCCAGTTCTTTTAACAAGCAGTTGGAACTGGTTATCCTCTGAAACACACACACACACACACACACACACACACAAAGTTCAAGCAAACCTCTAGCACACAGAAATCTACCAAACTTGAAACGAACACTAGTTAGATCTGACATTTGTCAAACCTGTAAACCCCATAGCAGAGCAACAGATTTGTTAATATCACTGATTGAAATGATAGCTATACCCTGTCCTCATGACAACATTTAGATTAAAACATTTTTAACGTTTTTTCCCCAATTTACTTGTTTACCTATATTTGGTCCTGAAAAGAGTTCGAAAAACATTTCTACTTTCGCTTGTATGCAGTTCTCATACTTGAGTTATCGTCCTTGTTGAAGCGTTTTTGCCAAATGCCTGATGCAAATTCATCATATTCTTTATTGAAAAAAATCATGGACCTTTCAAAAAAATTTTTTACAAAATTCAAGCAATATTCATTTCTCTGATTGGTATCAGAAAGATATAGATCTATATTTTTTATTTATTTTTCTCTTTCAAGGGAGATAGCAAATTATTCTAGACTGAGCACATGCCTGGTAAGAAAATATATTTTAAAAAAATTGTATTAATGATTTATGAAACATCAGTTCCATTGGAAAAAAAACAGCAAAAAGATTAGACTAACGGTTGCTTACGTACCAAGATCACGTTCAAGAATTTTTAGATCTATCGAGTCAAAGTTGCTCCTCGGTTCAGAAATTCCGTCAGTTTCGGATGACGTTGTTGATCTGGTCTGCTGTGCCTTTTGTAATAGCATTCGGAACTTTTACAAGCGGCAGCCTGTGTTATATTATTTGCACGATCGCAAGAACCGTTGAATTGTCTACAAAATGAATGGTAATACAACACTGTGCATGTAGAATTGTTGACTTTACGGTGCCTTTTAAAAAGACATTTGTATTTCAGCACTGAAAAAGCAGTATTCATTTGAAGGAATTATGACAAAATTTATCACACTGGATTCTTCAGGCTGTCCCCTTTAATTTGATACCAAAATCACCGCTGTGCATATCGTTTATAAAAGTTCCAACAACATTTCCGACAACTGGTGTTGATCGGTCACGGGAAAACCTTTGCGTAGCGTTTGGTATGTATATTTAGATTGCTCAGGGTCAAAGCACACTTCATTCACACCACAAATAAAGACACGGGTTTCATGCCTGTAGCTCATTTAATGTGTCGACATGATTTTTGATCTTCCAGTCATCAAAGGTAGACAAGCTGAAGCAATTTAAAATTGGCAATTTTTGCTAGTTCTGCAGCATGTTAGCCATTACTCATAAAGCGGCTGGACCTGCCTACCTTCATAGAAAATGATCGCATTTAGTTTGTCCTGGTCTAAAAAATAAAACTTAGGTTGCCATTGGCAACTGGTGACTTAAAAATGTTGGCCCTGCTGTTAAGAGTCCGTGGTTTTAGTTGTATTGTCTGCTACTGTCTACAGTGAGCACTTCCAAGTCTGTCATTGCTAATGATAGCCTGTCTCATATGTCTGTTCCTTGTCCACTTGTGTATAGTGTATTACAAGACTCTTTTCTGTATCTTGTTTTCTTTATATGATATTCATGTAGCTGATGCAATTTTTCCACATGCATGTGATTACCACCAACATGCAAGTGACACAGAACTACCAAATGGTTCACATAGCGTTTTTTCTTCTGTTTGGAGTAGCGCTCAAACATGTAGTGATGTCTTATCGTGGATGAACAGCAACAAACTTAGTCAGACATGGACAGATTGGAGATTGTGCCTGTCAACACTATATCCTAAACTGAATGGTTAGTAGTGAGTGTGCAAACATTGGCAGTAATGATATTCCATTCCAAACTTCTAGGGTCAAGATTGGCCAAAATTGCCTGTGCTAGAATGCATCAGCTGCTTTTGCCATGGTTCTTGCCTACCACAGCCTAGAGCTTAAAAGACTTGCTTCCATCAGACAATATCTCTAAATCTGCATACTTGTGTTTGCTACTATAACTTCCTGGCTAAACTACTGTAATTTTGTTTGAGCTGGCTGGCCATGAGAACAAATTTCTCTATTGCAGAAGAACCAGAACAGTGCAGTACATTTAATCACAAGGGGGAAAAAAGTAACTTCATTACTCAAAGAACTTCATGGTTGCCATTTTGATTGATCGTTGCCACTCTGCCTTTCGGATTATTTCTGTATGTATCAAACATCATGCACCCTGTAATCATCAAAACAAATACTTTTGATGGTGACAAAACATAACGTTAACAGCTTAACTCACTCGCTACATACAATACAATACAATACAATATTTTATTTATATAGCGCAAAATCTTGATAAAATCAAATCTAAGCGCTAAAACAGACACACACGCACTCGCACACACACACACACACACACACACGCACACACGCACACGGCTATAAATGGGGAGAAAGAATAAAAGCAATGGAAAATTATAGAGAGCATATTATATACAATTATATATTACAATTATGCCCCTTGCTGTTCCCCTGATACGCACCATTTGTATAGGTCATGAGAAAAATTCTCTTACAAACAAATGAAAACAGAGAGGTTATATGTTAAAGATTGGTGTACAACATGCTGAAATTTCAACTGTCTAGCCCTCATGGTTGCTGAATAATGGTACAAATAAACTTAGAGAAATTTTCAAATGAAATATGTCTTACAAAATACACAGTCAGGTCAATATATCAGTTCCTGCAGTCACATTTTGAATGAAATTTCATAAAATCCAACTTGCGCACACTCCACGTGCACTGAAGGAAGAAATCATCGTGAAGACCGCTGAGATGTTAAGTGTTGTTCGGCCATTTGCTTTTCCATCGTCTGCTTCGCTGCAGAGCTAGTGGGTCATGACCTTTGCACTGTCTACACACCAACTGCAGAGTACAGTGACCTAATGGCCTGAAACGAGGCTAAGAGTGACTGAAGAATCTATTTCTGGCCATTATTTTCGGTTAACGGAAATGCTGAAAGCCCCGCGAATTTTCAAAACCCCAAGTTGGATTTCTCTGACGCTCATACACAAGCGTTGTTGAGACATGATCGGGAAATCCCGACGCTCATAGCGAGGGAGTTAACAAGTCAGTTGGAGAACATGCTTAAAGTGTCATTGTACCATTTGCTTAGAACTCATTTGCAGCTAGTCTGAGGAACCTGCCCACCCTTTCTCACTTCAAACACAGTTGAACACTTTCCTATTCACCCACATCTTCCATTGTTGATATTATATTAAAATTACTTCTTTACCAACATGCAGTCATTTCATACTACTGATTATTTGGTATCATGTAATTGTAAACTTGCATGCATGTGTATATTTATGACCATAGATGTTAGGCCTTGTGAATATGTATTTATTTATATAGGTTTGTAAGTGCATGTATACTGATATATGTATGTTTGCATGATACTGTGTTTTGTAAATGTGTAATGCGCAAAGAGCCCAGATTAGTTTGGAGAATAGTGCCATAAAGATTGATTGATTATTACTATTATATTACTGTCTGTGTGAACAGATACAAAGCATGTCCAGCAGTCTGTAATCACCATTTCATTGTGAACTTTCTGTCACTGTTGTAAATTATAAAGCCAACAATATTTGATTTGTTTAGTAATCTTAATCATTATGAATTGACCGATTTGTAAAGTGGCCGGTACTCTTAGATTAGAGGGAAATTTTGAATATGAATACTGAGCAACTGTTATTCATGGGCATTTTTTAAATTTATGTATTAAATATGTAACTTAAGAATGCCTTCTTGGAAAGTACATACTTAAATAACTGATCATAACTACTGACCTTTATTATAACAGACTGTAATGTTTTCTATTTTATTGGTAAGTAATTGTTTGTGGACACTTTCTGCAGGTTCAAATTCGTCCATGGACCCTGAGTGACTCTGACTTTGTGATGGATGGTTCCCAGCCTCTAGACCCTCGTAAAACCATTTTTGTCGGTGGTGTTCCTAGGCCATTGAGAGCAGGTGAGGGAAAGAGATCAGGCTGAAATATGTGCTTTTATTTCTTCATGTATACAGTCTTTTTCTTTGATTATGCATATGGCTAAACCCTTGTAAAACCATTTGTTTCAGTGGTGTTCTTCGGCTATTGAGACCAGGTGAGGGAATGTGATCAAGCTGATATATATGCTTTTTGTTTCATTATGGTCTTTTTCTATGGCTAAATACAAACCACAATCATGCTCATCTGAGAGCAGGTTATAAGAGAGAGAGAGAGAGAGAGAGAGAGAAAAGGTTCAGTTCATACAACATGAAAATTCTTTTTAATTTAAAGTCTTTTCTTTAGGAAGGTTGTGGAGGGAGGCTGTGTATTCGAACAAAATGTCAATAAAAGATTAAAGATTTCTTAACCATTTTATAGATTGATCTTTACCTGGTTTTGATCATGAGTCAACAGGAAAACACAAATGTTTGTGTCCGTTGAAATTGGTATGAAGCTTTTATACCATATTATTTTGACCCAGAAGACCAGTGATTTGTTACACAAATAAAGACACCCACACTTTTGTTGACCTTCTTAAATGTTAGACTTGTAAATAGTAAACTTTTTTTGGTGTGTTACAGTGGAATTGGCGATGATCATGGACCGATTGTATGGAGGTGTATGCTACGCTGGTATTGACACAGACCCTGAGTTGAAGTATCCTAAAGGTGCTGGCCGTGTTGCCTTTTCCAACCAGCAAAGTTATATTGCAGCAATTAGCGCCAGATTTGTGCAGCTACAGCATGGAGATATTGACAAACGGGTGAGATTACTAATCATTGCTCATGTCCTACATGTTCGTCTTTCAGACATGCATAGTGCAGATACATTGAGTGGGTAATGTATTTGACAGAATTTATTTTATGTATACTTTTTTCTTTGTTCTGAGCATTATTTTTTTTAGATGCATGTATACATGTTACGATGGTTGTTTGTGACACAGTGTGCAGGCATTTTGTTGGGGCGCAATCTATCTGCTCTTTTCTTCAGTGGGATACCCCCAACATGTACCGATGTACTCCTTTTTGGGGGAGATTGTGTGCACACATATTAGATATATACATATTTCCTAAAACAATCAGATACTGACTTGGTTTAAAAGATCTCTAATATGCATATTTGGTGTTTTCCATGCATATAAAATGTGTCTGCTCATATGTTGAGCTGAGAGATTGAAAAGTCTCCACCAAAGTCATTCACCAGGCACCACTAGCCAGAATTAAAATTGGACCTTCTGATTAGAAGTTTGACATATTTTAGCCATCTTGACTGTCTTACTCATCAACTAAATGTTTCAAATGTCAGCTTATTTTCAAACACATATGGTACCTATTAATTTAATGTTTGACTACATGTTTTCAAAGTATGATTCATCACAACACACCGTGAACTGGCCACATATTTATTGAAATTAATGATGCACTAAAACATGAAACAAACATTCACCAATTCATGCTGTTATTGCAGTGTGTTGATGATCTGGATGGAATGTGCAGGTGGAGGTGAAGCCCTATGTGCTGGATGACCAGATGTGTGACGAGTGTCATGGATCTCGTTGTGCTGGCAAGTTTGCCCCCTTCTTCTGTGCCAATGTGACCTGTCTGCAGTACTACTGTGAGTACTGCTGGGCACAGATTCACTCCCGCCCTGGCCGAGAATTCCACAAGCCTTTGGTGAAGGAAGGAGCTGACAGGCCACGAGCAGTCCCTTTCCGCTGGTGTTAGAGTGTTGCCAACAGCAAGGATAGGCTGAAGTGATATTTGTGTCCAGATGTGGTCAGTCAGTGTTTGTTTGCTTGGTTGGGATTTTTTTCTTGATTGTTTTGTTGTTGTTTTTCTTTTAGCTTGCTTGTTTTTATGTTGCTCTTCCCCAACAATACCCATCTCATAATTTTGAAGATTTGAGATGTGGAATAGAACAGATTTTTAACATATAATGATGTTGCAGTTTATTTTATATAGTGCAAGTCAGTAAGTGCTGTTATGCTTTGTGCTAGTTTTGTTGTTGTTGTCTGTTTCTTCTTGGCTGCCTTAGGTTTTATTTTGTTGTTTGATTTTTCTTGGCTGCCTAATCACTTTGACCCGGTATAATGATAATTTATGAAAAATGACAGAAATACTGAAATTTTGGAACTGCAAGGTTCCACTCTTCTGTTAATATCCTAGCTATAATGCTTGTGTTTTTTTCTACTGTTTATAAATTGATTTGAGACTATGCCACATATGCCCAGATCTTTTAACAGGGGTTTTATCTCCAGTATTTATGAAATGTGTGTTCTGCTACTTTCTACTAATGCTGTCCAAACTGTCTATTTTCAGAAGATTAGTTGCATAGATACAGCTGAATCTGTCTAGTTTTCATTTTGAAAATGGCACAGAATAAGATTGCATCAATCCAGTGTTGTGAAAAAAATTCAAGATAAAGTGTGGGTGTCAAAAGTTGAAAACAACTCAGTGTTATGAAAACTGCACTACAAAATAAGAATTCAGATATTAAGTTTAATTCAAGCCTTGCGGTTCCAGAATTACAGTTGATGAATGTTGTCCAGTAATACATTAAAACTAGTGGTAGATGCTGTAGAAGTTTCATTTTAATTAAGAAGTATATATATATATGAGACTCCCTGAAAGGATTGCATGTTCATGGTGCGTGCTATCTTAACATATCAACAGCGTCAGTTTGGCCTGACAGTGACTTGCTGTGTTGGTTAAACAGCTTGATGAGCATCCTCATTTGTAGAAGCTCGTTGATGTCTGCTGGGTTAAAGTTGACAAAATCGACAAAACCCCAGAATGGATTTTTGTTTTGTATGTTTTGATGCGGTTATAGCCCTGATATGGCTCTACGCAGTCGGCTGGGCTTTAAACAACAGTAACAGTAACACTGTTCGAGATGGGTGAGATTCAAAACACTGATCTCTCAGCCTGTAGTCTGAAATGCTGTTCACCGCAAGACGAGACCTTTTTGTGTTTTAGCATTGTTTTTGTATCTTGTAGTTTTTCTTTTGTTTTTGGTGGGGGTTTTTTTTTTTGGGGGGGGGGGGGTGCAGAAATGGGTTGTCTTATTGTTTTGTGTTTAATCTGTGGTGCCAGGGATTGTTAGTTTAAAAAAGTATGTCAGAGGTACTATTCATGTTAACTGGAATCTAGACATCCATAAATTCAGTTGGTTTAATCTTGCATACTGCAATAAAAAATATAGATATATGAATATTTGTATTCATTGTTAGTAAATGTTACTGTTTAGCAACAACACAATAAAAGAATTGTTTGCTCTTCTAGAGTTCTCAAAGAACACTTTTTTTTCTAATACAGTGGTGGGGGGATATGGTCAGTCAAGGTTATTGTTTCCCATTGAACTCTAGTATGTTCTGTTTATTAGAAAACTACCTTTGTGGCTTATCTTCTGTCTCCATCCCTCCTCTTCCTTTTTCAGTTTTCTTCTCGTTTATTTACTTATTAGTTTAGAAGAGAGGACAGTGTTGTCAGACTGTGAAAACAAATCGCAGTTTTGTATTACTGTCTCACATTTTCTTTGTAATTTTTCTTTATAGCTTTTGCTTGCAATTAATGGTGATGGGAGTTATGTTTTGCCATGAATGTGACATTATTCTATGATGTTCCTGGTCGAAAGTTTCATTTTTGGTTTTATGTTCAGTTCTGAGTATTGAGTGCCAGTATATAAGACCACTCTATTTATTTACAGTATTTACTTTTCTAAGGTGTGGGAGAACATACTGGACTCACTGGTTTTTCATTCAGTTTGTCTGTAAGAATATGTTGCAACATGCCTGGGTCTTCAGTCAATTTTGATCTAAAAAAGCAGCCATAGTTTTTCTGTTGCGTTTGTCTGCTTGTGATTACTAACTAAATCAGTTCAGAATGAAGAGGGCTACTGTGTTGGAGGCAGACTGAAGCCTAAGGTAGCCATTGTTGTTTTCTGTTCACAGCTGTAGACTTGAGGTTTTTTTTGTTGTTGTTTTTATTTTTTTGAGGAGCAGAGGTTATTTGTGTATTTTTTCTTTTGTTTTCTTTTTGGTCAATGCTTAACTACTCGCGAGAGATCAAGTAACTTTAATTTGTTTGTAACTTCTTAAGTTTTTTTTATATTTTGATTTTATCAAGGCTTTGTTAACTGTTCCACTCTTTTGTACAGTTTTTATTCAAGAAGCTAGATGATAGGGTGAGGGAGTGAAAGGGTAGATTTTACTTGTTGCCAGCTTTGTATTGAATTCATATCGTGTTGTTTAGTTGTGCTTTGTTTATTCAATGTAGAAGGGCACAGTGGAGGTTAATACTTGTTTTTATTCATGAACATTTGTTGAGAAACAAATAAAGCCCATCAAACATGTCATAACTGACATGTTTGATGGGTTTTATTTGTTTGTTTATGTATGTGTTTTTTTTTAACTTGTTATGACAGTATTCTGCTGCTAGATTAGTCAGTGGGGATGATGCAGGCTGAGCTTTCAGATTTGATGTATGCAGAACCACAACTAGATAAAGGCATTTGATCAGTGTCAGTCAAAGCGATTATTGTTACAGGTGAAAGTAACTGCCATTTGCTACCCTGTGCTTCATTTAATAGATCAGTTGTGCATCTGGCATCTTTTCAAATTTCTATCAAAGCTTGATTTTTTTTAAAGCCAGTGTCTCTTCCACAGGGGTTTTTTGAAGGATGATCACATCTGGGGAGATTTCCTATGTGCTCACCTTTTTTTTTTATTTATTTATTATTATTATTGGGGGGGTCCCATTGTCTATGCTACTTAATGGCCGCAGAACCGGCAGTTTTTACAATGCGTCGATGATGAGAATGATAATCATAATGCTATGGAGTTCCGCCTAGGTTTGAGACTGTGTGACATGGCCATACTCTGCACTTACTATTATAATGTATCTTGGCGTCAACCAGGATCGAGAGATATAGATACTTGCACTGTTGATCAGAGGATTTGAGCAACACCGTCAGTGACACATCCATAAAGTGGATGAGACTTAACTGCATGGTTCTAGTGTTCCTAATGAGCCCATAGCATGCTCAATTCTGGGTAGGAGCCTTTTGGAGCAGAAAAGTCCCACAATGATTTTTCATGGGACTGATATTTATGGGGATTCAAACCCGCACCCTTCCAGTCAGTAGTCCGTTGCGCTAACCACGACACCACAGCGACTGGTCCTCCACAAGGATTTAATATTTGATATTTTTGATGGTTTTAGTTTTTCTGTTTTTCTTCATTGGAGGAGGGGGGATTTCTTCTAGCAAAAAGAAAATAACTGTGGAATGGAAATAAGTAACATCTCTTGATTCTGCAAACTGTAGCGGAGAGTCATTTCAATTTTGATTTCCAGTTTTAAGCAGTGGCATTTTAAATTATTGATTGCACAGATTTTCTCTTCCCAGTTTTAAACCATCTCATTTTAAATTATCAGTACTACCAGAGTCATTCAGTTTTTGAAAATTTAAGATGTAGATTCCCAAAACACAGATTAAATAACAAAATTTTTGTTTCTAATACAGTGTTGGGGTCTTTCGGTAGGTTGAAAAATCAAGTAATTAAACAAAGAGTGTTTTGGATTAAAAGTATTAACCTTTGATTTCATACTCCAGCTTGTCTTGCCAGTTATGCAGTGATCAATACCTTGGTGAACAGTTTCATTGACAGTATGCTTTATGTCAACTGCTTAACCCTCTCACTCCCACATTCTTTACACCAGCTTCCTGCAAGAAGCTGGTGGATAGGCAGGGTCATGAAATGGTTATATTTCTGGTCTCGAACTTCTAGTCACCATTACTGATTGTTATACTAGAATGTAGAGTTAAAAGGTTTGTATTGTTATGTATCACTGATCTGTTCAACAGAAATGATAGTTTGGTGTCGGAGAGATGGCTGCTGTTTCCTTTGTGGTAGCATATCTGTATCTTGATATGCCTGTCTTTATTCATGTTTGTGAAATATGGATGATACCTCCATCCCCTTCATATTTGTGATAAACAGTGTTAAAGCTGTTGTGGTTTGGTTTGTATTTAATTTCATTTTGTTTGTTTTTGTTCGTTTGTCTTTCTGCTGGTTTTGGCAGTGTTGTTAATGAAAAGCATTTGGAAAAGAAAACGCTACCAGGTTGCAGAATGTGTGATAATGTTTTAATTTGAGTTACAAGAAAAAAAAAGTGCTGTGTTTTGTTATGGTCAGAGACAATGGATAATGCTGCTGGCTGGGTGAGAAAAGCTATGTCCTTTCTGTATGGGACACTCCAAACAGTTTCAGTCTGTACTTGGTGTCACAGAACTATGTGCAGACTTATACCAAAGACAGCTGTTGCCAACACAGCTGGTGTTAGTGTAGAGTTGGGAGATACCGTTGATCGTGAACTGTTGTGAAGCACTAGTAGCCTTTGAAATGTGCGCACCATCAGACAATCCGTGTTCCGCTGAAATGATTGCCATTTGGTTTGTTGTTTTCATACCAGTCCATTTCTAGTCATTTTGGCCACTTCATGTCCATTGAGCTAAGGTCTCTCTAGGCCAAAACTCTTGGATTGGTGTGCTGTTAATTTAAAAATGAAAAAGAACAGGGAGAAACTATTTTGTAGAATGTGTGTTGTCATGGTGTCATGTACACTCCCGTCATATTGGATTGTAATGTCAGCATTTGTGAACTTTGGAGATGATAACGGTAATAATAATGTAGTACTTGGTGTACTGTATGTTTGTGCAAATATCCAAACTGACTTTTATTGCATGCAAATACATAACTATTTTTGTTACAGAATTGTCCTTCCTGGTTTACAAAGTTACTGTGATTAACTTGACACATTCACTGGGTATTATGTGCATCTAGTACTGTGAATTGTTCTTGTAGCAATGCCTTGACACTGTTGTTTGGAGTTGTACAGCACTTTCTTGTTTGTGTAGTGTTACATGACAGACCAAGATAGTCGTACAGCGGTCCTTTTATGAAGGCACAGTGCAGCTCATTCAATTTCTGCTAGATGTGTAGAACACAACGCAATATTGGAACACTTTTGGATGTTCATAATCTTCTTTATCTGTATCCATTTTTGCATCTCTTACTTTGCATGTGAAATGATGGGTCTGAAATATTCAGTATGCCACTGTATGAATGTTGTCAATTTGACAGGCTGGTTGTCTTCGTATGTTGGAGATTCTGCTTACTTAAAAGGTAATTCAACCAAAGTCATGCAGATGGTATCTTTAAAGATTACTTGATTCCATTTTTAAATGCTACAGAACAGATGAGGTTTTATCGTGTTTCTCTTCAGTTTTTATTGATGTGACATCATCTGTGAAACCATGTAATGGTCTTTGATCATCTACTTCATGAAGGCATCTTCTGAAGTGTTGCCTATATCACACAAGAAATAAGATAGCAGTGTATAGTTCCACCCTGGTATACAATCTCAAGCCGATCAGTACTCTGTAGTGTTATTGCCACAGATTTTTTGGCTTTTCACAGTGTGTTTTTGTGATAATTTCAGTTTTAGTTTCTCCCAACTTGTGTAGGTTCACATCAAGATCTTTTAGTGTCTCTGGTTTTGTGAAGACTGTTGTTGGAGGGCTGGACTGTCAGTCTCAAGTTTCAGGAGGTTGGTGGAGGATCATTTGCTCACCTGGCTTTGTGACTGAATGTAATCGTCGTTAGTGACTCGAGTGCTGTGCAAATGTCAAGTTTGAATTGAAATTATTGAATGCCACCAAAGCAGTCCAGAAGCTGTCAAAAAGTCCAAAAATTTCTTCTGTTTGAAAAAAGCTCATGGCAGCTGTACACTGCCAGCACCCAGTTGCATGGACTTGGCTTGGAAACTGCAGTAGAGCAGGACTAGATTTGGTAACACACTGAGAAAACATAGTATAAGAGTATGATGGTACTGATGGCATCAAGGTACCTTGAAAGAAAGGCATAAAAATGAATGTGGTGACAGCTCTTCTTGAAGCACACTGACACGGTCACAACAGACAGACATAACAACATGCGAAATATCTCATTTTCTTCCTGTCTGGTTTGTTATAAACAAATTCTTTGGTAAATCAAATGATATACCATTTTATTATCCAAGGCTTCAGATGCTCACAGTTGTGTTTTGATCTGTTCCTTGACCTAAAGTTTCACGCTACTGTAGTTATTATATTTGAATGTTTTGTTGGAAAACAGTATTGATTGAATGTGAGTTGATGAAGCTGGGACAGTTATTTGTTTGAGTTGGCTGTATTCATCCTGTATTCTGTTCCTATCACAAAAGAAGAATGCTTTTTATTACATCTGTCACATGTCTGATACATTTAGAGTGAATATAACATATTTTTTATTACAAGTGTAACCATTTAAAAGCTAACAATACTCTGTAAAAAAAATTTTTTTACTTTTAAAGTATTTATATGGACGTAAGCTTTTGTAAAATTTTTACTTCTAAAGTATTTATAAGGACAAACTAATAGCAAAACTTCCTTCATGTAATTGTTATCTGAACATTGTAATTTGAAAATATGAAAATTGTCTTCAGTTTGTGAACAAGTACTTTTGTTTTTGTTTTTTTTTCTTCTTAAAATTTTCTCTTGCGTCGCAGAAACCTCAGTGACTTACAATTTACGTAGTTTTATGGTGGATTGTCTGTCAAGGTAAAAGTAATGAATAACAGTGGGGTCAAGTAAATATTTTTATTGGATTTGTATCTGATCATCTTTTGGAATGGTGTTTTTTCTTTAAGTTTTTATTATCAGTTGTACTTAACATGTTTCTCCAAAGAAGTTTTATTCCTAAAATTTTGCCTAAAGTAATCACTCATTTTGTTGTAAAAGCAAAGATGCAAAATACAGTAGTAAAGAGTCAAACTTTTGGTACATATGTGAGTGTGTGTTTGTGTGAGAGGAGTTTCACAAAGGTAGTTGGTACTGAACTGTTAAAATTAGAGTTTTCACAACAGTATTGGAAAAAAATGCTTCAAGGAAAATGAATGCACGTTTGAAAAAAAATCACTGAAGAGAAAATGAATAATACTGAAACAACAAGAAAAAGCATTTAGTCATAAAAATGTTATTACGCAAGTTTTTTGTTTAAATTTTACTTTGAAATTATGAAGTGACTGGTGAAAGGGTGTGCTTACTGTTAAAGGAGCCGGTATGCTCCTTGTTTAAGGATCCTTTTTATAACTGCGCCGATCCCCAGTTCCAACAATCTCTGTTGACATTAACACTGTGACAGAGTGCATTGATGTCATGGTTGTGGAGGTTTGTGTTATTCGTTTCATTTGCTCAAGTAGGAGAGCCAGAAACTATAGATGTGTATGCATATACGTAGTTTCTAGTATTGGATGTAGTTTTTGGGACATAAATCTCATATGGATGTGAGTATTGTACAAATTTGAAATATTTATTTTTTTATTCCATCACTTTCAATGTTTAATTGTAGTTTGGTTTGGATCTTGAATTGTGTACATTTCCTTCATCTTTCATTGTTCATGTTGGAAGGGTTTTTATTAAAAATTACCTTGTACTTGTTTGTTCCTTTTTTGTATTTGGATTTAGAAGTTTTGCATTTCAAAATGATAAGCACTTTCTAGAATGTTGTATTTGTACTCCGAGTCGAGGATTATATATTTGATGTCCGAATGGTTTTCAAACTGAGTCACATGAAAAGATCAAACTCCAACATTTTAAGCATTGGAATTATAATGTTGGATTTGAACGTATGACCATGTGACAGTTCGACTGTTGGTGTTATAAGATAAAGTCAACAGAAGAGGTATTTTGTACCTGAATAGAAATACTTTTGCACTATTAAATAAATATTTTCTTAGTGTTCAATAACTTGCTTGTATAAAATTATTTTAAAAATAATAATTACTGTTGGTGTTTGTACTTTACCTGTTTCCACAACACTTTATATTTATAACAGAAGTTGTATGTTTTGATCTACTGCCTTATTATTTGAATATCTAGTGTTGTAATTATGTATTTTTGGTGATTTATTGAGTTAAGTGGTCAGTTTGTTGTTACACCTGCTGTTAGTGTTTGGTCTTTGCATGGTGTTACTTTTTGAACAGTTATTGCTGTTTATTGTTTGAAGTCCTTACATACAGTTTGATGTTTGAAATAAAAATGTTTTTTGAAGTATTTCTACTTTTTCTATTGCGGGTTGTTTTCACGTTTGCAGTTTCACTGTTTCCCTTTTAAAAGTTGGTATTGTGGCTTGTTCAACATTAAACGTATATGCTTCCATTTTGTCAAAAAAAAAAAAAAAAAATTGGTAACCAGTACTTTTAGTGGGAAAGGATTTTTTTGTTATATTTTCACCTGCACTGTAGTTTCAGGTGCTTTAGAAAAAAATCTTGATATTGTTTTGTGTTTTTCTTATAATGTTACTTTATAACATTGATTTCATAATTATTCTATTTATTGATAAGTTATAACACCATTACTACAGCTAGTGCTACAGAACAATTATGAATTCGCCCAAGTGCCGTGATGCCCCTCGGCAAATGTGTGACAAAGTACTGAGGATTAATCTTCCTACAAAATCCCTTGTGTTGGTGCAAATCAGTTTTTCCAAAAATTGATACAGTTCCTCATATTCGAAGTAAACAGTCTGCACAGTTTTCGTGTTTAGACAGGTTTATAATTACTGCATTGCAGGTTTTATTCTTGGTTAGAAAAAGGAAGAGATTTGTAAGTTTTTAAAGAATGTCATTCACACACAGCTTTAGTTCATGCTATATATGTTCTCACAGTGTTAATAGTGATAGCTTATTCAATTTAGAGAAAGTCTACTTGGATCAGTATCTGTAGGTTGACATTGAAAAAAGCCCAATCAAACAAAACAAACAACAAAACTCAGCAGCATGGAAAGGGAAAGCATAGTGGGATGAGGAAAGATGAGATGTTGAGGAAGAAAGAGTCCCTTTTTCCATGTTTTAAAACACATTTTGTGAAATTGTGACCTTGGAAATAAAAAAAATATAAAAATCTTGATCAGTCTTGGGAAGTCAAGGCACTCTCTTAGTTTGGTCAGTTGATCAAAATTGCATTAAAAACAATACAAACATGGCGTAGAAATCCTCACTAAATGCATCACATGTCTGGGTTTTTAAAAAAAAAGTGTTTTATCAAACTTGGGTAAAAGACGGTCAGTACAAGGTGTAGAAATCCTCACTGTAATGCTTCACAGTCCTGATTGCTGTGATCCAGATAAGGTGCTGTGCTCATGTATACTTACACACTGACATCTTCAAAGAGGGCTCTGCATGCAGTCCATATTTGAAAAGGACTATCCGTGAGTAACTGGAAAAAAATGAGTTTTTAGTCATTTTCACACACACCAGTACCATGGAGATGTCAAAAATTGCTGGAGTGAATAACATGATTATAAATAACTCAAATGAGCAGAAATTAATCAGAAGGAACATACATGTAGGTAAATAATAAAGGATTCACACATTTTCATCATTATTAAAAAGCAATATGCTATTCAGTGTTGTGTGGAAATTGTTTCCTTTGAAATGTCTCTGATGAAACTGATAAAACACAGACATACAAATCCACAGATCACTTAAAACATGAATGGTATTTGATTATTGTTTTAGAGAATGGCATTGCTTTTTGTTATCTCAAAATCTTTGTGCCACAGGTGGCAGTATTTATTTGTCTGTATCTTTAAACCTTTTACTCGCTCTCCCTATCCACCAGATTCCTGCCTATTTCATTAATTGAAGTTTTGCTGTGTGTGTCAACATTTTGTAAAGGCCAAAGGCCCACACACGAAAATGAAGCATTTGTGTCTTTGAGTCACCAGCTTCCTGCAGGAAGTAGAAGAGGGTGAAGGAATGAAAGGGTTAAAGAAACATTCAGTGTAGATCCATTTTGAATGTAATGAGGGTATTTTATTTAGAATAGTAATTGAAAGGAAATGGTGTATGATATTGTTTCTGTTGCCAGCAGAATTAGTTTACTTCAGAAGTTCAGTTGTTGGCAAAACTTGTACCTGGTCTGCAAATCTTCATCATTCCAACCCAGATTTTATTTTTTGACAAGATTGTGTGGGATATTTGTCATTTTGAATACTTATTGGGTGCACATAAAGATTCACTTGTATCTTTTCATCTCTTGGTCTGATTGACCAGAATGTATTACTATTTTTAGCTTGTTTTATACTTCGGGCTGTTTTCACTCAATATGCATATACAGCACATGTATAGAGATGAAAATTTATAACCGATAGCCATGCCATTCCCAGTTAAGCGAGTGTTTTTTTTTTTTTAATTTCTGTTGTATTTATGCTTTGTATTTGTGAAGCGTATAAATACAGTTTAATTACACATACTATACCGTGGCTCACAAATGCAATAAGCGGCAGCGGTTTGCCAATTCTGCCTCGTAACAATAAAGTCCGAAGGGACAGTAACTCTGAGAGTGTCTACGTCTTGCGCATGCGCAGGTGCTCTTCCTCTTTTCTCGGCAGCCATCTTCCAGCTCGCCTCGTACGCTCTGAGCAGCTAAGTATTTTTCGATTTCGCTACGCGATCGATCGATTGTCGTTGTTGTTTTTGTGTCTTACGGAGGAAGTTTCCTTCGCTGCGTCCCCGGGATTCTATGGACGCATCTTTGTGGTCCCCAAAACTTCGGGGGGCTGGAGGCCCGTCCTGGACCTCTCCTCCCTAAACCGGTTCCTCCGCGTCCTCCATTTCCGTATGGAGACCCCTATGTCCATCCGCGAGGCCTTGCACCCGGGCGACTGGGGGATATCCATCGACCTCAAGGATGCATACTTCCATCTCCTCATTCACCCCAGGGACAGGAAGTACCTCAGATTCGTCTGGAGGAACCGGATCTTCCAATTCAGGGCACTGCCCTTCGGTCTGGCACCCGCCCCTTGGCTCTTCACGAAGGTGGCGAGGGAACTCTGCATGCATGTTCGGGAGAAGGGCATCCGCCTCAAGGCCTATCTAGACGATTGGCTTCTACTCGCCTCCTCCAAAGAACAGTGTGCGCAACAAGCATCCCAGGTCCTGCAACTCTGTCACAACCTGGGCTTTGTCTGCAACGAGGAGAAGTCGGACCTAACTCCCTCCAAACAATTCCAGTTCCTGGGCATGTCCTTCGACACCTCCAAGTGGAGGGTCACCCCGTCTCCCCAGCGCTTACTGCGCCTTCAGGGCCTCTTAGCCCAACTGCTCCCCCAACTCCAAGCGCCAGCAAGGAAGCTGGCCTCCCTACTGGGCCTTATGGAGTCGCTGGCACCCCTAGTGCCACTGGGTCGTCTTCTCAAGCGGCAATTCCAACGCGGCTTCAGGAAGCGTTGGTCACAGTCGCTTCAGCCATGGGACCTCCCGGTCCACCTGGGCCCTTGGTTCATATCAGCAGTGACCAAATGGCGCTCCCAGTCACGCCTGGCCCAGGGAGTCCCCATCACACTGCCCCCTCCTCAGGAGCACTTGTTCACGGACGCGTCCACCTCCGGGTGGG
Source organism: Monoplex corrugatus (assembly GCA_030674185.1). Taxonomy (NCBI): domain Eukaryota; kingdom Metazoa; phylum Mollusca; class Gastropoda; order Littorinimorpha; family Ranellidae; genus Monoplex; species Monoplex corrugatus. The sequence continues at coordinate 76,499,526 of CM060309.1, read as the reverse complement.
GAGCCCATGTCGGCACGCTGACAGCCGCAGGTCGGTGGTCGACCGACCTCATGCCCTGCCACATAAACATGTTGGAACTGGAGGCAGTTTGCCTGGCACTCGGGGAGTTTCTCCCCTTTCTGAAGGGAAAACATGTCCGCATCAACACGGACAACACCACAGTAGCTTGTTACATCAACAAGCAAGGGGGCGCCCGCTCCCACTCCTTGTCTCGGAGAGCGGAACAGCTCCTCATCTGTGGCGAGGAACACTCGATTCAGCTCTCAGCAAAGCATGTCCCGGGGAAGATCAACATACTTGCGGACTCTCTCAGCAGATCCCACATGATTCTTCCATCGGAATGGACACTGGTCCATGCAGTCCTGGAGCCAGTATGGGCAGCATGGTTCAAACCACACGTGGACCTCTTTGCCACCAGGTTCAATCACCGCCTCCCTTTGTACGTCTCTCCAGTTCCGGACCCAGCGGCCTGGGCTGTAGATGCCCTATCCATTCCATGGTCGAACCTCATCGGCTATGCCTTTCCCCCGTTCCCCATTATGGGGAAAGTGCTGAGGAAAGCCAGGGAGGACGCAGCGACATTAATCCTTGTCGCACCCAAATGGCCAGCACAGGCATGGTACCCAGAACTTCTGCACCTGTCCCATGTGCCGCCGCTAAAACTCGCGGTATCGAGCCGCTCCATCCTCCAACCCAGGTCAGGCATTCCGCACGGCAATCCAGACGTTCTAAACCTTCACGCCTGGATGCTGTGCGGGACTCGATGTCTTCATTAGGCCTGTCCCCGGCCGTAATCGGCCTTGTGCAGCAAGCTCACAGGCCGGGCACACAGGGGGTGTACAATGCCCACTGGAATGGCTGGGTCTCTTGGTGCACCTCAAATGAGGTGTCACCCCATTCACCCTCTCGCTTGCAGTTGGCCAACTACCTCGGCTTTCTGTCCACAGAGAAAAAGCTTTCCGCATCCTCAGTGAAGGTCCACAGGGCGGCCATCTGCACCACCATCCGTCAGTTGGGTGGTCCGTCCTTTGAGCACGATCCTCTATTGCGGAATCTCGTCAGAGGGGCTTCTCTCCAGGAAGCCAGGAACCCCCGCCGAACCCCGGCGTGGGATCTCTTTCTCGTCCTCTCATCCCTTAGACTCCCCCCTTACGAACCCATCAGGGAGTGTTCCCTGAAGTTCCTCTATTTCAAGACGGCCTTTCTCGTCTCTCTCGCATCGGGGAGGCGCTGCAGCGAAGTGCACGCCCTTAGTGGTCTCCCCGGAGATGTTGCTCTCGAACCTGATGGCTCGATGTCTCTCCGCCTACTCCCGGAATTCTTGGCCAAGAACCAGTCTCCAGGTTCTCCTTCGCCGGCCATCCACATCCATCCCCTCACGTCTATCCTCGCTCCGGACGACGAGGATCGCACTCTCTGCCCGGTTCGCGCACTGCGAGCGTACAGAAAGCGGACGAAATCTTCTCGCCAGCAGCGGCGCCACCTTTTTCTCTCTTACAACGAAAACTATAGAAAGGACATTAGACGCACGTCCATCTCTCGATGGCTGAGGGAAGTCATCAAGGCTGCGTATGCCAGGTCGAGCGCCGAGCTAGCTGTCTTCTCCCCAAGGCCCCATGAGATCAGAGCATGGGCTTCTTCGCTGGCAGTCATCCACAATGCCAGCATCCAAAACGTCCTAGACGCCGCGTACTGGCGTTCCCCGGGCACTTTCATCCAGTTCTACCTGCGCGACGTCTCCCGTCTGCGCGAAGATGGGTCCAGGGGTATCGCTTCCGCTGTGGTGGCCCAACACCCCATCTCAGCCACACGCCCTGACTCCTGCCATTCCTCCAGGCGTTAACCAGGTAAGCCCTCCATCCGGGTAGTGCTATTCTGCATTTGTGAGCCACGGTATAGTATGTGTAATTAAAAGGAAATTTTCCTTCTAAAATTACGTTTAATCTAACATACTTACCGTGGCTCACGCAGAGTCCCTCCCGACCTCCCCGCCTTCCTGGTTCCTTCTAGCCACAGTCAGGGTCAAGGTCAAGGTCTCCTCGAAAAGAGGAAGAGCACCTGCGCATGCGCAAGACGTAGACACTCTCAGAGTTACTGTCCCTTCGGACTTTATTGTTACGAGGCAGAATTGGCAAACCGCTGCCGCTTATTGCATTTGTGAGCCACGGTAAGTATGTTAGATTAAACGTAATTTTAGAAGGAAAATTTCCTTTGTTTGATTTTGTTTAATGCTGCTGGCAATTCTTTGCTTGGCATTGCGTTTTATACACCCATTTGATGGCTGGTTTCAACAATGTTTTCAAGCATTCAGCAATGTGTTTCAGAAGGTGTACGGTCTTTCGTCTGTGTAAAGTACAGAATGGAATGAATGTTTGGGAACAGAATTCTTTTTCCCTTTTCTTTTCCCATTCCCTGAAGGTCAGGTATATATTCTGGCATTGTTGACAGATTAGTTTGAATTTTGTTTTGTTGCTAGGGGAGGGGATGATTCTTTCCTTTTAGTTTCCTCATGGAGACTGTAGGTCATATCAAAACATGACGTCTCTGTCATGCATGTGTATTGAAAAAAAAACATGCATTTCTGGGATTTTCTTCCCAAGAGAGAATGAAACAAGAACACAAGGAATCAAACATGAAATTGAAAACTACTGTATGTTTTTAATGTTTGTGGGATCAAAAATCATTTGGCTTTGTTGAGGGATACTTCAAAGTTTGAGACTTAAGAAAAGATAGGGCAGCAAAAAATTCAGAATAAAGCTTTATAGATTTCCTGGTTTTTAAGACCATCAGGCAGTTGCTACAGATTATGTGACTGCATGTGTGGATAATCTGAAAGGGAGAAAATTGATGTAGCTTGACTTCTCCATTTTGTGTATTTTCCCCTCCCCTCCCCCTTGATGGGTTAAAGTTTTTTTTTATTAGGAAATAGTTTCAATTGTTGATATTGTTATCTTTGTGTAGAATATTGATTTGTCCAGCGTCATTGACCTGACATTGCTGGCATGTTTACACTTGCAGTTAGTTACATGCTATTGGGTCAGTGCGCCCTTTTCTCATTTTGTTTCTTTTGGTATATTTTTGTTATCCATTTGTAATGGTATGTTGTTGAACATATTTATTTATTCTGTAACTGTGAAGATTTTTTTCATTTGATAAGTTGTAACACAATATGAGACTTGTTTAAACAACAGTAACAACAACAACAACAGGTGTATATTTTTGACCTAGGCATAGCATTTGCCAATTAATGTGTGTGTGTGTGTCTACATTTTATTTATGGTTTGCTTGGTTTTTTTACTTACTTTTTCCATGTGAATGTTTCTGACATAACATTGAGTGAAAAATTGTCATTCTGTCTAACTCTTGGCATATCACAAAATATATTTGATGTGTATGGAAGGATCGGTCATTCAATTGATGGATACCTGGCTTGTGATTTAAAACAAAACCAAAAAACATAGATATCCCCATCTCTTGTTGTAGGGACATTGACTTTTAAAACATTGTCATAGACACTTTAGCTGAAGACAGTCCAAAAAATGGTCGTCTTTTTGCTTACCTTTCAGCTTGTCTTGTGTCAGTGTGATCTTGAAAGTAGATGACACAGTAGGAATGGTGACACCCTGTCAACTGAAACATTTACGATTTTTGTTAAGATCTGTTAGTAAATGGCAGGGAAACCCTTGATGAACACTTAATATTTTTCTATTGCAGTGGCCCAAATGGCAAGCCATGCTGATCATCCATAAATCTCGGGGAAGGGTAATGGACACTCTGTTGTTAAGACTATATTTATAAAGTACTAAATTAACAACATTTGTGAAGGTAATTTTTTGTCTTCAAATTTGCATTTAGTCAGCTTTATTATCCTGACATGCATTCAGTGCAATTGGCTGAGGTATGAAATGCATGATAAGCTTTTAGAAAGATACATTCTGTGAATGTTCTTTTGTTTAAGCCTGCCCATACTTGATTTAATTAAGTCAGCTTTTTGTTGTTGTTGTTGTTGTTGTTTGTTTTTGTTGCAGGATGTTGTATTGCATTCAGATATTCAGTACCTTGCTGTTTAAGTTAAGTTTTGACTAGAAGTTGAGTCTTTCGTAACACAAAATGTATCAGAAATGATTTCCTGTGCATTTGTTGTCATTGTTTTGTTTAGTTATTCAGGTTGTTTTTTTTAATGAATCTTTACCAGATGGGTCATAGTTAAAGCCACATACAGGTTTGTCTGTGTGGTATAGCTGCCAAATTCTAAACTTTGCTGTGAATGTTAGAATTTTAAAACTAGTCTTCACACCAAAAATACAACTTTTTTTTCAGAAATATGACCATTCACATGCTTTTTAAGACAGAAGGGTCACCACAGATGGCTTTAGATGACAGTGTATCACAGGACTTGATGTATATACAGTTATGACTGTTAATATGGCCTAATGTTTATGATATACGAAGACATGGTTGGTCCACAGTATAAAACTGTGTAACCAGAGCTTTCATGCTGTATGTGGACAAATCATTGTGACATTATATATGAGTGGGCATGACCCGTGTTCAAAGTCACAGTAATTTGCAGGTAGGTGTAAATGTGTGACAAGAAAATGGATGGTTTGACTTCTCTGTCTCTGTGTATATTCGTATTTGAATGTTCGTTTGGCAATCTAAATTATTTGGTGACAAAAAAGGATGTCCCCGAGTGCAATATTTAAGTCTGATTTGGGTGTTCTTTTGTTGTGGGTTTTTTTTTCAGTTGTTTTTATTGGGTTTACTCTATTCATTATCAGGTAATATGTAATTCTTGGGCCATAAAGAGCACTTGCTCTTTTTTGTTTGTCTTTCTTTTTACTGAAATTATTTATTATTTGCAGACCTGGTGTGGCACTGCCCTTTGCAAACATGTCCTTGCCAGAATTAAACATGAATCTGAGATTACAGCCTTAAAGGCGATTGGTTGTGAGTTAGATGCTGACAGTAATTTGTACAGTAGTATGGTCCCTGAGTTGTGTGTTTGTTGATTTGTACAGTAATATGGTTCTTAAGTTAAGTGTGTGTACTGGTTTTTATCCTGACCATTTTCCTGTTTTACTTCAGGCTAGAAGATTATTTAAAAAAAAAAAATCTGCAGCCAGCATTTTCATTTGGAATTTAGCTTTTGTCTCGAAATGTCTGTAGTATGCTGGCCACTTTGTAACATCTGCCATTTCAGTGGTGGCCTTTGCTTTGCTTTCTGTTTTTTGCCCCCCACCTCCCCCCACCCCAATTTCTTTTATCAAAATGTGTAGCGTGAATGCTTCTAATTGGTCAAAGTGAGCAACGAATATTCAAGGTGGCCCCTCTTTCTCTTGGGATGGCCAGTGGCTTATGGTGTTAGGATTTTTTAACAAATTTTTTATCATTACAGGCTTGCCACATTTGTCAAAACTGATATGATATTGATTACCTGTAAACTCACACATCTCACCACCAGCTAAATTACTTTGAAACGCATTGGTCTGAAATTGGAAGCCATTTGTGGCAGAAAATAAATTGGTTGCTACGCAGTTTTAAGTGCACACTGAGGAGAAATGGTCAGCTTAATCAGTTTTTTATTTATCTTTTTGTTTTTTTGGCCAGCCTTTAAAGTAGAAAAGACTTTTATAATAATTCCTTCAGTCAAGACACTGCCTAATATAATTCTGTGTAACATTGCAATCATCATGAATCATAATACATGCTTTGGGAAATTGTCTGTTCATGCAGTCATTACTTACTATTTTTGTAGACTTCATGTGTAGTCAGAGGGGAACTTATTTTGTACTGTTACTCAGGATGTAATATGCTCGTGTGAATTGTATTTGGAAAAAAGAAGCAAAAGCTGTGGCACTTTTATCTCTAGAAAACTGTACATCTATCAGACACGAAGGAAGCAGTCATGGTCAGTTGGATGACTGGCTTCAGAAAGTGGAAGTGTTCTAAAGTTCGCAGCAGTTCTAAGTTAAATTGAATCTAAATTCAATCAGCTGCTGACACTTTTGCCAACTCTTAATTGTTCCAATGTTCTTTGTCTTGACAGCGCAGATACTTCATTAATTTGATGGCATAAAGACAATACCATCGGTCTGTAGGGCAGCTGTCAACATAGAGGCTTCATCAGGCATTGGTGTGAAAGAGAGCTTGGATTGTCAAAGGATAACAGCCTAGATGAAAAAGGGAACAGATTATTTTACATTTTTTCAATAGAGGATGTTGTAAATAATTAATTTCATGGAGGAGTGTGGCAGGTTTAGTAGCTGCTGCTGCAGGAAACTATCTTTCATTCTACGCAACACTGTAGGTGTGTTAAATGTGTTTTTCTTCCTAATGGTATCAGGAGCTGGGAGATGATTGTCTAGTCAGAGGTGAGGCATTGTTGTTCTGGGTTCCATCCAGCACCCTCATGTTTTTTGTTAACAAGAATTTAAGAACACACCCATTTGGGTCCAAGAACTTTTTTTTTTAAATTACAGAATGAGCTCATAACTGTAAAATTGCTGTCTTTTGAAAGCAAACATTTCATTTGTTAAATACATGGGATGACACTATAATCAGTCTGCATCAAACTGAAATTTTAGTTGTGGTTGTTAAATGTATTTGATAATTTTGTGGATTCTAAACGACTGACGTGTACTTATGAGAATATAGCATTCAAAAGACAATCATTACAGGTGGCCATGGGTATCAAATTTATTTACACGTGGAAAAGCTTGGATCTTTTGAGACAAGATAAACTGTCATGTTCAAGTAAATCAGACACAACAGAAAGTATAGAAACGTTAGTAATGAACAAGGCAGGACTAGTGCAAGGATCATGCTAAATAATCTTTATGACAAGTGTTGGGTCTAGCACAGACAAAAATAAACATGATCACTAAATTCAGGATATCAAGATGGTTGATGGTAGAATCCTCGGGTTCCCAAATTGGCAGAATCCAGACCTCCTGAGCTGAAGATTGTCATGTGTTATCAATTTATAATGTTAAGAATTTGATGAGCTTGAGTATTTAGTATCTTGTTTGACTGAGGTCAGTTGTGGGGAAAGTTGAGATGTCATGTTTAGGTCATTGATAAGTGATAATTACGATTTTGGTTTTGATTCTGGTTGTACTAGAGGATAAGTGGAGATGCATACTTCGTTTTCAGTAACAGTTGCAGCCCCCACCCCTCCTTTTTACAGTTTGCAGGCCACCTTCTCTTTTTCACTGTTTGGTTTTGATTGTGTCGGGAAAGGATTTAATATATTTGTTTTGGAAGTTGGGTTTGACTTTTTCTGCTTTTGAAATAGTGAGGTTGGTTGGTTGGTTTTGTACAGTGTTAAATGTATACGATGTGGTGTATCTTTTCTCTCATTTTAGTTTTTCAATCATTTGGCCTTGTAAAATAGGTTGGTTAGTTAAATGAAATTATTGTTAATATTTAATTAGTAGCTTTCTCAGTATGGTTAATAGGGGATAACTTGAATATTTTTTGTTTTTGTTTTTTTCTCTCTCTCATCATCTGTTATGGAGCAAGATGTCGTTTCCAGTAAATTTTCGAATTTCTGTATTAAAGGTAAACATGTAGGAACACATCAGTCTTAAATGTGTAGGAACACATCAATATATTTTGTATTGCTGAATAGAAATGTGACATTTCCGCAGTGAACAATTTGTAAGAACTTATTACTAATTGAAACATTTAGGATAAATATTTGTCAACAAGCGTCATTGTATCTTTTTAGCACACATATGCAGTCACAGATTGAATCATTTAGGATGAATATTTGTCATTAAGTTTCATTATATGTCTTCAGCACACACACACATGCACAATCACATGTACACGTCCACTCACAAGACACATGCAGGCACACACTAGTTAAGTTGTATTCTATTCCATTGTACAACAGGATGTTTTGTAAAGAAAGCAAAATAGGTTGCTGCATTAGATTTGGAGTTTCAAGGCAAAGGAATTCACAAGGAATAGTTTGTGCTCTGGGGGGAAATTTTGCTGAAAAATTTGTATTAACAAAAAACAAAAACAAAAAGGAAAAGAAAAAGAGATTGTATTTGTCATTTTAGCCATAGGATATATCTTATGATACTCTCATCTCTGATACCCCTCCCTTCCCCCTTTCCCATTTGTGCTCCTGAGTGACGTTTGTTGTAACACCAACAGACAAATCAGAAATGCCATTCCAGAACACAGTTTTTGAAGAAGGAACCTGAAATGGCCTATGTAATTATGTGGTGACAATAGATATGTTAAGGCTAATGTTTGCATTTTTGATGTTGAATACATGGAGGAAAACAGCTATTGGGCTCTTACTCTACTCTGTCGAAAGAGAAATGTTACTAGTCAAAAATAGCCAGCTAAAGGTTTTAATTACAATATAGTAATAATGTATTTATTATTCACCATTCCACAAATCACTTCACTAATGTTCTCATTGGTATGTAATATGTATGGAACTTTCTAGTCAGTTCTCAGAATCGTTTACAATAATTAGATCATTGGTTTTGCTTACGCATGAAGGATTGCACCTTGATGTCACACATATGGTGAAACTTGAAAAGTAAATTTTTAGCCAAAATATTAATATTGCAGGCGTCCGAATAGTAGAAGAAAATGTTAAACACTCCAGGCTGATTTTCTTTCAGTGTTCAGCCTTTTAAGTACCTCATGTTGAGTACCTCATTTTATTTAGAGGTGAAGGGAAGGTTAGCAAATGTTTAAAAAATCTTTTTGTTGAGGCATATTTCACCTTCATTACCAAGCATAAAAACAATTTGACGATTTTTTTTTTTTTTTTTTTTTTTTGTTGTTGTTGAAAAGTTCATGTAGCTGTAAGTCTACTCCTTGGTGCTTGACTCTCGGAAGTCGACAAAGACAGCTCATCTAGTCAAATGGATCATCACATTGTGGCGATTCTGATTTTTTGGCAGTGTCACACACTCTCACACACACACAAACGCAAACACACACACACACACGCACGCACGCACACAAGAACCTCTCACAGTTTATGCTTAGAGTTTATCTTGTAACAGATGGAGTGTTAGTAGATTTTTAACATCAGTGGATTCAAAACAAAATGTTTTGATGATTTAAAAAACAAAGTGGCTGAAGTATTGTGTTGATTTTGATTGTGAAGACCAATTTTGTAAACTGTTTGTATATGGGAAGTTCTTTTAGCTATTTTTGTTACTATGGTTATAATGTTTCTATGTTTTAATAAAATAAATTTGTTCTTTTACACAGTCGTGTGTGTCTTTCGTGTCTTTTTCTCTGAATTTTTTTTGAGAGATAGTTTCTTTTCTATTATCTGATTTTTGATAATCATATATTTTGTAGCATGACGGTGCAGTCATATTTATAATTAGTGTTTATTTTTCTAATTAATTCGCTGCCATGTTTGTTTTATATTTTCATTTGGTTTTGTATCAGTTTTCAGAGTTTCAAATCCAGTTTATGTATTTGGATCTTTTTTGGAAATAAAGGTTTTTTTCTTTTTGCATTCATTCATTTGCATGATTGTTTTTACTAACCTGATCATCATTCCAGTTTCTGTTACAAGTTGAGATATAATATGCATGTGTTTGTTTACTCATTCATTCAATTATTGTCAACATCTATAATCAGGGTTCCCACTTTTCCGCGAATTCACGGATTTCCACGAAAACCGAGAGTGAGAATCTGCTTCTCAAAAAAAAAAAAAAAAAAAAATTTCCGCGAAAAAAAAACTATAAAAAAACTGAATTAAGCTCAGATATGTGTCAGATTGCGCCATTTTAAATGTAAATTTTCAAAATTTTCCAGGGGGCCTGATCCCCCCTGATTTTCAGGGATTTTTGCTTTTCCTCAGTGGGAGCTCTGTATAATGTTCTTGTTGAAATACACTTTTTGCATTGTTTAATAGTGCTTGTCATTCAGTCTTATTTTCTCTTCATTTTGGTGAATAGTTGTTTCAAAATTCCAATGACCCTTTTGCATTCTTATCTCATTATGGGTCGAACATTTCGTAGTGTATGTTCACTTTATTCATGCCATCAAACTTTATTCATGCTGGCAAATGACCATGGATCCGTAGGACTAATTTTGAACCAACCAAGACCTTGAATAAAAAGATTGCTCAAAATGGCCACGAAGTATTTTTCAGCAGTTTATTGATGGAATTTTACTCGATTTTTGTCACCTGTCTAATGTCCATGGGAAAGAAAAGAATATGATATCGCATGTCCAATCCATGGGAAAGAAAATTGGATGTAGCGTGTCCTAATGGGCATATCTCACTTAACAAGGCCACAGTGACTTAAAAAATGAAAATATACTGGCACTGATTCACAACAGTTTATGAGCAGGCCGTGCTGAAATTTGATCGGATGTAGCATGTCCTAATGGGCATATCTCGCTTACAAGACTACAGTGACTCAAAAAGTGAAAGTATACTAGCACAACAGTTTATGAGTAGGCCGTGCTGAAATTTGATCGGATGTAGCATGTCCTAATGGGCAGGCCGTGCTGAAATTTGATTGATAGATATACAAATTCTATTCAGGTTTTTCATTCACATCCACATCTTAAGGTTTAGAATGTAGACATACAAATTTTATTCAGGTTCTTCATTCACAACCACCTCTTGGGGTTTAGAGTCAACAGAAATGATGATTATACCGCCCTCCACCTCCACATACACTGAAACCACTGTTACTTTATAAGGCATTCGTTATTTTCAACTATTCGTATTTGCCATCGACAATCATCCTGGTTCAGAGAGGCCCTAGTCACTGTGCCTTTCTGCACAACTAAATTCAGACTCATCACAGGTGGTTGGCAGGGGGAAAAACACCAATCTCAAACAATCAAAATGGTCATGCTATTCAAACTTTTAACCTTTTTCTGAAGAATCTGCACACTCCAGACAAAGGATGTAACATTGAGATATTTACCTTTCATGTAAACGTGCAATGGATAGGACTCCCAAAGAAGCTTGGCATATGACTCAAAATTTTGTCAACACCTGAATACTCTGTCCTGTGCTGCGTCCAATCAGCCCTTAACGACCATATTGGTTATGGGTTTCAGTTTCAGTTTCAATTCTCAAGATGACTTCTCCGCACTCAGAATGAATTCCATATGCACTATCGTTACAGGTGCCATGTGACGGGAGAAAATCCAGAATGATCACTTCACATGTCTTGAGCCTGCACATGAACCCAAGAGCTGGCCAGGTCCTGAGGTCCAGCCTAGATAGTTCCATAACCCTGAGGTCGAAGGAGAGCGAGGTGACAAGAGATCTCAACCTAACCTCTCTCAGGTCTAGCACCATGAGGGCAGCGCCCATCCCCTCTCCCTTTCCCCATGGTTATGGGATTAGATGATGATGATTTGACTCTTCCTGGTGGAGGTAAAGGGTGGGAATTTCTCCAATGTCTGGGATCAATTTGGTATATGTAAATCATCTAATGCGCGGGACCCCGAAAACGTGCAGAACTTCAGATATGCACCACTATACACCTTGTCCCCGAGTCAGTGCCCTGCGGTTTATGCAAATACAAATATACATGGCATGCACACTCACTGAGGACGGAGCAACATAAGACCTGCACAGTGTGGGCAAAGTAAGGTGTGCATCACGCATCCAAGAAAATATTCTTCAAAGCAAGAAAGAAAAGGGGACATGGGAAGATTGCAAGGGGGATTTTGAAATCCAACGAAAACATATTTACAGTATGATTGACAGTAAGCCCATCATGAGCTGGCTATAAATCGTCATTGTATCAGATATGTGGAGCGTACCGAATGCATTGATGAGGTTTAAAATTATGCATGACTTTAAAAACTAGTTCTACTAACAAAGCATTAAGATACATGCTCCTGCTTGATCTCCATCCGTCAGTTGATTATCATGTCTATCCATCTGTATTACAATTCAATCGTCCATTCAACACAAACCCTAAAAACCCATTCCCCTGTGTATAGTGCAATCAGCATTCTGCCACAACTATCAGCAGAAAACTTGTACAAGTCTGTTCACAATCGACTGGAAAAGGTCTTAAGCGAGCTGCACCACATTGAAGATTCAGAAATACTTGTTTTCCATCTGCCCCAAAGTCATTCATTCCATCCTTCCCGCTCATTCTTCTCAGAGATCCGATTTGTTCAAGTCAGATTCATTCCACTCAAACACTTCCATATGCGATAGAACAGATTTGCTTGTAACTGCTCGGGCACTCTCCATGAGCCAACACTACCTACACCTACATGCTGGCAAGATGTTAGAATGGGGAAGTGGGGGAAATGCTGACACCACCAGAATGATCGTGGTATTAATACAGGCAATGAGCAGGCTAGTTTTATGTTTCAGGATGGAATTGACCTTAAAAGGTAAGATTTTTAGTACTTGGCTGTCAACTGAGCCAGAAAGAAAGAAGGAAAATTGCACGCTGTGCGCTCGGTTATACACAGGGGGCCTACTATTGCAAAATATTTTTTTTACACCACCAAGCAGACAAACGATGTCAACTTCAGTAATCGTAATAATACAAAGTACTAATACCATAACCACATCATACAACATGTACCTTCAAGTGTAATAGGTAGTGAATATAGTATCGATAATAATTGATACATACATGATTATGATGATAAATAGTAACGTACCACCGTAATGGATGGATGGTATAAACTTGATAAAGAATACTGACGACTGACTGCCAGTATTGACCAAAATTCAACAATTTATTTTGGCTTGTGTATTTTTAAATCTAGTTTCGTTTAACTATTTGATCGTTTCTGCTTACCTCTTGATAGAAAATGTTTCAACACAAAACCGAGACCAGAGAGAGGATTCAGCTTCTCCTCATTGAGGTTCTACACATCCAATCATTGATCGATGATTGATCAATCAAATGCTAGGCCCAGTAATTCTCATTTCCATCAAACTACTTCCGTATTATTTGCAAGACTTGATTGCTGTAATAAACGCAAATTTCCCCAGATTTCTTGTAAGAGTGCACACAGCAGAGGTACATTAATGATGGATTGCACAAATCTTGTTATTCTGGCGTAGAAATGATGCTTCTGAAGATTGATTACCCAGAAAAAAACGACAGAACTAAAACATTCTCCTTGATGAGAAGGTAATGTCCCAGCTATAACAGTTTCATCAGCTTCTTTTTCCTTTATTCCCGCTTTCTCGATGCTACCATCAGGTAATGCTATCATCAACGGACGATTTGTCCGAGAAATGCAAATTATTTGTAACTTGTCAGTTAGCAAACAGCTCTTTTTCCATAACTCTCATAGTCGATCACAGTCACACACACTTGTTTCAGAGAGAGTAGTTCATGTACATGGATGGCTCAATTATATCTTTGAGAGGGAAGTCTGGATGTGGCTTCACAGTGAATCAAAATGGCTTACGATTGGAGAGTGCTATATATCAGATCACAATATCTTGCGTAACAACAAAAGTTACACATGGTAACACCCAACGCTTTGCTTAACAACAAAAATGACAAATCAGAACACCCAGCTTAGCAACAAAAGTTGTAAGTCAGCTGCAAACCAGTGAAGAATTATCAAACGTAATTTATTGGTAAACAAGTGAGTAGAATCGTGCAATAAGATTTTATTCAAACCCAAAATGTTGCAACAACTAAGAAATATTTAATGAAGAAATAGAATGGCGCATCCTATTTTTTAAAAAAATACAAAAGTGTTGCCAGTGCTACAGATGTTAGCAAACTACATAGACTAGCATAGCCGTTGTTGCTGATTCTTGTCTTAAAAGAAAACAGGATAAGGCAAGTTGTTCTGAACACAAATTTTGCCAACAAATGTTATCCTGATGCACGTAAGTGTACAAAATGATGACTACTGCTTATTTTATATAGAAAAAAAAGATAAAAATGAAAAAAACGTATTTGTTTTGGAATTGCAGAAGTATAAAATTATTCTGGCAACAGCTCCAAACAGCCACCAACATGATCCTTGCTACAAATCCATCTCTGTAATGTTTAATGAAAACAAAATGGGCCTAACATTTGGACATATTTCAAGTCAGATCCCATATTGGACTTGCAAGTTAAATTTGTGTTTGTAGATTCATGGAAATGTCAATACTGTATTTCACAATTTGTTCAGTACATATCTGAAAATGGTGTATGGTATTTAAAAACTTGTATCATTAATGAACATGACCTACGATAGATTTCAACTGACTGGTTCTTTTACAAATCGTGAACAGGAAATGTTGGATCCTGTCATCTACAACATCATCTTTGTTCAGATCAGTTGCTTATTTCAACAACTGTTGAAAAATACAGCCTTTGTGGTGTACTCCTATGAAGTTTAACATACAAAGCATGATACTGTTTCCTTATTATTAGTGTATGCATGTGTATGTAATGAGTAGGGCTTATGTATAGTGTACTCTCTTTAGCAAAAGTTAAACAAAAAGAATAACAATAACAACAACAACAAAAAGAGAAAAAGAAAGATAATCGGGTAAAGCAAGCACTACCGACTGTTTATTAATTCAACAGTTCATGCCTTGGAAGATCAGAATCATTTACCAGAAATTAAAATGCCACTTCTCGAGCAGAGTCAGGGACATGATACCGTCTATCACTGTAGACCTTATAAAAGAGGAACAAATAAAGGATGCAGCTGTTTTTCCAGTCCAGAGCTCAGTTAAAAAGCTAAAAAAGAGCAACGTCAAACAAAACGTTGACAAGTTCGAAAGATAACACTGCGCAAATTCCAACAGCACAGGTGATCTTAGTGCTTTTTGATTTTTACTTCACTTCATGACCTCAACCAACAGAGAGAGAGAAAAAAAGCGAGCGAGCGAGCAAGAGAGAGAAAGAGAGAGAGAAGAGCGTCGTAAGATTTCATAGGAGTATTTGTGCATGCATAGCCTGTATGGCATTTGCAGTTTTCTGCATCATGAGCTTGGGCAAAACTACGTACTGCAAGATCTTGAAATGGGGGCGGGAACGGGACTAATGGAACATCGACAACACCAGAATGATTAGAGCATTGAAATGGGTTCGCCAACTTCCAATATTATGGGGTGTGGTTGAACTCGAGACGTGAGATCGTGAATCCGAAACAGCCATCCAGCCTGGGAAAAAAGTGATTTGGGAAACGTTAGGATTTTGTGATGGAGGTTGCGGGCATCCTAAGGTCGTAAGATGTATATCTATGTAATTTTGGTCTGCTAGTGTTTTAACTGCTTATTGCTGGATTAGTAGTGATGTTTGGTACAGATGTGCTGTGGTCAGATTAAGAGCGTACTTCCTTTGCTAACTAAAGTGTGTGTGTGCGCGCACGTGTGTGCACATAAGAGAGAGAGACAGAAAGAGAGAAACTTAAACAGAAATAACTATTTGGCCGGGTCGATTGGTTTGCAGCGCCCATGTTCTTTAGCAAACATAGGAGGAAGGGAGAAAACCGTGGTTTTGGCAAACTGACATATAAGAATCAAAGAGGGAAA
>CM060309.1:76466533-76479033 GCA_030674185.1 Monoplex corrugatus | reverse complement strand
CACGACGACCAACAGTAGAAGGAGAACTCCAGGCCCTGAATCACACCTGGGGTACCATACAGAGGCTGACCCAGCCAGACAGGAGTGGAAAGATCCTGTTTGCTGTCCTACATGCCAAAGACATAATGGACAGTGAATAAATACGTAAGAGTGATACTGCTGACTCTGACCGACCTTACATTTTCCCATTGTATCAATTAAAGGCATTCAAATTGAGACACACAGATGGACAGTCTGACTGACAGACGAAAGATGGAGAGACACACAGACAGACAGACAGAGTGAGAGAGAGAGAGAGAGAGGCAGAGACAGACAAAGAGATAAAAGAGAGTTAGACGCACAGACCGACAAAAAAAGAGCACACAGAGAGAGACAGGCAGACTGAGAGAAGAAAGACACGCAAACCGACAAAAGAGAGAGACAGAAAGAGAGAGAGAGAGAGAGAACAAGCAAAAAACAAAAACGTCAACATTTCTGACAATCTCCCTTTTCACACGTTTTTTTTTTTTAATCCGGATGTTGACTGTCTCAAGGTCACTGTGGAAGAAGTTTCTGTTGAAATCAAATTTGCCATGCTTCAAGGACGGCCTCAGACGATCACAACAGAGAAAACAGATTTTGGATATTGTCAGAAGTTCCTGAGGCAGTGCTATTTACTCCTCCATCAAAGAGTGCTGATGTTAGGTAGCATTTTTTTATCCGTGTGAGCTTGATCTTGACGTCTTTATTTCCAGACTTATGTCTTCACGACTCTTCAACCGTCCACATCTTTGATCCTGAAACAACTGAGGAAATCTTGATTAACACATCTCTCTCTCTCTCTCTCTCTCTCTCTCTCTCTCTCTCTCTCACACACACACACACACACACACACACACACACACACACACACACACACACACACACACACACACACACACACACACACACACACACACACACACTCGGGTCAATATGCACTCCAACCCCAACCCCCCAAAACCCCTCCCCCCCCCTTTTTTTTTCCTTTAAAAAAGCCGAAAAAAGAAATCGTTGATGTGACCTGTGGCTCCCTTCCTCACCCCTATCCCCACTCATTTAAATTCATGTTTTAAAAGGAGATACATAGGCTCTACGAACACATGAACTGAAAAATTGAAATTGAAGCTCTCAGCAACATGTCCCTGCAATCAGCAGGCCACTGAACATGTATTGCAGCGGTGTTGCCTCTGTCAAGTGGAGTGACTGGATGTATGTCTGATTGCTACGCCTCTGACCACCAAGCTCCATGGCAGCCGGCAGACAGCGGGAAAAAATAGAAAACACATAGACACACAGACACAGACACACACGGACACAGACAGACACATAGACAGACACAAACACACATACACACATACACACACACACACACGCAAACATACACACACACACACACACACACACAACACACACACACACACACACACACACACCACACACACACACACACACACACACACACACACACACACACACACACACAACCGGCTACATTTATCGCCAGATGTGGCCTAGCCAAACCCTAATCTCCCCGAAATAAAATTCTTTGGCCTCGCCATAAAGATGACGGATGAATCTAAAGTTTGGAGTTTGTTCAAGAGGGATTCATCACACTCCGACAATATATGTGCACGCCATTCAGATCTACTAAAAGTTATCTAACAGACTCCTTGAGCCTGCACAAACCCTATGCACTGGCACATTTCCTGAGATGGGGATGGAAGAGGACCTATGACACACTGACACAATACCAGAATGATTGGAAGCATTAAGACGGGCAGCAAAAAAGGCCAACTTTTATGTTGCAGGAAAGTATTGAAGTCCAGACATAGGACCTTAGCCCACGATTCCAATCAAAAAAAAAGAAAAAAAATGAAAGAAAAAAAAAGAAAAGAAACAGCGTGCGCCAAAAAAAGACAAAGAAAAATATATGCAGATTGACAGTTCTGTTCTGGATTCTGTTGTTGTTGTTTTTGTTTGTTTGTTTGTTTGTGTTTTTGATTTTTGTTGTTGTTTTGTTTTTGTTTTTTGTTTCTTTGCTTTTTTTTTTTTTTTTTTTTTTAGCTTAAAGTCATTCCATTCTATGAGTATATGGTGAGGACTAGCTATAAGAATGTTGCTTAAAGAAGCCTTAAAACACTTTGGTTGCACTGTGAGATACCGATGCCATTGTCGGATCCTCGACTGCTACTTGTCTGTTTTACAGTTTGACAGACAACTGAGAGTGGTTTAATTAACCCTTTGACTCCCGCACTCTATCCAGCAACTGCAAAAATTTTAACCCTTTGTGTCCTTCACCCTATCCACCAGCCTCCAGCAGGAAGCTGATGGATAGGATGAAGGAGTCAAAGGACAAAGTTTTTGTTTTGCTGACATGGTTGACAATGCCGCATGCCTGTGGACAGGAAGCAGGAGTCAAAGGGTTAATATCAAAAAAGGGTGTGGCATCGGGATAGACGAGGTCGGAGGATGGGCTGGGCCAAAGGAGGACATTTGCCATAGAAAGAAAAAAAAAAAGGGGGGGGGGGTTGGGGGTTGGGAAGGGAGAAAGAAGAAAAGGTGATGAACATATGTACGTATTTGAGGCTGTTTCCTTTCATCATCTTCTTGGCAGATGGTCATTCATCATCTGCCGCAATGGATGGAATTAATTTTACGCACGTCTTCAAAACAAATTGATTGTCACACAAAATGACTGTCAAATATGCTGGACACTACGCAGGTGGAATTCTTGGTTGGTTGGTTGGTTGTTTGGTTGTTTGGTTGGTTGGTTGGTTGGTTGGTTGGTTGTTTGGTTGGTTGGTTGGTTGGTTGGTTGGTTGGTTGGTTGGTTGTTTGGT
This sequence comes from Monoplex corrugatus, assembly GCA_030674185.1. Lineage (NCBI taxonomy): Eukaryota > Metazoa > Mollusca > Gastropoda > Littorinimorpha > Ranellidae > Monoplex > Monoplex corrugatus. The sequence goes on along the minus strand of CM060309.1, from coordinate 76,476,172 downwards.
TGGTTGGTTGGCTGGTTGGTTGTTTGGTTGGTTGGTTGGTTGTTTGGTTGGTTGGTTGGTTGGTTGGTTGGTTGGTTGGCTGGTTGGTTGGTTGGTTGGTTGGTTGGTAGGATGTTTATTTGTTTGTATGTTTTGTTTTGTTTGTTTCTTTGTTCGTGTGTTTGCGTGTTTGTGTATTGGCCCCCCCCCCCTCCCCCAACTGCAAGACGTCACCGGGGCATAGTGTTTTGCGCAGGCTCAGGGAGTCTGCGAGATAACTGCAGGCAGATTTGAATGGACCCCGAACTCAACTTACCTCAGGCATCGTTGAAATAAGATAAGATCAATCTTTCTTTTCAAGGGTAATAAATATGCACTAAATGTGCTATCTTTTCATACTCTCTTTCCCTGCAAGGAATTGAAATGTCTAATCTAGATGAATACATATGACAACACAACGTGTGCATATGCCATTACACACAAACAGATATTGACAAAACATGGTGCAAGGATCACATAATGGAGATCAAAACATACTTTTTGTGCGTATGTTGAACAAATTAATGTTGATGAAATATCATGTAAATAGCACATCATAAAACGAAAAATAACACGCTTTGTAAATTATACAGTTACACTTTTTTTTCATAATGAAACAAATGGAAGGTCATCAGAAGGACGATACTGAGTTTTAGACACATGCAAATGAGAAGGATTAGCTGTTACTAAAAGGAAAATATTACAGTCGTTGTTTCAAAAGCACACAGAAGAAACCAACAGTGACAATACCATGAGATCAAGGCGGGAAGGAACATTGAACCTGGACACTTTTCATGATACTGCGATGATTTCACGATAATGGGGATGATAATGATAATGACAATGCTACGGTGTTCCATTTAGGACTGAGACTGTGTGACAGAGCTGTACTCAATGCTGACTTTCAAGATGTTTTCTTTCACCTCATGACCATGGGTGGCGCGCATCCATCATATTATATAAGAGGAAACTAATTTCACACACGTCTTCAAAACAAATCTACCGTCACAGTAAATGAACGTCACTTATGTAGGGCAGTACGTGAGTGAAATGTTCTCAGTGCTATACTTTTTTAATTCATATTTGTTTTTTGTTTTTTTTAATTGAAAGCATTTGGTTTTAAGTCAACAGCCATTCAAACTGAAGTGTGGTTGGCGCAGAGTGAATGAATCGGTGAACAATGAAAATGTGCTCTTTGATAACAATTGTATCATTATATTTGTTACTTTTGTTACTACTTCTATTACTATTACTACGATTACTACTACTACTACTACTACTACCACAACTACCTCTACTACTACTACTATTACTACTACTACTACGTTTACTACTATTACTAATACTGCTACTACATGCACAACTACTGCTAGTCCTATTATAAGTTTCATAACTATTACTATCACCATAATTTCTGCTAGTCCTATTATTAGTTTCATCATTATTATCATTATTATTAATGGGGGTTTTTGGGTTTTTTTTATATTAAATTATTAGTAGTAGTATCATTATTATCATATTGTTGTCGTTGTTGTTGTTATTGTTATTAACATCATTACATTTATTAGTTCTGTTGTTGTTGTTGTTTTGTAACTTACAACATGACTTCACGAGGCCGACCCTGATTCATAAACACTTGGCTGACATGACCAGAGTGATTGGTGCATCACAGGATGTACAGCTAACAGGTCAGTTGTTAAGTTGCGACCTGGAATTGAACGGAGATATCAGAGTTTGTAACTACACGTAGCTTACGGAAACACAGAAATACCCTACAAGCACACTCAGAAATCAGGACTATGGCTGCTCACATGGTGGGGACGGTCACGGACGGATAGGGGCTGTAGCAGAAAGGTACACGTAATAATCCACTTGCAGGCTACATTTATAACGAATGTACGAAGGAGTTACAGCCATCGAACGCCAGATTAGACATTATTTAATTAAGAGGAATTCATCGCAGTCGGACAATTCCTTATCCGTTCTACCAAAATCTGACGGTGATGATCTGGTCGAGTTCTTGATCCTGTCCAAAACCTTCTGCGCTGGCAAGGTTTTGAAACAGTAATCTGACACCAACAGAAAGATTTTAGCATTAAGATGGGAAGCAAATGGGTCTCCCCCCCCCCCCCCCTTTCTTTCTTTCTAATCTTTCTAATCTTGTGATTTTTTTTTTTTTTTTTTTTTTTTTCGAGCTGAGACAGCACTTGAAACGTCAGATCTTAAGTACGAGTACATGTCTCCATGAAAATCTTCTTCTTCTTCAGTGGTATTAACGTCCCAGCGTGATAACGATTAGGGACTGTCGTAAGATGAGTATTGTCATATAGTTAAAGAAGATAAGCGTTGTCTTATAATTTCCATGCTCCATGAAAAGCGCGAGGCAGCCCGTATAAACTGTAGCCCACCTGAGGGTTGAACCCATGATCAGTGCGTCATTAGCATACCGCTCTAACCGGCTGAGCTATCGAACATTGACCTGAAAATATCCGGTTGGTGAAATAAGGGGAAAAATGGACTGGCGCCATCACAGGTAATAGCAGACACATCCACAAACGATCTACTGACTTTGCCAGCTGATGAGAAGAAGATTTTTAAAAAGATTTTTCTCATGTCATACTGGTACGATACTGATCAAGTAAGCCTATCTTTATAAAAGAAAAATATGTCCGCAAATTTGAAACCTAAATTCCTTTAAAATTCCCCAGATTACCAACGAACATCTTGTTCCAAGTAAGCTTATCAAAGCTAACCACAGAAACAGTGTGTCCACGTTTATTTTTCGTGCGATGAACAAACGAAAGAAAAAGATTGTTTGAAAAATATAGTAACATTGGCGTGATGATAAATGTATATAAAAAAAAGTTGTTGTTTACAGCTGTTGCAGTTGTTGTTTAGATCTTCTCCATGACATGGCATCTATGGCGTCAGCGTATATGGATTTTCTTCAGAGCGCGAAGACAGTATCTTGAGAAACTGAAAGTGAAGTAAACTCACGGGTCGTTTTCTTCAGCTCAGCGAAACATAGGGAAATTCTGTTCCTGTGACTGAAATGTAAGATTTTTTTTAACTTTGTGGTTGCTTTGCTATTGTTTTTATCCTTTTGTGTGTGTGTGTGTGTGTGTGTGTGTGTTTTATATATAGTTTATTTGGTGTGTATGTGTGTGTGTTTGTGTGTGTGTGAGTGTGTGTGTGTGTGTGTGTGTGTGTGTGTGTGTGTGTGTGTGTGTGTGTGTGTGTGTGTGTGTGTGTGTGTGTACGCTTGATAAAGACCAGCTGGCCGAAAATTTGCGCCGTGTCTTGTTTTGTGACTGAAACACACTTTGTCATTCTCTGCGATTGTTTGTGATCTCCATTTGCTTGTACGCTGACAGTCCCTCTATAATTCAGACAAATAACGCAGAAGAAGAAAACAGGTGAATCCAGCGGTATGTATGTACTGCGCTCTCCGCCACCAGGCGCGACGACTGTAGTTGTGTAGGTGGATACTGGCCATAATTGAGGAACACGGTGGCTGTCAACACACGGATTTGATTCATTAGAAACCAGAAACGAATTAAAATAGAACGAGAAGACGTATTTACTTCACAAAACAAGACAGGCGCAAATGTTATGCCCACCGGCCTTTGTCAAATGTATGCAAAAGACAACAAAGAACAAATGCACGACACTTAGGGGAAAATAAACGGCAAGTCTTACCTGCTGTTTCGTTGAGCAGGTGACAACTGTTTCATCAGTTAATTCGAGGGCTCAGAGCTCAACATCTACCACCATGCAGACATCCACAAGCGATCTACTGACTTTGCCAGCTGATGAGAAGAAAAAGACTTTTAAGAATATTTTATTTCCTGTTTCTATGTCATATCATTCTGATATCGCTGATTCATCGTAGACATATTTTATGTGTACGTTTTCTGTAAAGTGCCAAGCGTTTAGGAGCTTGCTTCCAGAGATTTTATGACATACAAATATTGCATCATCATCATCATCATCATCATCATCATTATTATTATTATTACTATCATTATTATTACTATTATTATTATCATTATTGTTGCTGTTGTTGTTGTTGTTGTTTTTGTTGTTGCTGTTGTTATTGTTGCTGTTGTTATTGTTGTTATTGGTGTTGTTGTTACCACCATTATCATCATTATTGTTATTGTTATCATTTTTCTTCTCCTCCTCCTCCTTCTTCTTCTTTTTATTATTAGTATTATTATCGAAACTGTATTATCATAATTAGTTGTAGTATCAGTATTAGCATCCGTATTAGTATCATCATTTTCAGCAGCACCAGCACCAGTAGTAGTAGTAGTAGTATGTGTGTGTATTTGTTTATTTGTGTGTGTGTGTGTGTGTGTGTGTGTGTGTGTGTGTGTGTGTGTGTGTGTGTGTGTGTGTGTGTGTGTGTGTGTGTGTGTGTGTGTGTGTGTGTGTTATATATATATATATCTCTCTTTTTTTTTAAACCTCGTGCACACGCGGATATCCGCCACAAAAGTCGAACACTGACTTTTCCATGTGATGTGCGCTGTATTTACTGCTGTACATTCATCACGCCAGTCGTTCCGGATACTACATTGACAAAAGGAACACGCAGGGAAGTCCTTACGATATCACAAGGAGGCAAACGCGTGACTCTTTGGGCCCTACCGCTGTGGTTGTTCTCATGTGCGACATACGTTAACCCTTTGACTCCTGCATCCTGTACACCAACTGCAAAAACTTTACTTTTTGAATCCCTCATCCTAGCCACCAGCTCCTTGCAGGAAGCTGGTGGATAGGGCTAGAGAATCAAAGGGTTTAGTTTTTGCTGAGCTGCCGTGATAGTCTAGTGGTTAGAACCTCGCGTTGTGGCCCCGATAACCCAGGTTCGAATCCTGGTCACGGCAAATTTTTCTCAGGACCTGGCCAGCTCATGGGTTTATGTGCAGGGTTAAGGCTTGTGCCATGATCATCATACACATGGCACCTGTGACGTTAGTGCATATGGAATTCGTTCCTAGCGCGGAGACATGTTCTTGAGATACTGAAACTGAAATTTTGCTAGCATGGTTGGAAATGCAGGATGCTGGTGGACAGCGTTCGGGAGTCAAATGGTTAAGTTTTTGTTTTGCTTAGCATTGTTGACAATGCAGGAAGCTGGTGGACAGGCTGCGGGAGTCAAAGGATTAACTGTGTATAGAATCACTTTGGGTTCGATCCTGCCTGGGTACCTCCCGCCTGGTGGGTAACGTAAAAGGTGGAGATTATTCTCCTCCCTGGTCAACATGTATGCAGTCCTGTTAGGCCCTCAACCCTCTTTGTGTGTGGTGTGTGTGTGTGTGTGTGTGTGTGTGTGTGTGTGTGTGTATGTGTGTGTGTGTGTGTGTGTGTGTGTGTGTGTGTGTGTGTGTGTGTATGTGTGTGTGTGTGTGTGTGTGTGTGTGTGTGTGTGTGTGTGTGTGTGTGTGTCTCATGCAGAACATTGTGCACGTTAAAGATTCTTTAAGTCATATGCCTGTATTTGGTGGCTTGTGGAAACATGAAAACACTTGTCTAACTGTGCAGAACACACCGCCTGCACAGACTGGTTTAAACAACGTGCCTATTCACATCTGAGAAAATTGGGAATTCTTAAAGAAACAACAACGACGACAAGAACAAGAAGAAGAACAAGAAGAACAAGAACAAAAGAAACCAAGAAGAACAACAACAACACATATACACACACATACGCACACATACACAAACACATACATAAACACACACACACAAACACACACACACACACACTCACAAACACACACACTCACACACACATACACACACACACACCACACAACACACACACACACACACACACACACACACACACACACAACACACACACACACACACACACACACACACACACACACACACACACACACACACACACACACACACACACACACACACACACACACACACACACACACAAACTAACACACGACAACAAGGGAGGTGTATTGAAATTCTGTTTGAAAAAAAATCCGCTTTCGGTTTTATTGAATTACGTATGCGTATTTATTTACGTAGGCCTGTCTGATTATTTATTTATCATTATCATTAATTTCATCATCATTATTATTATAGTACTCCATCTTCTGTACCAACTCTGTGTCACTGCCTCTACGCCGCTCATTTCGGCTCTGGAAAACATGTTTGTGACAAAACTTTAAAATTATTAATTTTTTCACATCGATAAAATAGTAACATAAATATACATTTATCAGAATTAAAAAATGCGAAAAAAATCTCTTTACCAAAGATAAGAGATAAAAATACTCTAGATAAATTGTGGGAAAATATCTCTATTATCTGTTGTATTGAAACACCTTGAAAGATATGTTCAAAAGCGTATGATAAAATCCATGGAATATCATTCAATCACTGTTCCATCCCCTTCAGTAAGGACACTGTCGATGTCACTCAAACAGCTCTGCTTTCTCTAACTTTACAAACTCTGTTTTATTAGCCATAAATGAATCAAATGCATCGTGAGATTTCTTCTTTGTTACTTCTTTTTCCAAATTTCCTTTTCTTTTTCTTTTTCTATATCTTTTAGACGGAAATTGTTTCATATAGAGCACAAAGAACTATGTGTGTGTGTGTGTGTGTGTGTGTGTGTGTGTGTTTGTGTGTGTGTGAGTGTGTCTCTGTGTGTGTGTGTGTCTGTGTGTGTGTGTGTCTGTGTGTGTCTCTGTGTGTGTCTCGGTGTGTGTGTGTGTGTGTGTCTGTGTGTGTGTTTGTCTGTGTCTGTGTGTGTGTCTGTGTTTCTGTGTCTGTGTTTGTCTGTGTGTGTGTGTGTGTGTGTGTGTGTGTGTGTGTGTGTGTGTGTCTGTGTGTGTGCGTCTGTGTGTGTCTGTGTGTGTCTGTGTGTCTGTGTCTGTGTGTGTCTGTGTCTGTGTCTGTGTGTCTGTGTCTGTGTGTGCGTACCTGTGTCTGTGTGTGTGTGTGTGTTTGTCTGTTTGTGTGTGTATCTGTGCGTGTCTGTCTGTGTCTGTGTGTTGTGTGTATGTGTGTGTGTGTGTGTGTGTGTGTGTGTGTATGTGCGTGCACGTGTGTGTGTGTATTTGTTGTGCGTGTGTTTGTGTAAGTGTGTGTGTATATGCTTATGTGTATGTATGTGGATATGTACATATTTTGTTTCATATCGAGCATAGAGAACTGTGTGCGTTTGCGCGCGCGTGTGTGTGTGAAAGAGAGAGAGAGAGAGAGAGAGAGAGAGTGTGTGTGTGTGTGTGTGTGTGTGTGTGTGTGTGTGTGTGTGTGTGTGTGTGTGTGTGTGTGTGTGTGTGTGTGTGTGTGTGTGTGTGTGTGTGTGTGTGTGTGCTCGTGTACATGTGTCAAACATGTGTGAACAAGATTTTCTCAGTTTTCTCTGTGTACACCTTTAATAAATTTTGGTCACAGCTGTAGCTCGTTGAAAAGTCGATGAAAACATAAATCTGGAAGGTAAACCTCCAAGGTTAAGGTCACAGTGACAGAACATCCCCCCCCCCCCCCCAAAAAAAAAAAAAAAAAAACCACAAAAAACAAACAAACAAACAAACAAAACAAAAAAAAGCACTCTGGAGGTGGTGGTGGAAGGGAGGGGGAAGATGTGAGAACACCACTTTCTCAGAAACATTTCACAATATTGACCATCTGTTTTTCACTGTAGCACAAGTCTACCTACCTATCTACCTACCTACGTACACACACACACACACACACACACACACACACACACACACACACACACACACACACACACACACACACAAACACAAACACAAAGAAACAACACACACACAAAGAAACAACACGCACATATGCACACACATACTGACACACACAGATACACATACAGAGAAATACACACAAACTCACATACATACACACATAAACAATCACACAAACACACGCGTAAAACATACACAAAGAACAAACGTATACAAACACAAAAACCATCACACACACACACACACACACACACACACACACACACACACACACACACACACACACACACACACACACACACAAACATACACACACGTGCTCGCACACACACACACACACACACACACACACACTCGCAAACTACATTCGCTCACTTACTCACAGCAGCCATACGCACACACACACACACACACACACACACACACACACACACACACGCACGCACACGCACACATACACGCATACACACACACACACACACACAAACATACATACACACACACATATATGAATATATATGTATATATATACATATATATATACATATTTATATATATGTATATATATATTATACAAACATATATATAAATACAGGGAGGTGCAAAAGTAGGTATACAGTAAGTATCACATCATTATTATAATGCTTAATTCCGCTCTCGATTAGAGGAGTGTGTGAATACCGACGGCAAGCAGTTTGAGTATCTGAGGGATTAAGGCTGTGCTTGTTATTACATGCATTTTCAATATTCATTTGTTTGTATAATAAATGCAATGAGTATTGTACGTGTTTTCGTTTTTCATGACTGTATACCTACTTTTGCACCCCCCTGTATATGTATTATGTATGTATGTGTGTATGTATATATTTCTATGTGTGTGTGTACGCACACATACAAACACACTCACACTAATAGCTCACACACAAACACACACATATCATACAAACACTCACGCACATTCACACACAAACAGACGCACACACAAACGCACAAACATATTTACTAACTCACATCCACACACACACACACATACATATACACACGCGCGTGCCTATAAACACACATTATGCACACATTATGCACACAAACACACGCACACAAACACAATCACACATATTCATATTCTGAAGAAATGTGCTGTTTTCTTGCGGAAAAAATGCAACAACAAAAACAAACAAACAATTATATAAATAGATATAAAACATAAATAGACAAATAAATAGAATAAAAATCAACAATAATAACAACGAAAGCACTACCAACCAACCACTTACACACAACAATGGCAAGAAAAGTCTTGTTATAGTCAGAATCTGAAGAAGCCACGTTAATAAAAATTTTCAGAGGGATTCCGTCAAGATTTTGACGGAGTGCCTACCTTGCCTAAAAATAGCTGGTAATAAAATACCTTGCCTAAAAATAGCACAAATACGCGGACGGAATATCCCAGTGCTGGACGGCAAGAAACAAGGTTGAGGGGTTATGAAAATGACAGACTAAGGTAGATATGATGGGCTAGTCAACAGGAAGTTGACGAGAGTCCAGACTACCGTTGGACACCCAAACATGACAGGGGAACATCAGACACAGTGACACCGGTCAGAACATGACGTATGTTATGACGCAGCCTGTCAAAAGTGCGTATGGAATAGAGTGTGGGCGATGATGACAAACCATGCTAATGTTCTGCTTTTGTTTTGTTCGGTTTTGTTTTTTGTTTTTGTTTTGTTCTGTTTTGTCTTGTTTCTCTCATGTATAAACATACGTGTTTACTGCTCTGGTCTTGTAGAATTTTAGGAATGCTTTTGTTTTGTTTTGTTTTGTTTTGTTTGTTTTAAACATATTACTGTAACATACAGCAAAGAAAACAAAC
>CM060309.1:76444033-76461533 GCA_030674185.1 Monoplex corrugatus | reverse complement strand
CAAAGTTGGAAAAGCAAGACTGTTGAGCATGCTGGAGGAATCGGAGGACAATATCGTGAGAGCAGTTCATCCAAAGCTGAGAACTGGCAGAAAGTGGAAAGTCCAAGAGGCTGTAAACAATGCCAAGAGAAACCTCAGCATCAAAGAAATAATTGGACACACGCAAACCAACAGACAGGGACTGGGAGCAACAAAAATGCAGTGGTGGTCCAAAGCCAAAGGGAAGGAAAAAAGAGACATGATCATACAGGAGTTGAAGGAAGAAGAAGATGTCAAAAGAGTGCAGAAGGCAGTCCAGCAAGGTCAACAGGGGCAATGGACAACATGGGACAGTGCACTCCAAAGAAGTCTCAGCTGGAACGATATGTGGCACATGGCTCCTCTAAGGATAAGCTTCCTCCTCAGATCTGTATATGACCGGCTCCCCTCGAATGCAAACTTAGTGAAATGGGGGAAAGCAGACGACCCAGCATGTCCGCTCTGTCAGAAGAAACAAACAGTGGAACATGTCCTAAGCTCTTGCAAAGTAGCGCTAGCCCAAGGAAGGTATACATGGAGGCACAACCAAGTTCTGAAAGTGATCACAGATGTGGTTAGCGAAAAAACCATGACCCCAAACGCACCAATTGCTATGACAACGTTCTACAAAGCAGGAGGGAAACAGGTCTGGCCAGAAAGGGCTATGACAACCAGCACATTGCCAAAGGGTCTTCTGGATGGAGCAGTCGACTGGGAGTGTACAGCAGACCTCCCAGAGTGGAGAAATTACCCAGATGTCATCAGCAAGACAGGCATGAGACCAGACATCGCTCTCCACTCTGACTCCTCGAAACAAGTGATTCTGATAGAACTCACTGTGCCATACGAAAGCAGAATGGAAGAAGCACATATCTACAAGACCGAAAAATACGCCGGTCTTGCCAGCACCCTGAAGAAAGCAGGTCTGCGGGTCAAAATCTTCGCCATAGAGGTCGGGGCAAGAGGGTTTGTGGGCATCTCCGCTTATGATCTCATGAAACAACTCGCCATTTCTGGGAAGAAGAGGACTAGAGCCCTTAAAGCGATGGCAGAGGCAGCAGAAAGGAGCTCAAGCTGGATCTGGGCAAGGAGGAACCAAAAAAGTGAACTTCATAAGGATTAAATTCCCTACAGATGATGTGTGCCCCGTTAGCACATTGGTAAAACCGCGTACCGCAGTTCTGAAGCGCAGAATCGCCCAGGTTCGATCCCCGGCGTGGGAAAAAAAAAAAATAGACAACAGCAGAAGGGCATCCAGGAGTCATGACCTGGATGTGGCCCGGCCCCCCGAGAGTGTAAGGAATTCAGGGCCGAAACACTTGTCTAAAGGGGGTTACTTCTCTGAAGACCTTCTGTTGTCTAGCTCTCCCTAGAGTTTCTTTCTACCTAGACAGGACCAGATCATGCTAAACCAAGTCCCTCTAGAAAATGTCAAGGACTTTAGATATTTAGGTTCAGTCAAGACACACGATGGAACATGCTCAAAAGACATAAAGATGAGAATTGGAATGGCCAAGAACAGTATGGTTCAATTGAACAATATTTGGAAAGACCACAGCATAACAGCAGACCTTAAGATAAAACTCTTAAAATGTCTTGTCTGGCCAGTGATGTTATACGGCTGCGAGGCATGGACAATGAAGAAAGAGGATGAAAGACGAGTGGAAGCAGCAGAGCTGTGGTTTTACCGAAGACTGCTGAGGGTCAAATGGACGGATAGGCGCTCAAATGAAAGCATACTGAATGAGTTAGGTACTACACGCAAGCTTCTAGTACTCATACAACGGAGGAAACTGAAATATGTTGGACACGCAATCCGTAATGAGAGAACAGACTTGATGTCCACTGTCCTCCAAGGTAAAGTGGAAGGAAAGAGAAACAGAGGACGGCCACCTGCATCACTTGCTAGAAACATCACAAACATCAGTGGCAAGAAACTCCAGGAGGTGGTCAGACTTAGCCAAGATCGAGAGTGCTGGAGGCAACTTGTGAGGACATCATGTGCAGCGGCCAACACTGTTCCGGTGACGCCGACAGGTGAGACAGGTGAGAGGCACCTTTTAATAGAAAAAAGTAACATACAAAAATAATCAAAATCATCCAGTGTTAGGCACCTTTTAATGGAAAAAAGTAACATACAAAAATGATCAAACTTGTCCAATGTTAGGCACCTTTTAATGGAAAAAAGTAACATACAAAAATAATCAAAATCATCCAGTGTTAGGCACCTTTTAATGGAAAAAAGTAACATACAAAAATGATCAAACTTGTCCAATGTTAGGCACCTTTTAATGGAAAAAAGTAACATACAAAAATAATCAAAATTGTCCAGTGTTAGGCACCTTTTAATGGAAAAAAAAGTAACATACAAAAATAATCAAAATTGTCCAATGTTAGGCACCTTTTAATAGAAAAAAGTAACATACAAAAATAATCAAAATTTTCCCAATGTTAGGCACCTTTTAATGGAAAAAAAAGTAACATACAGAAATAATCAAAATTATCCAATGTTAGGCACCTTTTAATAGAAAAAAGTAACATACAGAAATAATCAAAATTATCCAATGTTAGGCGTAAATGTCTATCGTTTAAAACGCCTCGTTCCAGATGAACTTGTGAAGTCTCTCTCAAAGTAAAGTCGACTGTGGATCGACAGAAGAGAGAGACAGAAAGCACTGCGGAAACGACCACCCAGCCACAGCCACAGCCACAGCCACAGCCACAGCCACAGCCACAGCCACAGCCACAGCCTTCATACGGGGGCTAGTTGGCAGAGCCATGGACTCAAGATCTAAATATCTTGAGTTCAATCCCAGCCCGCAACATCAAAAACTGGCCTGTTTGCTGCCCATCTTAATGTTTCCATCATTCTGATGGCGTCATCTTAATGTTTCATAGGTCCCTCTTACCCCAGTCCCAATTTCAAGACCTTGCCAGCGTATAGGATTTTGCGCAGGCTTGGGAAGTCTGTCAGATAATAGCTGACAGATTTGGATGGAGCGCATATGAAGTTTTCAGAGTGCAGTGAAACCCTCTTGACCAAACTACTGACAAACAAACAAACAAACAAACAAACAGTTGTGCCAAGCTTTGCTACATGTACTCCAGAATCAGCCTGTTTAGCCACAGCCGACGTTGTTCTACATCGAACTGAGTCCTTTACCGGTAACATCCATTGTCTGATCAGACAGACGGAGCAACCAGTAATGAATCCATTTTCATGATATATTCTTTGTGACTGATGTTTCCGGAATCTCTCTCTCTATCTCTCTCTCTCTCTCTCTCTCTCTCTCTCTCTGTTTGCCTCTCTCTCTCTCTCTCTGCTCGTCTCTCTCTCTGTCTCTCGTCTCTCTCTCTCTCTCTCTCTCTCTGTTTGTCTGTCTCTCTGTTCGTCTCTCTCTCTCTCTGTATCTCGTCTCTCTCTCTCTCTGCCTCTGTCTCTCTCTGTCTCTCTGTCTGTCTCTCTGTCCGTCTCTCTCTGTCTCTGTTTCTCTGTCTCTGTCTCTTTCTGTCTGTCTGTCTGTCTCTCTCTCTCTCTGTCTCTGTCTGTCTGTCTGTCTGTATATATATATATATCTGTCTGTCTGTCTATCTGTCTGTCTGTCTGTCTGTCTGTCTGTCTTGTTGACTTTTGTTATTTCTCATGAACTGACCATGCTGGCTGTATTAATGTATGGATACACATTTCCTACTCTTCAACAGTGCGAAATTTCATAATGACTCTTTACTCTGTAAACAGCAACGAACATACGTTGGCAGGGTCTGTTCGCCGTTTACAAATGAATTTATTGTCTTCTTCTTCTTCTCTTTGTTATTATTATTATCATTATTATTATTGTTATTATTATTATTGTTATTATTATTGTTGTTGTTATTATTATTATCATTATTATTATTATCATTATTATTATTGTTATTATTATTATTATTGTTATCATTATTATTATCATCATCATTGTTATATTGATTATGTTTTAACACACACACACACACACACATAAACACACACACACACACACACACACACACACACACACACACACACACACATAAACACACACACACACACATAAACACCCACACAAACACACGTAAACACCCACACAAACACACGCACACGCATACCTGGTGTCTGTACCAGTCGTCCTTTTCCCAAACGGAACCCACAGAAACAACAAGCCAGGGGAAGTCATCCTCTAAGTACGCACGATAGGAGATAATTTCGTGGCACAGGGCGTGACGTGCTTAGAAAACATTCACCGACGTTGTTCTTTTTTGTCGGTCCCCCCCCCCCCCCCCCCGAGGATGTGCGCTGTGGTACACATTCGGGCCTCCTCAACATGTTGATTTCCAATGTAGGGTAGGTGGGTTTTTGTGTGTTTTTTTCCCTTGGCCAAGTGTCGCGGCTCTCATGCTCATCGCTCACTCTTTCGTGACAACTATGCTAAATCATGCAAATGTGCCTTTTTGGTAGTATTTCACCATAGCTTCACCCCTCTTACCCTACACCCCTTCCTTCCTCCCCCCCCCCCCCACTGCTAAGTCCCGTCTCCCCTTCCCCCCTGCCTCACTTCCTTACCACCCTCTCCATCCCGTCACCTCTTGACATCGAACATCATCCGTCTACTGACGAGGTTCGTGACTGTTTCGTTCGCGCGTGGGGCTCTGTGACGTCACGCGGAGTTTCTGGATTGTTTTCAATGTTAAGATGACGTAGGCCTACATCTCGACTGGGATTAAAACCGGGGGCCGAAAACTGGTGGCTAGGTGCTATATAAACGGGATGTTGGGAACTGAAAAACTGTATTGCTCTGATTCTTCCATAGTTCTTGCGGCTTGGAACTTGGGAACTTTTTCTACCCCCTTTCTTCTGCTTTTTTTTGGCCTTGGAGACGAGAAGCGTTTTTCGTGCTTACTTTTGTACAGAAGAGTTCGTCTTCTTTGCATATAGGTTGGTACACTGCTTTTAGTCTGCATTTTATTTGTCATTGATTGTGTACAGAAGACTAATAATAACTCTGTCTGTCTGTCTGTCTGTCTGTCTGTCTGCCCTCTCTCTCTCTCTCTCTCTCTCTCTCTCTCTCTCTCGCTCTCTCTGTAGAGTAGCAATAAATAGATGTGCCCGGATCGGATTGATCAGTCACCTCCGGACACATTGACTCAAAGCAACTTCATGAAGCCGTGGTCATTGTCAACGACGACAGACGAACACCAGATGTAAGACAGGTCCATTGGGTCTTAATTATCCTTGAGTGATAAAGTGTTTTGAAGTTTCTGTTTCTGTCTCTCTGTCTCTGCCTCTCTCTGTGTCTCTGTCTGTCTGTTTCTCTCTGTGTCTGTCTTTGTCTCTTTCTCTCTCTCTCTCTCTTTCTCTCTTTCTCTCTGCCTCTCTCTCTTCCATTCGTGCATGGATCTTTACCCAATTTGGTCAAAGAAGTGGATCGTGGAGGAATCGCAAATGGATACGTTCGAAAGGCAAGGCAGCAAGTTAAAGGTCACACGGAACAAAAAAGAAACGTACCTAAAATCACAACTATTCGAGGGAGGTGTGTGAGCAGAACTATGTTGGGAGCTTCTGACAATACTTAAAATCCATTCGCACTGTTGTGAGAATCTACTATTGCCCTTGACGCACATCAAGTTTTATTGTATTCAAAGCTTTTTAAAGGTCACAGTGACTGATATTCTAGACCATCTGTATCTTCATGATTTCACTGTCTGAATCGAAAATTGTCAAAATTTCAAAGAATTAACTTTCTATGTATGCTTAAGAAGAGAACTTGTTTTCTATGGTTGAATAATTTTCATATTCAGTGTGTTTATATTCATGTTTTGGCCTCTACTGCGAAGAGAACATTACCACCGTGCAACAAATGTGTGGCTTTAAGCACCTTCCACTTCCAGTAGAAACTGAACTTTAAGAAACTGATCAATACATATTGAATGGAAACATGAAATGTTACGGTCTCAAACATCTTTCGTTTTTACATAAGTATCAACAAGCGCTTCGTCAAATTTGTAATGAATTTATTTATTCCAATCTTATGAAAAAACAACAACACCAACTTCATTTTCATCGCTCTGGATTTTAATTTCTGAAGATGGGGTCTGGCCGAATGTGATGCAAAGAATGATTTACATATATATACAAACATGCTGGCTGTCATCGGTCTTCATTTTCAAGCAAGACGACAAATCACCGAGTGATGTAGCTCAGAATATTCATTGAATTGTTTGAAGTGGTGTAAGATTTCGAATTTTTTATGAAAAGTTTCCATTTACGCAACAGTGCGTTTTGTTGTTTGTTTGTTAGTTTTTCCTAACGAGAAAGAAACTTATCTCACTTTGGCAAATTGAGGCTGTTTGGTTCTTTCTTGCAAAAGACAGGTCTAGGCACATTTCTGAAGTTGAGGTAAATGTAGATCTAGTTCTATTTCATACTTTGACTATACTAGAATTTCATGTATACATATATATATGCATATATGTATATATATGTATATCTAAATATACATATATTTATATATATAATATATATATATACATATATATCTTTGTTAGTGCCTCGCCTGCACTGAGATTTGCAATAATATGTGCTTGTGTTAGAAACCAATATTTCATTTTTTTCATTGTATTTGTATAAAAAGGGAGATTATAAAACGGCATGACCGTTCGGTTCTCTCTCTCTCTCTCTCTCTCTCTCTCTCTCTCTCTCTCTCTTTTCTCTCTCTCTCTCTCTTTCTCTCTCTCTCTCTTTCTCTCTCTCTCTTTCTTTCTCTCTTTCTCTCTCTCTCTCTCTTTGTTGATTCATCTTGCCCTTTCTTCATAGATCTGTATTTTCATTGAACATTGTTTTACAACTCTTGGCTCGTATAAATCATCAGTGTGATTGTGCATGTTTCAGATATTCAGCATGACGGTCCTGCAAGTTCTCCTGCTTTGTTTGCTGTCTATCGGACTGAGAGGTAAGACAATGAATCCGCTGCCTCGTCTCGTTTGAGCAATAAATCAGTTTCAGTTTTTAACCCTTTGATTTCCGCACCCTATTCACAAACTGCAAAAAATACTCCTTTTGATTCCCTCACCCTATCCACCAGCTTCCTGCAGGAAGCTGGTGGATAGGGTGAGGGAATCAAAGGGTTAAGTTTTTGCTTTGCTAGCATGGTTGGCAATACAGGATTCTGGTGGACAGGGTGCGGGAGTCAAAGGGTTTGGATCGAGTCCCCAAGCTCAGAATAAATTTCATGTGCATTGCCGAACTAGATGTCATGTGATGGAGAAGATCCAAAATGCTCATAGCATAATCCTTACGATCTGCCAGGGTCTTGAAATCTTAATCCATCCTTGCATTGGTCTGTTACTGAAACAACTTAAAATCGATGACAACACAACCCAAACGCCAGTCTGGGATAGACACATAGAATAAGCGATGAATCGGGAATGTATTCAGGTTTTCACTTGGGAACATTTCAAATGAACAAAACGCATTAAAGAGCACCACTCCCCCTTTCTACGCACACACACACACACGCACGCACGCACGCACGCACGCACGCACGCACGCACGCACGCACACACACACACACACACACACACACACACACACACACAAACACCAAAACAAGTCCATTCCATATTGAACACAGACAAAGCTTTTCCCTAACTTGAATAGTCGTAGGAGAGTGAAGTGATAGAGACCCCCAACATGGCCAGCATTATGAGGAAGGTGTCCAACTCCTATCCGTTGCTACTTCACTTCCCTCCGTCCTAAAGAGGGACAGGTAGATCTTCACAACTGGGTGAACGGGAGGTCACATGCCCGAGGTTTCTCTCGGGTTAGTCTCGAACTCGTGCATCTCAGAGTGAAAGTTGAGAGCTCTACATCTTCGCCAATGAGACCTGAAAGGGAAACTAATCTGCATATTTGCTCTAAAATCACAATAAAATATCTGCATATTGCTACAAGGTCTCACTAGAATATCTGCATATTACTACAAAGTCACTCTAAAATATCTGCATATTGCTACAAGGCCTCACAAGAATATCTGCATATTACTACAAAGTCGCTCTAAAATATCTGCATATTACTAGAATATCTGCATATTACTACAAAGTCACTCTTAAATATCTGCATATTGCTACATAATCACACTAGCATGTGTGCATATTTGCTACAAAGTCACACTAGCTTGTCCAGATATTTGCCACATAGTCGCACTAGAATGTGTGTGTATTGCTACAAAATCACACTAGAATATGTACATGTTATAAAGTCACACTAGAATATCTGTATATCTACTACATTGTTGCACTAGAATACGTGCATATTTGCCACAAAATCACATTAAAATGTGTGCATATTTGCTTCATATTCACTCTAGAATATGTGCATATTTGCCACAAAATGACGTTAAAATATATGTATATTTGCTGTATAGTCACACTACCATATGTGCATATTTGCTACAAAATCACGTTAAAATGCATGCATAGTTGCTACCTGGTCACACCAGAATATGTGCATATTTGCTACAAAGTCACACTACAATGTCTATATATTTGGTATATAGTGACAATAAAATGGCTGCTTACTGTTACGAAGTCTCTCTAGAATGTATGTTATTTGATGCATAGTCACACTATAATGTGTTCATTTTGATGTACATAATCATGCTAGAATGTCTTCATATTCCTATAATGTCACACTGAAATATCTGCATATTGCTAAAAAGTCACACTCGTACATTTACATGTTAACTTTATAGGCACATTAAATGCATGTTTGCTGCAAAGGTACGCAAGAATGTCTTCACATCTACCACATAGTCACAATGGGAGTTACACTTTGGAATCTGTGAGATCTTCATCGAACTCAGACAATTCCATAGGCGCTCCACCCAAATCTGTCGGAAGTTATCTACAGAAATCTTGAGCCCGCTAAAATGTCTGTATATCTGCTATGCAGGAGAGCTTACTCTAAAATCTAAATCTACTACAAAGCGCATTATGTCATTTATGTTATCCGTTAGGAGACATGTCGAATGTACATGTACTACAGTCACACTAACTGTATGTGTCTGCTACAGGCACACACCGTTTTACTTGTTTGTTGACGGAGATGTAGATCTCCCACGTTCCAATCTTGCCTGCACAGGTTCGAGTCTGTTTCTGTAGGTGATGCCTCTGCTACACTCAGTTTTAATTAAATAAGTATCTGACATTCATCGGCGTTGGGAAAGGTAAATCAGCAAGGGAGAGGAAATATGCACCAATGACATTGATCAGTGTTGGGAAAGGTAAATCAGCAAGGGAGTGTAGATAGGCATCACCTTCATTAAGCTGGTCCCGTGAAACGTTGAGGTATCTACCACTTCACTTACACACGACTAGGGGGTATAGGACAATGTGTACACTTACCTATCTCCAATACAGACATACACTACATGCATGTCTCTATTGTCTGTCACAGGCACACAAGCCAGCACTACCACAGAAGTCCCTACAACAATGGAGGTCATTGGAGGCACTACTGCTAGCGGGACGACCCAGTCCAGTGGTACCACTTCAGAGGCTTCTACTGCTAGTGGCTCTATCAGTGCGACAACCCAGGCTAGCGAGACCACGACTGGATCATCCGGTAGCACCCAATCCAGTGGCACCACCACAGAGGTTACCACTGGCGCCGCTTCTACTGGTGGAAGCACCCAGGCCAGTGGCTCCACAACACAAGCTTCTACCACGAGTGGAGCCACGGCAAGTGAGACCACCACCTTGTTCAGTGAGGGGTTGCCAGACTCCGTCCAAAGCACGCAACAGACTGCTACTGATGTTTTGCCCTCCATCACCACTGTCCCTCCCACCACTATGGCTCCTACTGCTACCACAGAAGCCACCACTACTATGGACTCCACCACCATGGAACCCACCACCACATCGTCACCCGTTACCACCACCGTCACCACTGCACCTGCCGCAACCACCACTGCAGACTCCGAAACCACCACGGACTCTAGCGTGTTCTTCACGACAGCCAGTCCCAGTGCTCAATCCACCACCGCAGGTCCCATCATCGTTATGCCCCCAACCCAACCTCCTCTTCCTACCCGGCCCCGGCACAACCTGCGGAACCTTTGGTCTCTTCTGATGGCCCTGAGTGGTGGTGAAGGTCGCCTGTCGCGTTGGTTGCCTTTCCTACTGCCTCAACTCTACCAGCAAAACAACCAGCAACCCAACAACGGCCTCTTTGGTAACCTGCCTCCATGGATGGCGTTTTCTGGTGAGAAGATGCGCTCCATGTATTTGCTGAACCAGATCAGCAGACGGTTTGGTGGCGGTCCTATGGGCAATCTTATGCTTTCACGAATGATGGGAGAAATGCCTGAAGGTTCGCTGGGCACCAGCCTGTTGTTTAACACGATAAAAGGCGGCGGTGGTTTGGGTCAGGGACAAGCTGGTGGGTCAGGATCCAGTTTTCACGCGAGAAACATGTTCAGATACCCCTTGATCTTGAGCATGATGGGCGAGATGTAGATACAACAGGGCAATTCACGTTTGAGGTTCGAATTCCATGATAACAGACATATTCACACACACACACACGCAGAGGCGCGCGCACACACGCACACACACACACACACACACACACACACACACACACACACACACACACAAACACACAAACACACATACACGCACACGCACACGTACACTACCTCCCACCCTCCCTCTCAACACACACATGCCTGCAGGTATTGCATCCACACGCTACGCTACAACTGGTTCAAACATATCATTGTTGATTATTATTTTATTCCATAGTTTTAATCAAACAAACGGGCATCAATCAGAATTTTCGAAGCAAATTCTGAAAGCTGTTTGGAGCTGGACTCCTGTGAAAACACAGTGGCATACAATGTCATGGAAGAGGACACTATAATTTACAAAATGCAGATGTCATATCCGCAGTGTATGTTTGTATTTCTTGACAGTAAAAAGACTGTTATTTAAAATGAAGAAAACATGGAATTCTGGGAGGAAAACAATAACGAGGCCTTCTGTCAGCTCACTATCCATGGTGCAGGGCGAGTCAGAGGAGGTGGCTATGGCAGTCTAAGGTTCTTATAAAGTTGGTTTTTTTACATGATAATCCATGTATACACTACGTGTGCAAGGACGTTACACCTCAATCAATGATCGAACGAACTAAACAATAACAGAGAACTGAAAGCAGGTAAACGTTTAGTTAATGTGCAAATCTGTGTGTATTTTATTTCATGACTGACCAGGACTTTTAAATTTATTAAGCAACCGAACAAGTAGGACAGAAATTTAGGAACATCATATCTTCTAAGTGCAAACCATTGGAGAAAATTTTGCAGTGTGGGTTTGTGATTTGGGGACGTGGTCAACAATCGGTTAATGTATCTGCCAGTGCATGTGTAATGACAAGCGGTTGGTGGTAAGAACAGTGTTGGGTATTCTTTCTGTTGATTTTAATGATTGTTCTTCAGTGGTCATCGAATCTATCGCCTTTGAGTTTTCGTGTGTGTGTGTGTGTGTGTGTGTGTGTGTGTGTGTGTGTGTGTGTGTGTGTGTGTGTGTGTGTGTGTGTGTGTGTGTGTGTGTTTGCAGCATTTGGTCTCATTGGACCTGTCTTACAGCTAGTCCTTGAGAGTGAGAGAGAGAGAGAAAAGAGAGAGAGAGAAAGAGAGAGAGAGCCATTTCCTACTCTACCTCTATGCATTCCATGTGTACCATGCTGCTTCATTGTTCTGCCTTATGACTGTTGTTGTTGCCATGTGCTTTCAAGTCATGAACACTCTAAGTACACATTTCATGCTTTTGCCTGATGTTGTCTTTATAAACAGGGATCACACGTTGTGTTAAAGTTAACAAGCAGTGACCGTCAGATTGACTAATGCTGTACTGACAACATCAGTACTGGTCATGAATTCAAATTTGGACAGAGCTCCTGTATAAATTATAATCTTAATATACCCACCACATATAGCTATTACTCGAGTATTTCTCTGTGTGTATGTATGTGTGTGTGTGTGTCTTTGTGTGTGTGTGTCTGTGTGTGTGTGTGTGTGTCTATGTGCGTGTTTGTGTGTGTGTGGATGGGTGGGTGGGTGGGTCTGTGTGTGTGTGATGTATGATGTATGTGTGTGTTTTATGCAACTTTTGTGTTAACCTAACAGTAAATAAGTTGTAATGATAGTGAGTGTGTGTGAGTGTGTGTGTAATGCAGCTGTGTTAGTAAGTAATATGTGAGGATATATATATGTATATATATATACATATATATATATATATACACATATACATATATATATATATATATATATATATATATATTATACATATATATATATATATATATATATACATGTATATATATATATATGCATTGTATGACATGCATTGGATGTACAAAAAAGGTTTATAATCATATAACAGAACATACATATTTTGAAGAGAGGACTTGTTCATGCAGTTGGCAATGCCTTTCCATGAAGATACATTATGTACTTTAGAGAGCAAGAAAATGTCTATAAACAATGAACAACTGGACAGCATTGATATTGTTTACCATGAAATCATGCGCTTCAATATTCCCTCAATAGTATAATGTGCTTCAGCATGTGGGCGATAGATGTGCTTCAGTGTGTGCATCAATCCATAATACTGTGTCATTTTAGGTGTTGTTGTTTTTTTCAATGTGTCCATAATACTATGTCATTTTAGGTGGGGTTTTTTTTCAATGTGTCCATAATACTATGTCATTTTAGGTGGGGTTTTTTTCAATGTGTCCATAATACTGTGTCATTTTAGGTGGGTTTTTTTTTTCAATGTGTCCATAATACTATGTCATTTTAGGTGGGGTTTTTTTTTTCAATGTGTCCATAATACTGTGTCATTTTAGGTGGGGGGGTTTTTTTTTCAATGTGTCCATAATACTATGTCATTTTAGGTGGGGGTTTTTTTTTCAATGTGTCCATAATACTATGTCATTTTAGGTGGGGGGTTTTTTTTTCAATGTGTCCATAATACTATGTCATTTTAGGTGGGGGTTTTTTTTTCAATGTGTCCATAATACTGTGTCATTTTAGGTGGGGTTTTTTTTTTCAATGTGTCCATAATACTATGTCATTTTAGGTGGGGTTTTTTTTTTCAATGTGTCCATAATACTATGTCATTTTAGGTGTGGGGTTTTTTTTCAATGTGTCCATAATACTATGTCATTTTAGGTGGGGTTTTTTTTTCAATGTGTCCATAATACTATGTCATTTTAGGTGGGGTTTTTTTTTTCAATGTGTCCATAATACTATGTCATTTTAGGTGGGGTTTTTTTTTTCAATGTGTCCATAATACTATGTCATTTTAGGTGGGGTTTTTTTTTTCAATGTGTCCATAATACTATGTCATTTTAGGTGGGGTTTTTTTTTCAATGTGTCCATAATACTATGTCATTTTAGGTGGGTGTTTTTTTTTTCAATGTGTCCATAATACTATGTCATTTTAGGTGGGGTTTTTTTTTCAATGTGTCCATAATACTGTGTCATTTTAGGTGGGTTTTTTTTTCAATGTGTCCATAATACTATGTCATTTTAGGTGGGTTTTTTTTTTCAATGTGTCCATAATACTATGTCATTTTAGGGGGTTTTTTTTTTTCAATGTGTCCATAATACTATGTCATTTTAGGGTGGTTGTTTTTTTGTGTCCATAATCTGTCATTTTAGGTTTTTTTCAAGTGTCATAATACTGTCATTTTAGGTGGGGTTTTTTTTTTTCAATGTGTCCATAATACTATGTCATTTTAGGTGGGTTTTTTTTTTCAATGTGTCCTAAATGATATTTTTTCATGTTCCATAATACTATGTCATTTTAGGTGGGGTTTTTTTTTTTCAATGTGTCCATAATACTATGTCATTTTAGGTGTGGTTTGTTTTTTTCAATGTGTCCATAATACTATGTCATTTTAGGTGGGTTGTTTTTTTTTCAATGTGTCCATAATACTATGTCATTTTAGGTGGGGTTTTTTTTTTCAATGTGTCCATAATACTATGTCATTTTAGGTGGGGTTTTTTTTTTTCAATGTGTCCATAATACTATGTCATTGTTTAGGTGGGGTTTTTTTTTCAATGTGTCCATAATACTATGTCATTTTAGGTGGGTTTTTTTTTTTCAATGTGTCCATAATACTATGTCATTTTAGGTGGGGGTTTTTTTTTCAATGTGTCCATAATACTATGTCATTTTAGGTGGGGTTTTTTTTTTCATTTTTTTTTTATGTGTCCATAATACTATGTCATTTTAGGTGGGGTTTTTTTTTCAATGTGTCCTATAATACTATCATTTTAGGTGGGGGTTTTTTTTTCAATGTGTCCATAATACTATGTCATTTTAGGTGGGGGTTTTTTTTTCAATGTGTCCATAATACTATGTCATTTTAGGTGGGGTTTTTTTTTTCAATGTGTCCATAATACTATGTCATTTTAGGTGGGGTTTTTTTTTCAATGTGTCCATAATACTATGTCATTTTAGGTGGGTGTTTTTTTTTCAATGTGTCCATAATACTATTCATTTTAGGTGGGGTTTTTTTTTTCCAATGTGTCCATAATACTATGTCATTTTAGGTGGGGTTTTTTTTCAATGTGTCTAATACTATATTAGTGGTTTTTTTTTTCAATGTGTCCATAATACTATGTCATTTTAGGTGGGGTTTTTTTTTTCTGTGTATTTGTCATTTTTTTTCAATGTGTCCATAATACTATCATTTTAGGTGGGGTTTTTTTTCAATGTGTCCATAATACTATCATTTTAGGTGGGGTTTTTTTTTCAATGTGTCCATAATACTATCATTTTAGGTGGGGTTTTTTTTCAATGTGTCCATAATACTATCATTTTAGGTGGGTTTTTTTTTTCAATGTGTCCATAATACTATGTCATTTTAGGTGGGGGGTTTTTTCAATGTGTCCATAATACTATGTCATTTTAGGTGTTGTTTTTTTTCAATGTGTCCATAATACTATGTCATTTTAGGTGTGGGGTTTTTTTTCAATGTGTCCATAATACTATGTCATTTTAGTGTGGGGTTTTTTTTCAATGTGTCCATAATACTATGTCATTTTAGGTGTTGTTGTTTTTTCAATGTGTCCATAATACTATCATTTTAGGTGGGTTTTTTTTTTTCAATGTGTCCATAATACTATGTCATTTTAGGTGGGGGTTTTTTTTCAATGTGTCCATAATACTATGTCATTTTAGGTGGGGTTTTTTTTTCAATGTGTCCATAATACTATGTCATTTTAGGTGTTGTTTTTTTTTCAATGTGTCCATAATACTATGTCATTTTAGGTGGAGGTTTTTTTTTTTCAATGCGGCAATGTTTACGTTTACAGCCTGCTGTTGTTATGGGTGCTGACATGTTTGCTGTTATGGGTGCTGATGTGTTTACTGTTATGGGTGCTGAAGTATTTGTTGATGAATAAAATACAATTCTGAACGTATGTTGAGAGATTACATCGTGGTACTGAATGTTCTGTTGTTTTTGTGTGAAGAGTGAGGTCGTGATGATGCTGGTGGTGGTGGTGGTATGGTTGTGGTTGCTGTAATGATATTGTGGTGGAT
Organism: Monoplex corrugatus; assembly: GCA_030674185.1. Lineage (NCBI taxonomy): Eukaryota > Metazoa > Mollusca > Gastropoda > Littorinimorpha > Ranellidae > Monoplex > Monoplex corrugatus. The sequence goes on along the minus strand of CM060309.1, from coordinate 76,445,882 downwards.
GAGTGTGTGAGTGTGTGTGTGTGTATGTGTGTGTGTGTGTGTGTGTGTGTGTGTGTGTGTGTGTGTGTGTGTGTGTGTGCTGTGTGTGTGGTATTGTGTGTGTGTGCGTGTGTGTGTGTGTGTGGTGTGTGTGTGTGTGTGTGTGTGTGATATAGTGTGTGTGTGTGTGTGTGTGTGTGTGTGTATAGTGTGTGTGTGTGTGTGTTAGTGTGTGTGTGTGTGTTTGTGTGGTGTAGTGTAGTGTATGTGTGTGTTTTAGTGTGTGTGTGGTGTTGTGTGTGGTGTGTGTGTTTGTATGTGCTTCTCTCTCTCTCTCTCTCTCTCCTCTCTCTCTCTCTCTCTCTCTCTCTCTCTCTCTCTCTCTCTCTCTCTCGCTGTGTGTGTGTGTGTGTGTGTGTGTGTGTGTGTGTGTGTGTGTGTGTGTGTGTGTGTGTGTGTGTGTGTGTGTGTGTGTGTTTGCCTGCACGAATTCATACTCAAGAAAATCTTCATACATAAAATGTTAAGTTCAGCCAAACATCTGCATCTACAGTATTGCTATCCTGAATAGCCAAACACGTACATTTGGGAGGGGGAGAGAGAAGATCGTTGTTGCTACCCAGTCCTCTGCATCGTTTCAGTGGCCCTTCTGCTACTGTTCCTGGAACCTCAATGTCCATGTTCATACACTGCAGTCCACAGAAGCCATGGACAACAAGTTGACCTGTGGCTACACGTTAGGAGACTGCACTCCCGACGGATCACTTCAGTGGTGTTCAGAACTGATGCCTGCTCTGACGTATAGTACTTAGGACACTGTCACTTACAAGATCATGGAGTTTAATGGATAAAGGTACATTCGATTTAATGATAATAAATACAGTATTTATACTGCGCCAAATCTTGACAACTCAAATGAAAGCGCACTCACGCACCAGGCATACGCGTACAATCAACAAAGACCACCTTACAATATTTAATACACAGACTTGAGGGAAAGAAGTAGTTGTAGAATTCATTGTTGGGAAAAGACGTGTGTTTTTTAATTGGATTTAAAAGCAGAAAGGGTAGGTATAAGGCGAAGGCAGAGCGGAAGTCTCTTCCAGGCTGATGGTCCTGAGACAGCAAAAGAATGCTAGCCAACACTTGATAGTTTAATCTAGGGACCTTAAAAGGAAAGAATGTCTGAAGCTGAGCGCAAGGCGCGAGTTGGCGTATAAATGTTGATATTGTCGCAAAGATATGATGGAACTGACCTATGATAGAGCAGATTTCTGGAAAAGAGTGGTCCAAAGTTCTGAAGGCAATGGAAGAAGCAACTGAAAAGAGTTCAGTTGGATCTCGTCTCGGAGGGCTTAAAATTTCCCTACGCACGGCAATATTTCTGAGTACAGCGAGTATCCGATAGCTAAATGGTTATGACATTCCGCTTTGCTGTTAGGAATAGCCTGCTACCATCATTACAGTAAATCCAGGCAGTTTACTGTTCAAGGTCATCGTGACCTTGAAGAAGCTTCAGTTGGAATAAAACCCGATGTGCAACGAGAACAATAGTAGACTCTCACAACAGTGCAAATACATTTTGGATATTAATAATAATAATAATATATTTTATTTATATAGCGCAAAATCTTGACAAAATCAAATCTAAGCGCTGAGCGTATACATGTATACATACCTACATACATATGAGCGTATACATGCATACATACATGCTTACATACTTACATACATAAATCTAAGCTGAGCGTATACATGCATACATACATAAATCTAAGCGTATACATACATACATACATACATACATACGTACGCACATGCATACATAATAATTACAATATTTATATAGCGCAAATCTCGACAAAATCAA
>CM060309.1:76436533-76439033 GCA_030674185.1 Monoplex corrugatus | reverse complement strand
TCAAACAAAAATTACGATAGAAAACCAGATATGTACTTCTCAAAGATAGTGTGACCTTGAGGAGGTTTTATTTGAAATAAAATTGGACGTACACAGAGGACGTTAGACTGTCACAACGATGACAACGGGTTTTAACTCTTTGACTCGTGCACCCTAGCCACCAACTGCAAAAACTTAACCCTTTGACTCCCGCACCCTAGCCAAAAACTAACGAAGCTGACGGTTAGGGTGAGGGAAGTGAAGGGTTAGGTTTTTGCTTTTCTAGCATGGTTGACAATGCAGGATGCTGGTAGACAGGGTGCGGGAGCCAAAGGGTTAAATATGCCTTTCCTGTGCTATAACAGTTGACCATTAATTTTGAGCGCTAAAGCATGACTGATTTGTGCGTGTTTTAAGTTATGGTGAGAATGATGTGTGTGTATGTGCGTGTGTATGTCTGTGTGTATGCGCGTGTGTGTGTGTGGGCGTGTGTCTGTCTTTGTGCGTGTGCGGGCGTGTGTATGTGAGTGTGTGTGTGTGTGTTTGTATGTGTGTGTGTGTGCGTGTGTCTGTCTTTGTGCGTGTGCGTGTGCGTGTGTATGTGCGTGTGCGGGCGTGTGTGTGTGTGTGTGTGTGTGTGTGTGTGTGTGTGTGTGTGTGTGCGTGTGAAAGACAAGTAAATCGTTTATTTACTTTCCCGTTATGTAGTCTTTAAAACTGGTTTCAATGGCAATATTGCTTTCCGTTTTTATTTAGAAACTGACTGTGCTTGATGCAGTAATGTGTGTGTTGTGTTGTGTGTGTGTGAGTGTGAGTGTGTGCGTGTGTGTGAGTGAGTGTTTTAAATGATTTATTACTACGTTAAGTGCAACGAACATGTTTTCCACAGGGACTGTTTGCGCAATACACAATTATGAATTCATCATGAACACATTATACACACTTGAATGCACACTTGTAGCTGCACAACAAACGCTAAGATTAAAAAGTAGATGCGAGTGTTGTTTTTTTAAACCTATGTGATATTTTAGCACTATAGGTGGGAGTTTGTCATGACGAATGGCGTGATGTCAGTAATGACACATGACTGACATGTCGTGACAGCCCACACCTCACACACTTTGACACAAGGGGAGGAACGGGATGTTGTAAATAAAGGTACAGATTGTCCTATAACCCTGAGATTGTAGCGGAGGGAGGTGGTTTGGCGTACTTGTTCATTGACGATATGATTACTCTGGGTTCCATATATGTCAAAGGTCTCCCATACGAAGTCACATATACAATGCAGGAGGATTTTGCAGTCCACGAACAAAACCAGACAGTAGTGTCAGCAGTGTAGTCTCTTCTGATCGTGTCCCATGGGGATTTGATACCGACAGGTGTCGCGTCACTAACAGGAACTACCGTCACTGATGGGTATGAAATGTTGAACTGCGCAAATCTGACGTCAGAGTAATTAGAAATTAATTCAGAAATTTTTGACATGTCTATTTCTGCATCAAAATTGATGTAAATGCGACAAAACAAGCAGAAATAGATAAAAGTTTATGAAATTAAAGGTCAGTCGAGACTTTAAACATAAAATAAGCACTCCCTAGATTTTACCAAGAACACAGACCTCTGCAGTAAGGGCAACACGAGGCGCTAAGCTCCGCCCCTTTAGGGGAGCCTGGCAAGTGGCAAGTGAAGGGAAAATGGCCGCTGCCGGCTACCAATAACACTGTCGTATTGATCATTGGAGGAAACAGACGTGTGATGTGAACTCTTATCAATCTTCAATATTAACATGTTTGTTTCTCTATTTAACTTTCCCATGTATGTTTTATATCTATGCTGTTCGTAAAGTGGTTGCAATTTATAAATATGCGTTCGTCCCATTCTTCAAAAGTATACTGCAGAAGGCAGTAAAATGTGGCCTGAAAAAGATGTGAAACCCAGAGCATGGAAGCGAGGTGTGCTGGATGGAGCGGACGACTGGGGGAGTGCACAACAGATCTCTCACAATGAAAACAGAAAACACACCCCGAAATCATCAGCAGGAGTGGCATGAGAGCGAGCAAATGATTCTGATCGAGCTCACTGAAAAGCATGCCAGTCTAGCCAGCAACTTAAAGACATTTGGCTTTCAAGCCAAAAGTCCTCCTAATAGAGGTTGGAGCAAGGGGGTTGATAGGCACATCAGTCTATGACCTCATGAAACAGCTGTCGATTTCTGGGGGAGACAGGACAAGAGCCCTACAGACAATGGCAGAAGCAGCAAAAAAGAGTTCCAGCTGGGTCTGGACCAAGAGGAACAAATGTGAACTTCATAAGGCTTAAAATTCCCCCCTTCTTTGCTGGTGATTGATAGTCAAGTGGCTAAAACATCAATCGCTAGGTGACTTTGCTTTGAGACGCATAACCACCTTAGATGCGCGCGTTCGATTCCAGGTGGAGGACAAATTTCTGAGGAAAAAAAATGGCGACAGCAGAAGGGCATCCAAGAGTCATGACCTGGATGCGGCCCGGCCACCTTAGA
>CM060309.1:76426533-76429033 GCA_030674185.1 Monoplex corrugatus | reverse complement strand
CAAAATTATACATTTGAAGGACAAACGTAACACATATCAATAACATTCCGAACATACCGATCAACAATATATCGAGCAAGTGACGCATGGATAAAATACATTGTTCATTGCTGCTTTACAATGCCAATGGCAGAATGAGCATGCATTAAGTGTGCGATCGCTAATCATTATCATCGAAAGATTTTACATGTATCATCCACCCAACCTGCGCGTGTGCCCCTCCCCTTACTCAGACACACACATATACATACACACACACGCACACACACACACGCACATGCATATACGCAGACACAGTCTCTCTCTCTCTCTCTCTCTCTCACACACACACACACACACACACACACACACACACACACACACACACACACACACACACTCACACACACACACACTCACAAATACTCTCACACACACTCACACTCACACATACACAGACGCACGCACACACACACACACACATACACACATTCACACACACACACACTCACATACACACACACACACTCACACACATCCACAGACACACGCACACACACACACAAACACACACACGCACACACACACACACACACACACGCACACGCACACACACACACACGCACACACACACACACACATACACACACACACACACACACACACACACAGAGTCTGCATATTCCGTCCTTAAGCATGCTGGGCGTTTTCGAGTTTCCTTATGTCACTGAACACAAATGTGGATTTCAGAATCTTTAACGTACATGTCTGTTGTTCTACATAATAATAATAATAATAATTACAATATTTATATAGCGCAAAATCTTGATAAAATCAAATCTAAGCGCTGAAGCAGACACACACGCACGCACGCACGCACGCACGCACACGCACGCACACACACACACACACACACACACACACACACGCATGGCTATAAATGGGGAGAAAGAATAAAAGCAAGAATAAAAGCAATGGAAAATTATAGAGAGCATAGCATATACAATTATATGTTATAACCATGTGATTCCCCTCCGAGCGGAGACAGGCTGCAGGGGGGTGGGGGGGGGGGGGGTTGAGTGAGGTTAGGATTTTATGCGGAGGAGAAAAGGTGAGTTTTGAGAGCGGACTTGAAGGAGACAAAAGTAGGTTGCTGACGGACTGAGAGAGGAAGTTTGTTCCAGGAGAGTGGACCAGAAACAGAGAAGGCTCGTGGACCATAGGTATTGAGCTTAGTGCGTGGAAAGCGAAAAGTCAGAGGATCGGAGGCAGAGCGGAGGGTACGTGAGGGAAGATAGATCTCAAGTAGGCTTGACAGGTAATCGGGGGCTGCGTTATTGAGGCTTTTGTAGCACATGGTGTCTAGTTTGTACTATATGCGCTTTGATACAAGGAGCCAGTGAAGTTGTGCCAGGAGAGGAGATATGTAGTCAGCTTTTTTCTTTTTGAGTACAAGGCGTACAGCATTGTTTTGAATGCGCTGTAGGATGTGAATGTGTATGAAACACGAACAGGGTTTTAAGACACTGGCAGGTCTGCACATAACATGCTGACCTGGGGGATGCAAACTGTACACATCAGGTGGTAACCAGGTTATTCTTATTCTTATTATTGCTTAAAGCCCAGCCGACTGCATAGAGCCATATCGGGAATATAACCATTTCAATGCACATACAGTACATCAACAGGGGAGAAAAAAAACAAGGAGAAGAAAATCAAGTACACGTATCAATGCATTTGAGCACATAATCTGAGGAGATGCCCCTGGCATTGACCACTCCGTCCAATTTATCGCACAGGGGATTTAGAAAAACACACCTAAATACAATTTAAACATAACTAAGAACACTAAAACATATATAAGAACGGGTCTAAACTACCTAAAATTGCTTCTGCATATCTCAACCTCCCTAGAGCCAAAAATGCTCTTAATACATGTACCCAGTTGTCAATCCTAAGAGAAAGTGCGTAAGATTTTATCGAACACATACAGGTAAATGGACCAGCGAGGCAGAAAATGATAGAAAGGAATAGCAGAAAGCAAAGGGAAAAGGCAGAAAGAAAGAGAATGACAGAAAAGAGGAAATTTCTAGCACAGAATTTCCAGAAGATGGGGATACTATTTACACTGAAAGAGCCCCCGGCATCCCCACGGGGGGAATGGTAATCAGGTGGGATCAAACTCAAGTCTTTCGACTGGAAATCTGATGTTTTAACCTCTTGGCTGTCGTGTCCATCCCATCCATGTTCAGTTCTCACTGACTGAGCGATCAGTGTTGGGTTTGTTTGGGGTTTTTTTTTTTTCAGTTTCTTTCTTTCTTTTATTTTTATTTTTTTTAAATTTATTTTTAGGGTGGTGGTGGTTGTGATGGTGTTTTTAGGTCAGTTTCTACAGCACAACAATGACAAGTGTGTTTCATTACTTAATGATCATGGCAGAAGCGCGTACGTCCCACTCACTAAAAAAAATAATAACTTAAACACAAACAAATAAATAAATGAATAGATAAATAAATAAACA
>CM060309.1:76404033-76419033 GCA_030674185.1 Monoplex corrugatus | reverse complement strand
GTGTACCCTCACGTGGCTGACATACCGCGAAAGCCAACACCTTCAAACACACTCGCTGACCATAGACGTTGGCATTTAGAGACCACGCAGCTAACTTTATTACATTCTGTGATGTAATCATCTCGTTTTGACCATAGCATTGGATGTAAGGAGACAGCAACTTGCTCTGTGATCCCCTGTGGTATGGTCATAGACATGGATAGGGAGACAAACATCTAGATATTTCTCTCTCTGTGATATGACGATGGAATTGGGCAAGGAGACAGACAGTTAGCTCTGTCGCACTCTGTGATATGACCATAGACATGGATAAAGAGACAGGCAACGACCTCTGTGGAATTTTGTGATATGACGATACATATGGATACAATAACAGACAACTAACTAGGTCGTACTGTGTGATATGATCGAAGACATAGATAAGGAGACAGACAACTATCTCTGTCGCATTCTGTGGTATGACCATAGACACGGGTAGGGTACAGCCAACTGGCTGTGTCACACTCTGTGATATGACTGTAGACATAGATAGGGAGACAGCCAACTGGCTCTGTCACACTGTGATATGACTGTAGACCATGAATAGGGAGACAGCCAACTGACTCTGTCACACTCTGTGATAATGTCATAGAGATGGATAGAGGGACAGCCAACTGGCTTTGTTGTGCGCTGTGATATGACTACGCTTGTGTAGACATGGATAGGGAGACAGCCAACTGGCTTTATCGCGTGCTGTGATATGACTATTGATATAGAAACAGGCATCTAGTTATGTCACTTTCTGTGATATGACTATTGGTATAGAGACAGGCATCTAGTTATGTCACTTTCTGTGATATGACTGTATAAAGACAGGCATCTAGTTATGTCACTTTATGTGATATGACTATTGGTATAGAGACAGGCATCTAGTTATGTCACTTTCTGTGATAGTTATGTCATTTTCTGTGATATGACTATTGATATAGAGACAGGCATCTAGTTATGTCACTTTCTGTGATATGACTGTTGATATAGAGACAGGCATCTAGTTATGTCATTTTCTGTGATATGACTGTTGATATAGAGACAGGCATCTAGTTATGTCACTTTCTGTGATATGACTGTTGATATAGAGACAGGCATCTAGTTATGTCACTTTCTGTGATATGTTTATTGATATAGAGACAGGCATCTAGTTATGTCACTTTCTGTGATATGACAATTGATATAGAGACAGGCATCTAGTTATGTCACTTTCTGTGATATGACTATTGATATAGAGACAGGCATCTAGTTATGTCACTTTCTGTGATATGACAATTGATATAGAGACAGGCATCTAGTTATGTCACTTTCTGTGATATGACAATTGATATAGAGACAGGCATCTAGTTATGTCACTTTCTGTGATATGTTTATTGATATAGAGACAGACATCTAGTTATGTCACTTTCTGTGATATGACAATTGATATAGAGACAGGCATCTAGTTATGTCACTTTCTGTGATATGATCATAGATGTGGGGTAGGGAGACAGGCAACTGGTTCTCGTTGCATTCCGTGATATGACCGCAGCCATGGAAAGTGTGACAGGCATCTAGCTCTAGAAACCGGCCCATAGACAGGAACAGAGACAAGGATCTGGCTCTGTCGTACTCTATATGACCATAGATATAAATAGAGAAACAGGCAGTTAGCTCTGTCGCACTCTGTGATATATTCGCCTCACTCTGACTACAAACGTGGATATGAAGACAGACAGCTAGCTCTGTCACACTCTTTATGACCACAGACATGGATAGGGAGACAGACAGACAGCTCTGTCACATTCTTATGACCGTAGACTGGATAGGAGACAGACAGCTAGCTCTGTCACACTCTTTATGACCACAGACATGGATAGGGAGACAGACAGCTAGCTCTGTCACACTCTTTATGACGTAGACATGGATAGGGAGACAGACAGCTAGCTCTGTCACACTCTTTATGACCATGGAAACAGCAGCTAGCTCTGTCACTCTTTATGACCGTAGACATGGATAGGGAGACAGACAGCTAGCTCTGTCACACTCTTTATGACCTAGACATGGATAGGGAGACAGACAGTAGCTCTGTCACACTCTTTATGACCGTTGACATGGTTGGGAGACAGACAGCTAGCTCTGTCACACTCTTTATGACCACAGACATGGATAGGGAGACAGACAGCTAGCTCTGTCACACTCTTTATGACCGTTGACATGGTTGGGGAGACAGACAGTTAGCTCTGTCACACTCTTTATGACCGTAGACATGGATAGGGAGACAGACAGTTAGCTCTGTCACACTTTTATGACCGTAGACATGGATAGGGAGACAGACAGTTAGCTCTGTCACACTTTTATGACCGTAGACATGGATAGGGAGACAGACAGTTAGCTCTGTCACACTCTTTATGACCGTTGACATGGTTAGGGGACAGACAGTTAGCTCTGTCACACTTTTTATGACCACAGTAGACATGGATAGGGAGACAGACAGTTAGCTCTGTCACACTCTTTATGACCGTTGACATGGATAGGGAGACAGACAGTTAGCTCTGTCACACTCTTTATGACCGTAGACATGGATAGGGAGACAGACAGTTAGCTCTGTCACACTTTTATGACCGTAGACATGGATAGGGAGACAGACAGTTAGCTCTGTCACACTTTTTATGACCGTAGACATGGATAGGGAGACAGACAGTTAGCTCTGTCACACTCTTTATGACCGTACAGACATGGATAGGGAGACAGACAGTTAGCTCTGTCACACTCTTTATGACCGTAGACATGGATAGGGAGACAGACAGCTAGCTCTGTCACACTCTTTATGACCACAGACATGGATAGGGAGACAGACAGCTAGCTCTGTCACACTCTTTATGACCACAGACATGGATAGGGAGACAGACAGCTAGCTCTGTCACACTCTTTATGACCACAGACATGGATAGGGAGACAGACAGCTAGCTCTGTCACACCTTTATGACCACAGACATGGATAGGGAGACAGACAGCTAGCTCTGTCACACTCTTTATGACCACAGACATGGTTAGGGAGACAGACAGCTAGCTCTGTCACACTCTTTATGACCACAGACATGGTTAGGGAGACAGGCAGTTAGCTCTGTCACACTCTTTATGACCACAGACATGGTTAGGGAGACAGACAGCTAGCTCTGTCACACTCTTTATGACCACAGACATGGATAGGGAGACAGGCAGTTAGCTCTGTCACACTCTTTATGACCACAGACATGGTTAGGGAGACAGACAGCTAGCTCTGTCACACTCTTATGACCACAGACATGGATAGGGAGACAGACAGCTAGCTCTGTCACACTCTTTATGACCACAGACATGGTTAGGGAGACAGACAGCTAGCTCTGTCACACTCTTTATGACCACAGACATGGATAGGGAGACAGCAGCTAGCTCTGTCACACTCTTTATGACACAGACATGGATAGGGAGACAGACAGCTAGCTCTTCATCTTATGACCACAGACTGGATAGGGAGACAGACAGCTAGCTCGTCCACTATGACCACAGACATGGATAGGGAGACAGACAGCTAGCTCTCTCATATGCACAGACAATGGTTAGGGAGACAGACAGCTTTGTCTATTCGAATGGTAGAAAAAGATTAACTGAGACATAGATTGAGACATAGAGACAGGCAGCTAGCTCTTTTGTACTAGTGATACCGTTGCAGCGTTCTGCCACAGAGCCACATGCATAAAGACTGAAAACGTTGATGTGTCAGTCAACTAACTTTAATTCAATGTTGTGGCAAATTTCTGTTATCAGAAGAAGAAGAAAAAAGAAAATAATAAGCAACCAGTTGAAAACATATTGAACAGGGAAGTTTACGACAAAATGCCGAAGACTGAAACAAAAGTTCAAACTTCAAAACACTTTTAATGAAAGGTAGGGCATTATGTCCACTGGACCTGTCTCACAGCTAGTTCTTGCTACTCTACACATGTGTGTAAATGAGAAGGAAAAACAACAACAGATGGACCCAGCACATACAGTGTCAAAGAAGTAATGATAATGAATTATAAGAAAATATTGACTTCTGCATGTGAACTGGTCAAGCGCTTTATAAAAGCATGAAAGACAAAGGCAGACACAAGTAAAGTGAGTACGTGTCAACCCTTAACAATAACAAAAACAACAATAATAATGTAACAATGATAGCAACTGAGGCAATAATACATACATACATAATACATGCTTACATACATACATACATACATACATACATAATACATTCATATGTGTGAGAGTGTGTGTGTATGTGTGTGTGGGTGCATGTACGTATGTGTGTGCGTGTTTGTTTGTTTGTTTGTTTGTGTGTTTGTTTGTTTGTTTGTGTGCGTCAGTGTTCGTTATTTCTGTTAATGTCTTCTTTGCATATGTGCATTCAGACGGGTGCGTGAGTGTACGTGTGTACGTGTGTGTGTGTGTGTGTGTGTGTGTGTGTGTGTGTGTGTGTGTGTGTGTGTGTGTGTGTGTGTGTGTGTGTGTCTGTGTCTGTGTGTGTGTCTGTGTCTGTGTCTAAGTCTGTGTCTGTATGCATGTGTGTGTGTCTGTGTGTATGTGTGTGTGTCTGGTGTAAAAATAAAAACAAAACATGTAAATTGCAGGGATAGAATCAAAGGAAAAGAAGAAAATAAAGGAAGCATTATAAACAAAGAACGAAGAGGAAGAGACATAACTGTTGGTGCTATGATGAAAATAGACGAACCATAACACACGCAATGTCAAAGAAGTTAATGTATATGGATTGCAATAAAATATCAACTTCCACATGTAAATCGCTCATGGTCATTTTCCATCTTTGGAGATGGGGATTCGCGTACATGGTACATACTAATGTTATAATACTACTACTAATAATAATAGTAATAATAATAATATAATAACCTTTCGTAGGCATAGTAGTATTAATAATTTTTGAGGAGAAAGAAAGGACCTTACTGTATATGTCTGTTTGTTATTTCTTAGAACGTCTATTCACACAGGTATTTAAGACAAATGCCAGTTGTTGAAATTGTGTACCGACTTCCCATTATAATGAGGCACTAGCTGTTTATATTATTTGCACCTACCCACACACACACACACACAAGGGTAGGGGGAAACCTATGAAACACTAAGCTGATACCAGAATGACTGGAGCATTAAAATGAGGAATAGCAGGCTTTTTTTTTTCATGATGCAGACTGGGATTGAATTTGTGACATGAGATCTTGAGTTCACAACTCCATCCACTGAATTACAAAAAAACCCATGCGGCGCGTCTTTTGACTTCTCAAAAGTATTTGACGTATTTTCAAGAGCCTGTCTGACTAACTGCAGCACTACAGTTTTGGCGAAAACTTCAAAAGTTGTATTAATTATAACAGCCATAAATGGGAAAAATATATTGTCTATGGAACATTAATCACGCTTTTTTTGGTTTGTTTTGTTATTTTTTGTTTGGTTTGTTGTTTGTTTCGGGGTTTTTGTTTTGTTTTGTTTTGTTTTTTGTTTGTTTGTTTGTTCTTTTGAGTGTTATGATGTGTAAAATCGGTTTATTTGTGGAATATGGGTAATTAAGATTGTCCAGGCGATACTTTGAGCACACTAAAATGGAAATTGATTACATTAATTCAGGCACTTGAGTTTAAGTTTGATGTACATTGAATATTCATGAGCATGTCAGTCACCTACACACATGCACGCGGCGAACGCACGCTGGCATCGGCTGATTGATGTGACTTGTCTTCGTATCACCATGTGCTTGTCTTCAGGGACCCAGATGTGGTCTTCACAGATTTGCTGCAGCTTTTCTATCGTCTGCTGTTTTATTTACATTCGAATGCACTTGTGACGAATTACGAACACGTACCCACCCACTATTTTTCCAAGCGCAGTTTAATCTGTCACGTGAAACATTTCCAAGCTCATCCGCTCATCAAATTCTCTCTCTCTCTCTCTCTCTCTCTCTCTCTCTCTCTCTCTCTCTCTCTCTCTCTCTCTCTCTGATAGATAATGGTAGGTTACCATTCAAAACTTATAAGATGTAGTACAATATTTTTAATGACGGCAGACAGACCTGGACTACCGATGTACGAGAATTTTTGTATTCTTTTGGATTTGTCTATGTCTCGGACAATCAGGGAGTTTGAGTGTATGTCTAGATTTTTTAATTGCTTTAGACAAAGAATTATAGACTGCAGATGGCAGGATTGGCACGATCACATACAGAGTAGCAACATGTCTGCCTATCTGTCTCTCTCTGTATATAATATAATATAGTGTAATATGATGTACTATAATATAATATAATATTGTATAATGTAATATATTCTATGATATGATATATGATATGATATATGATGTATGATATGATATGATATAGTATAGTATAATATAATATAATATAATATAATATAATATAATATAATATAATATAATATAATATAATATAATATAATATAATATAATTATAATTATTATAATATAATATAATATAATATAATATAATATAATATAATATAATATAATATAATATAATATAATATAATATAATATAATATAATATAATTGGCAACGGCATAGAAAAACAAGAATCGTGTAGTATAGCTTTTAACTCTCCATTCAATTTCACACACAAACTTAAAAAGTTTGCAGGACGAAACAGAAGAAAAATCAAACCAATAATGGGCGTAGTGCAAACAGATTTGAACTCCTTTGTAGACAGACTGTTTAACAGTCTGTTAGGAACATTACACTTCCTTCGGGACCGAAAAGACTAGTCAATATTCAAGCCTTGTGATAGCCCCCACCCCCACCCTTCACCCCGAAGACTTGCCTTTGAGACTGTTGAACTGTGATATTGTGAAGAAAACCGAAAGATTTTGGAGGTGCCTTAGTCTTGACGTGTTTCGATGATTGTGCATTTCGCTGGGAGGCACAGCAATAGCGGAGATCTGCTGGTCAAAGAGACCTAATCTAACACAGCTGAACCAACATTGAACCAGTTGAAATGTTACAGATTTCAGTGTAATGTTCCGTTGACAGTTGTCCAGAGACAGTAGAAATAAATCAAATAACGCAGATGTTTCGTCTTTAATTGAAAATCATGAAAACTGTGCCCCGCTTACGTAATGTACCAAAGGGAGATCAGTCGGAAACACACGACGGAGCAATCACACGAACATTTAGATCTGGGCGAAAAAGTTGTTAGGTTGATCAGTTACTGCGTGTATGTTTGTGAAGTGTGTGTGATAAATTTTGTGTTCTCCTTTCTAGCATTCTATGTGTCATGTTTTGCACTTTCTAAGCTTTCCTATTTTTCTTGGATGCGTGTATGCACGTTTTGTCCATGTTGTGCAGACGGCATGTCGCTGCATAATCTTCATACTTCGTGGGTATGTATGCTGGGTTTTCTCGTGTTTCCATAAGCCACACTGACATGACTTACAGGATCTTCAACAAGCATACACTTACAGGATCTTCAATATATACATACAGGATCTTCAACATGCAGAACACTTTCAGGATCTTCAATATGCATACATGACTTACAGGATCTTCAACATGCACATAAGTACAAGCTCTTCAACATGCATACATGCCTTAGAAGATCTTCCACATGCATATACACTTACAGGATCTTCAACATACATACACTTATACAGTATCTTCAACATGCATACATGGCTTACATGATCTTCAACATGCATATGTGGCTTACATGATCTTCAACATGCATATACACTTACAGGATCTTCAACATGCATATACACTTACATGATCTTCCATTTGCATATACACTTACAGGATCTTCAACATACATACACTTATACAGTATCTTTAACATGCATACATGGCTTACATGATCTTCAACATGCATATACACTTACAGGATCTTCAACATGCATATACACTTACATGATCTTCCATTTGCATATACACTTACAGGATCTTCAATATACATACACTTATACAGTATCTTCAACATACATACATGGCTTACATGATCTTCAACATGAATATACACTTACATGATCTTCAACATGCATATACATGTACACTTACAGGATCTTCAACGTGCATATACACTTATATGATCTTCAACATGCATATATATACTTACAGGATCTTCAACATTCATATACACTTACAGGATCTTCAACATTCATATACACTTACAGGATCTTCAACATTCATATACACTTACAGGATCTTCAACATGCATATACATGTACACTTACGTGATCTTCAACATGCATATAATACACTTACAGGATCTTCAACATTCAAATACACTTACATGATCTTCAACATTCATATACATTTACAGGATCTTCATCATGCATACACACTTACATGATCTTCAACATGCATATACACTGTAAGGATCTTCAACATGCATATAAACTTACAGGATCTTCAACATGCATACACACTTACAGGATCTTCAACATGCATATACACTTACAGGATCTTCAACATGCATATACACTTACAGGATCCTCAACATGCATATACACTTACAGGATCTTCCACATACATACAGTTATACAGTATCTTCAACATGCATACGTGGCTTACATGATCTTCAAATGCATACTTGATGGTCTGCGTGCATACACGGGTGAAAGACGGTTTGGGCCATAACAGGTCTGCACAGTCACATATTGACCGGGGAGTCCATAAAAACCTCCACCCTTTAACCACCACACGGGAGGTACCCAGACAGGATCGAATCCCTGACGCTCCAACTGGCTTCTGATGTCTTACGCACTTGACTACTGCGCCTGTCTTACTGATTTGAATTCTTTATGCACACAACATTTCATTTTAATCTAGATCCTGCTTGGGCTGGGTGTTGACAAACATTTATTATGTTTATTCTGTCACGCTTGTAAACAACCTGTTGTTTTTGTTGCCTCCCCTTACCTGTCATTGTAAAAACACCTGTGTCAACATGTGTCTGTACAGGCTTGGACCGAGGAATTCGTGATGAGTTTATTTGTTTGTTTGTTTGTTTGTTTGTTTGCTTTTGTTTCTGTTCTGTGTATGTATGTGCGTGCGTGTGTGTGCTTCGTGTGTATACATATATATATATTACATTATGTCAGGTCGGATAGATGTATCCGCTACTGGTAACCTGGAACCCAGTACTACCTGTCACAGGGTCGAATTGCTGGCGACTAAACCAGCACCCCCACCAGTCCTCTCAGGAGGATGGTAAAGAGGGTGGCTAGAAACCCTGATGGAAATAAATTAGATCCATCAAAGGGCGCCAGCTCTGGAGAGCTACCCGCGGCCATCTAGCTAAGGGAGTAAACCCTGACAGTAAATCCGGTGTGGGGCCCCTAAGGCGGTTGGATGGCAAACTTTGTCACTTTCCGGCAGCTCCTGCGGCCGTGTTGGCACCAAAACGTAACAGCCCTGCTGTTCCTTTGGATATGTCAGCGAGGTGGACAGGGGGGACAAGTTGCATGGGCAACAGCCTGTCTTCCATATTACACTGCCCAGGCTTACATCTGTCCATTCATCCACAAACACTCTGCACCTACCACCTGGAGAGGACACTCCAGCCTCGCTACTAACACTAGTGTCGGCACAACACGGGAAGCAACAGATACCGGTGATAAGTCATTGCTCAACTGGCGTAGAGCTGACGCCAGGGGTTCCTTTTGACGGTGGGAGAGACCTTCGTGTCTTACTGGACAGCTACCGCCCACCTAAGCTGGGCAGCCCCCAACCAGTTAGGTGCTGTCCCGCCACGACCTGCCTTCTTCATTGGGTGCATGAAGATTAGGAGAAAATCTGACAAGCAGGTCGTTAATTACCGCACCAAACAAAAAGAAAAATTCAAATTCAAGAAACGGATCATGAAAAGGATCAGCAGTGAAACTGGGCTGTTGGAATATCCGAACAATGATGCCTGGGCTCTCCCAAGATCTGCAAGACATCAGCGACGCCAGAAAAACCGCCGTCATAAACAGCGAACTAAAGAGGCTCAATGTGGACATTGCCACTCTGCAGGAAACACGGCTGGCTGACTCAGGAACACTAAAGGAAAGGGACTACACCTTCTTCTGGCAAGGAAAGAGTTCTGATGCCCCAAGAGAGCACGGAGTAGGCTTTGCAGTAAGGAACAGCCTACTGAACATGATTGAACCAGGCAGTGCCGGTTCAGAACGACTCTTGACTCTCCGCCTCAACACCACCGAAGGCTATATCACTCTCATCAGCGTTTATGCCCCAACTCTGTCCGCCTCTCCAGACACCAAGGATGAGTTCTACGAAAATCTTGCATCAACCATAAGGAACATCCCCAGGACAGAACAACTTGTTCTCTTGGGCGACTTCAACGCCAGAGTGGGTGCAGACAATGACTCATGGCCCTTCTGCCTCGGTTCCTTTGGAGTGGGGAAAATGAATGAGAATGGACAGCGACTGCTTGAGTTTTGCGCCTGCCATGAACTGTGCATCGCCAACTCCTTCTTCAAGACGAAGCCTCAGCACAAAGTCTCCTGGAGGCATCCCCGCTCAAAACATTGGCACCAACTGGATTTGATCCTAGTAAGACGTGCCGCTATCAAAAACGTTCTCCACACTCGCTCTTATCACAGCGCAGACTGCGACACAGACCACTCTCTGGTATGTTGCAAGATCAGGCTACAACCAAAGAAGTTCCTCTGCTCAAAGAAACAAGGGAACCCTCGCATTGACGTCAGCAAGATGTCTCAGCCAGATCTTGTAGAACAGTTCGCAAAGGCCTTTCAGAGAGAATACGATGCATTGCAGCCCAGAGACTCTGCCACTGAGAGATGGGAAACGCTACGAGACACCATGCACCGCATTGCTATGGCCACCTTTGGGAAGAAAACTGTGAAGTCCCACGACTGGTTTGAGGCCAAATCATCAGAGATGACTCCCACTGTTGAGGCCAAGCGTGCCGCACTCACCAAGTATAAGCGGTCACCCAGTGAGAAGAACCTGCAAATCCTCAGGGCTGCCAGAAGTAAGGTTCAGCTTAACGCCAGGCGCTGCGCAAACGAGTACTGGACAGAGCTCAGCGAAGAGATACAGAGTGCTGCTGAAAGAGGCAACATCCGAGGAATATATGACGGCATCAAGAAGGCACTGGGACCAACACAGAGCAAGATCGCCCCCCTCAAATCCTCCACTGGGACAGTAATCAGCAATCCTAGCCAACAGATGGAAAGATGGGCGGAACACTACTCCGACCTCTACTCCACACAGAACATGGTGTCCCCCTTAGCCCTCGATGCCATCAAGTGCATGCCGGTAATGGAAGAACTTGACGCAGAGCCAACTGTGGACGAACTCAGCAAGGCCATTGATAGCCTGGCATCAGGGAAGGAATTCCCCCAGACCTCATCAAGCACTGCAAGACTTCTCTTCTGCACCCTTTGCACGCAGTTCTCTGTCAGTGTTGGAATGAGGGAGCTGTACCACAGGACATGAGGGACGTCAAGATCGTCACCCTGTACAAAAACAAGGGCGAAAGGAGCGACTGCAACAACTACAGAGGTATCTCGCTCCTCAGCATTGTTGGCAAAGTCTATGCTCGGGTCCTCCTAATCCGCCTGCAGAAACTGGCTGAATGCGTCTACCCGGAATCACAGTGTGGTTTTCGAGCAGAGAGATCCACGGTAGACATGGTCTTCTCCCTTCGCCAAATCCAGGAGAAGTGCAGAGAGCAGCGGATGCCCCTGTATGTGGCATTCATTGACCTCACCAAGGCCTTTGACCTAGTCAGCAGAGATGGCCTTTTCAGGGCTCTCCGAAAAATCGGCTGCCCCCCCAAACTGCACAGCTTAATTGAGTCCTTCCACTCAAACATGAAAGGGACGGTGCAGTTCAACGGAAACCTCTCCAAGCCCTTCGACGTACGCAGCGGTGAACCATTCTTTCCAAGGAAATCACATCGCCACAGTCTAGTGCCACCTTGTTTTTTCCTGTCTTCTTTTCTGTTTTGTATGCATGTACATGTACTTTTGTCGTTGATTTTTTAAACCTATGATAATAGATTTTTGCCATGGACAACGTTCTTTTGTTGCCATGGGATTTTTAACGTGCGCTGAATGCGTGCTGCACCCAGAACTTCGGTTTATCGTCTCATCTAAAATACTAACATTGAGATCATCACTCTAGATGTGATTGAGAGGGGAGACAAATCACTCTCCGACTGGTTATCGAACTTAGGTTTCTCGCATCCTTCAAAGGCGAGTGTTTTATTCACAAGGCCCCCACAAGGAAGACACTTCGCCATCGTATGGGTTTGTTGTTGTTGTTGTTGTTGTTGTTGTTGTTGTTT
This sequence comes from Monoplex corrugatus, assembly GCA_030674185.1. Lineage (NCBI taxonomy): Eukaryota > Metazoa > Mollusca > Gastropoda > Littorinimorpha > Ranellidae > Monoplex > Monoplex corrugatus. The sequence continues at coordinate 76,406,672 of CM060309.1, read as the reverse complement.
TTTAGTCCGAGAATATATCCCACAGACCACCACTTTAGTCTGCCTGAGGTAGTGGAATTCCTGTTCACTAAAGATTCGAACCCCTGCTCTCCGGCTTCCCCTGCAGTGTGGCCTGACCATGTGAACATGGTGAACAATAGAAGAACATCTGTACAGTTATGTTATGTCAAATCAACTTTATTATCTCTAAATCAAAACTTAAAAGTTGGTCGTCATCCTAACACATTTTAAAAAAGCGCAAACAATCTTTTTTGTATAACTTATTTTAGCAGAAAGTAACGATAAACACTGTTAGCAAAACAAAATCATTTACATAAAAGACCTCAAAGTCAACACATGTGTGAGGTATCTACATCTCGTTCAAAGGATCTATACGTGTGCATGAAATTCTTCAGTACCAAGACGTAAAGTATACGAAGATACATTTATGGGTGAAATATTGACACACATTCACATTACATGTGTAAATACATTATTACATTAAACCTCATCTGTAACAAGTTGTAATATAGCAGTCATTTTTCTCTGAAAGTGTGCAAGTTCCACGTCACTTTTGCATTATATTCTTGGATATGATGTTTTATGGTAAGGTATATTTGCAAAAGAAACGGTATTTGATAACGTTTTACAGAGTTTGGGCATGTAAATGTATACTTTTCATAGGACTGTCAAATTGAGTTTGAATCTGTGCGGGTTTTTTTCCATCCATACCGAATAAAATTTCATTTTTTACAGTGAATCTGATCTTTGAACATTTGACACATTTTGAATTTAACAATTCTACAATAATTTCCCACATTTTTTTGATATGCCAACATTTCCAAAATAAATGATTGGTACTGTCTTTCGTTTCCAAACAGAAATCACAGAAGAAGTACCACAAAGCTCATATATTCCTCCGCTGAAACGCACCTCCACCACCACAAAAAAAAGTTACTAGTGAAAAACTTCAGACCCACAAGAAAAACATTCATCGCTTCACAACACAACTCATGTGCAGTACAGACAGTTGCAAAACTTTATTTCTGACCATGTGTCAACGAGCAGCAAATCAAGCATCATCATCATGTTACGTTACGTCCATACAGTCTGAAAGAACCCAAAACACAGTCATATTGGACCGTAGTGTTAATCCTTTCACTCTCTCATCCTATCCACCAGCTTTCTGCCTTTCACTCTCTCACCCTATCCACAAGCATTCTGCTTTCACTCTCTCACCCTATACACCAGCTTTCTGCCTTTAACTCCCTCACTCTATCCACCAGCTTCATGCCTTTCACTGTCTTACCCTATCCACTACTTTCTCACCCTATCCACCAGCTTTCTACCTTTCACTCCCTCACCCTATCCACCAGCTTCCTTCCTTTCACTCTCTCATCATATCCACCAGCTTTCTTGCCTTTCACTCCCTCACACTATCCACCAGCTTTCTGTTTTCACCTATTACCCTATCCACCAGCTTCCTGCCTTTTGCTCCCTCACCCTATCCATCACCTTTCTGTTTTTCACTCTCTCACCCTATCCACCATCTTTTTGCCTTTCACTCTCTCACCCTAACCCCAGCTTTCTGTCTTTCACTCCCTCACCCTATCCACCAGCTTCCTGCATTTCATTCTCTCACCTTATCCACCAGCTTTCTCCCTTTCGTTCTCTTAGGATACTGCTGGATAGCGCAAGCCAATGAAACTAATTGTTTGACTCTCTCAGCCTACCCATCAGTTTTACCCTAAACTTTCCAAATGTTTACTCTGACTCTTTTTTTTTTTCATTTTAGTCTATCCACCATCTTCCTAAATGATAACCTTTTGGCTCTACTGGTCTATTGAGTAGCTTCCTAGGGAGGTGGATTTTTTTAAAGCTCAGATTTTGTTTTGTTTTTGATGCGTGTATGCATGTTATTTTACACACAATGTACAGAGGGTATGTTGATGCACAGTCTGCATGCTCCACATTTGATGGGCGTGTATGCTGGGTGTTCTACATGTTTCCATAAGCCACAGAACACTGACATGGTTTACAAGATCTTTAAGGTGCTACTTCATGTTCTGTGTGTGTATTCACCGGGAAGTGGGGCGAAGGGGGCGGGTAGGCTGTAATAGGTCTGCACATATGTTGACCTAACAGAACGAAAAATTCTCCACTTATTACGCACCAGGCAGGGGGTAACCAGGAAGGATCAAACCCAGACATTGCCAATGGAAGCGCAAAGTCTTACCCACTTGAATACCGTGCCCGATATGGCAACAGAGCGTGGTGAAAGGGTTTAAGGTCATGATCAAAACTGCGCAAAATTATCGTGATGAAAGGGTTAAAGGGCACGATCAAAACTGTGCAAAATTATCGTGATTTAGGGTCACAAGGCATGACCAAAACTGTGCAAAAATTATCGCAATAAAAAGGTTAAAGGACATGACCAAAACTGCAAAATTATCGTGGTGGAAGGGTTAAAGGGCGTGATCAAAACTGCACAAAATTATCGTGATGAAAGGGTTACAGGACATGACCAAAACTGCAAAATTATCGTGATGAAAGGGTTAAAGGGCACGATCAAAACTGCACAAAATTATCGTGATGAAAGGGTTAAAGGGCACGATCAAAACTGCACAAAATTATCGTGATGAAAGGGTTAAAGGGTGTGA
>CM060309.1:76396533-76399033 GCA_030674185.1 Monoplex corrugatus | reverse complement strand
ATTGAAGTTTGTTTACGATGGAAAACCCAATTCTGTATCTGTGTCTGTGTTGTTGATGCAGACCCAATTCTGCAATACAAATTGTGTGTATGTGTGTGTGTGTGTGTGTGTGTGTGTGTGTGTGTGTGTGTGTGTGTGTGTGTGTGTGTGTGTGTGTGTGTGTGTGTGTGTGTGTGTGTGTGTGTGTTGTGTTGTGTGTTGTGTGTGTGTGTGCATTGTGTTGTGTTGTGTTTTGTGTGTGTGTTGTGTTGTCTTGTGTTTTGTGTGTGTGTTGTGTTGTGTTTTGTGTGTGTGTGTGTTATGTGTGTGTGTGTGTGTGTGTGTGTGTGTGTGTGTGTGTGTGTGTGTGTGGTGTGTGTGTGTGTGTTGTGTTGTGGTTGGTGTGGTGTGGTGTGTGTGGTGTGGTGTGGTGTGTGTGTGTGTGTGTGTGTGTGTGTGTGGTGTGTGTGTGTGTGTGTGTGTGTTGTGTGTGTGTGTGTGTGTGTGTGTGTGTGTGTGTTGTGTTGTGTGTGTGTCTATCGTGTGTGTGGTGTGTCTGTGTGTGCATTGTGTTGGGTTTGTGTTGTGTTTTGTGGTGTTTGTGTGTGTATGCGTGTGTGTATGTGTGTCTGTGTCTGTGTCTGTGTTCGTCTGTCTGTGTCTGTGTCAGTGTCTGTGTCAGTGTCTGTGTCTCTGTCTGTGTCTCTGTGTGTGTGCAGAGGCGAACGGTGGGAATTGTGTAGGGAGAAGAAAAAAAAGTGTCTCACACAATGGAATTCAAACTGTCGTTAAAGAAAACAAGCCTGAATTTGTCTACGTATCAAACATATCCTGGAGCAACCAAAGGTTGTTGTTCCAGGGCATAATGGGAAAGTTGTATCGGAGGATGAACAGCAAGTAATAGAACAGATGTTTGTCGCGAGTCAGCAGAAAATACCAAAAGATGCGCAGGAAAAGAGATCGGGTGGTGAATGAAGTGGTGGACTGGGTGGTGGTGGTTCCGGAGGTTGTTGTTCCGGAGGCTGTTGTTCCGGAGGCTGTTGTTCCCGAAGCTGTTGTTCCGGAGGCTGTTGTTCCCGAAGCTGTTGTTCCGGAGACTGTTGTTCCGGAGGCTGTTGTTCCGGAAGCTGTTGTTCCGGAGGCTGTTGTTCCAGAGGCTGTTGTTCCAGAGGAGGCTGTTGTTCCGGAGGCTGTTGTTCCGGAGGCTGTTGTTCCGGAGGTTGTTGTTCCGGAGGCTGTTGTTCCGGAGGCTGTTGTTCCGGAAGTTGTTGTTCCGGAGGCTGTTGTTCCCGAAGCTGTTGTTCCGGAGGCTGTTGTTCCGGAGGCTGTTGTTCCGGAGGCTGTTGTTCCGGAGGCTGTTGTTCCGGAAGCTGTTGTTCCGGAGGCTGTTGTTCCCGAAGCTGTTGTTCCGGAGGCTGTTGTTCGGAGGCTGTTGTTCCCGAAGCTGTTGTTCCGGAGGCTGTTGTTCCGGAGGCTGTTGTTCCGGAAGCTGTTGTTCCGGAGGCTGTTGTTCCAGAGGCTGTTGTTCCAGAGAGGCTGTTGTTCCGGAGGCTGTTGTTCCGGAGGCTGTTGTTCCAGAGGCTGTTGTTCCAGGGAGGCTGTTGTTCCGGAGGCTGTTGTTCCGGAAGCTGTTGTTCCGGAGGCTGTTGTTGTTGGTGGTGTTGTTGGGTGTTGTTCGGGTTTGTTCAGGTGTGTTGGGGGTGTTGTTCGGGGTGTTCCGGGTTGTTTCGAAGTGTTGTTGGGGTGTTGTTCCGGCGTTGTTCGGGCTGTTGTTCCGGAGGTGTTGTTCGGAGTGTTGTTGGAGGTGTGTTGGTGTTCGGAGTGTTGTTCGAGGCTGTTGTTCGAGTTGTTGTGTTGTTCGGAGTGTTTCGGGTGTTGTTCGGAGGCTGTTTCGTTTTGTTCCGGAGTGTTGTTCGAGCTGTGTTCCGGCTGTTGTTCCGAAGCTGGTGGGCTGTTGTTCCCGAAGCTGTTGTCCAGCTGTTGTCGAGTGTTTTCCGGAGCGTTTGTTCCGGATGTTGTTCGAGCTGTTGTTCGAAGCTGTTTCCGAGCGTGTTCCAGAGGCTGTGTTCGAGAGGCTGTTGTTCCGGAGGCTGTGTTCGGAGCTGTTGTTCCGGAGGCTGTTGTTCCGGAAGCTGTTGTTCCGAGGCTGTTGTTCCGAAGCTGTTGTTCCGGAGGCTGTTGTTCCGAGGCTGTTGTTCGGAGCTGTTGTTCGGAGGCTGTTGTTCGAAGCTGTTGTTCCGGAGGCTGTTGTTCCGAGCTGTTGTTCCGGAGGCTGTTGTTCCGAGCTGTTGTTCCGGAGGCTGTGTTCGAGGCTGTTGTTCGGAAGCTGTTGTTCCGGAGGCTGTTGTTCCGGTGTTGTTCGAGCTGTTGTTCCGAGCTGTTGTTCCGGAGGCTGTGTTCCGAGGCTGTTGTTCGAATGTTGTTCGGGGGTTCGACTTTGTGGAGGTTTTCCGACTGTGTCGGAGTTTGTTCGGCTTGTTCGAGCTGTTCGGAGGTGTTGTCGATGTTTCGAAGCTGTTTC
>CM060309.1:76266533-76391533 GCA_030674185.1 Monoplex corrugatus | reverse complement strand
TCCAACAGAAAACAAACCGTTCTCATCAATGGCACTTACTCTCAACCTGCATACCTGACCTGTGGTGTTCCACAAGGATCTGTCCTTGGCCCTGTTCTTTTCACTCTTTACACCTCCCCCTGTCCACCATCATCAACTCCCATTCTATAAAACACCACTTCTATGCTGATGACACCCAACTTCAAGACAGTGACTCACCTGATAATATACAGCGCCTGTTGACTCGCACCACTGAGTGTTACTCGGACATTAAGAACTGGATGACACACAATAGACTTCAGCTTAATGACGACAAAACAGAAGCTATCCTCATTGGCACCCGTCAGAAACTTTCTCAGCTGCCTCCTCTTTCTCTCCCATTATGTAACACATCAGTCCCAATTTCTGATTCAGCTAAAAACCTTGGTGTCTGCATTGACTCTACCCTCTCCATGAACAACTTTGTTTCTCAAACTGCCAGATCTTGCTACTATCATCTCCATCGTATAAGGCTGATCAGGAAGTATCTCTCTGTCGAAACAACTGCAAAACTCGTTCTCTCCTTCATAATGTCTCGCATTGACTATTGCAATTCACTCCTGTCTGGTCTTCCTGCCTCCACCATTCACATCCTACAGCGCATTCAAAACAATGCTGTACGCCTTGTACTCAAAAAGAAAAAAGCTGACCACATATCTCCTCTCCTGGCACAACTTCACTGGCTCCCTGTATCAAAGCGCATACAGTACAAACTAGACACCATGTGCTACAAAAGCCTCAATAACGCAGCCCCCGATTACCTGTCAAGCCTACTTGAGATCTATCTTCCCTCACGTACCCTCCGCTCTGCCTCCGATCCTCTGACTTTTCGCTTTCCACGCACTAAGCTCAATACCTATGGTCCACGAGCCTTCTCTGTTTCTGGTCCACTCTCCTGGAACAAACTTCCTCTCTCAGTCCGTCAGCAACCTACTTTTGTCTCCTTCAAGTCCGCTCTCAAAACTCACCTTTTCTCCTCCGCATAAAATCCTAACCCCCCTCTGCAGCCTGTCTCCGCTCGGAGGGAATCACATGGTTATAATATATAATTGTATATGCTATGCTCTCTATAATTTTCCATTGCTTTTATTCTTGCTTTTATTGCTTTTATTCTTTCTCCCCATTTATAGCCATGCGTGTGTGTGTGTGTGTGTATGTGTGTGTGTGTGTGTGCGTGCGTGTGTGTGCGTGCGTGCGTGCGTGCGTGCTTGCGTGTGTGTCTGCTTCAGCGCTTAGATTTGATTTTATCAAGATTTTGCGCTATATAAATATTGTAATTATTATTATTATTAACACCAATGTCAACAAAGACATCAAAATACACGTCAAAATCACAGTCACCATTGTCAACAAATACGTCAATATCGCACAAACACTAATGTCAACAAAGACATCAAAATACACGTCAAAATCACACAGTCACCATCGTCAACAAAGACATCAATGTACACATCAGTATTACCAGTCACCATTGCCAGCAAAGACATCAATGTGACCTCGATGTTAGACAACAACCTGTATGAACACAAAGCGCTCTATAAGACTCCTAAAGCCCACGCCACCCTAAACGCTGTCCAAATATTCTGATTTGAACTAACCTCTCACTCCACACGCCAGCAAGCACAGCAGTATTAAATGATGGCCAGCCATCCTGAATGTCTGAAACAACACAAGAAGCAAAAAATGTCCAGTTTGTTTTCACAGCAACAACAACAACAACAACAACAACAACAACAACAACACACAACACACACACACACACACACAACACACACACACACACACACACACACACACACACACACACTCACACACACACACACACTACACACACACACACACCACACACACACACACACACACACACACACACACACACACACACACACACACACACAACACACACACACACCAAGTAATCCCACGGCATGCCCAAAATCATAAGCATTTTCATATTTCAATTGCAAACAGTAAAATCATTCGTCCTACCCACCCACCCTTCCCCTTTTTCTACGAAATGAACATTCATGTGCTGTACTAGAAAATGTACACACCACACACACACACACACACACACACACACACACACACACACACACACACACACTCACACACACACACACACGCACCACGCACACACACGCATACGCATACACGCACAAACACACACACATACGCACAAACACACACACGCACTTTAATTACGCAAGCATATCTGCAATTAATAAAATGGATACTATCCACGCAACCCCACTCCTGTTCAAAAACAAAAAAAGAAAAAAAAAAGCTTTCAATGCACTTCATACCACAATCACAAAATATCACACTCACAAAAACCTATGACTACATCATTCTTACAGTATAGTCAACAACAACAACAACAACAACAACGAAAAAGCAAACACAGAGCAATAATAACTCTATCGTTTTGTCTCTGTCTCTCTCTGTCTCTGTCTCTCTGTCTCTTTGTCTCTCTGTCTCTCTCTGTACCTCTCTGTCTCTGTCTCTGTTTCTGCTTTCTGTCTCTCTCTCTCTGTCTCTGTCTCTCTGTCTCTGTCTCTATCTCTGACACTGTATGTCTGTCTGTCTCTGTCTCTGTCTGTCTGTCTCTCTCTCTCTCTCTCTCTCTTTCTCTCTCTCTCTCTCTCTTTCTCTCTCTCTCTCGATCATTACAGCACACTTAAAATATCACATAGTAATAAAACAGCAACACATACATTTCAGTCCTACCCTTTCTGTCAAAACCCGTTGAAAAACACATATATGAATATGAAGAAATAACGGATGCAGGAAATTGACACAGTATTTCATTGTAAGTGGTGTACATGTAGATTGGTTAGGGGGAAAGAAGAAGTAGTAGAGGAAAATGTGGAGGACGAGAAGGAGGAGGAGAACAAGAAGAAAATATAATGGTCCAGCCATTCAACCAAATCTGCATTTTTTCTTTGAAAAAAAAATCCAATCACTCCTCTAGAAAAATGAAAATGTAAAAAGAGTAGATTCGAAGACTCAAAAAGTTCAAAGTACGTTGGTCTTAGGCCGCAATACAATCATTAAAGGTGGGCGTGGGATCGGGTTTTGTTGATTTCATGTATGTTTTTAACCATCGTGTTGTTACAGTCCCAAAAAGTAAGAAACTATTCGTGCTTTTCTAGTGTCGCATACAAATATTGATCTTTCCGTCACTTGAATGGAACCACATCAATGCTGTTCTATTACATCTGTTATTATTCAATAATTGATAAAATCACCATTCTTTCAATTCATCATTCAACTGATAGATCATTTAATCGACCAAAGTATTTCGTATCTGATAATTAGTCACTCCAATCAAGCAGTTGCACAAGGAATAGTCACACAATCAGTCGATTAGCACATTCATTACTAAACTAGTCAGCAAATTAACAATTCAAATAGCAGTCGTTTTGTTATCGTCCAGATTACCAATAGATCAAATAGTCAACTGATCAATCAATGATCATTTTGTGAATCAGTCAGCCAATCCATTTTATCATTCAGCAATCGAACAATCATCTACCAAACAGATTACCAATAGATCAAATAGTCAACTGATCAATCAATGATCATTTTGTGAATCAGTCAGCCAATCCATTTTATCATTCAGCAATCGAACAATCATCTACCAAACAATCAGTCATAGGCGTCCTTCAGTCTCGGAAGACTATGGAGTTGCGCTCTGGGTGTTTATTCTGGTGCAGCGTCGGGTGTGGCTGGCCAGTCCGACGCGGGAATGACAGTCCCTGTGGCAGAGGGCACAGATGAAGTCTGACGCTGGTCTGTCTGCCTGGGCTGCAGCCTTTCTTCTCGTTCTCTTTTCCTCGTGCCGCTGAGCGAGTGTCTCTTCGAACTTGGAGAGACCTTTCTGCACAGTCTGTCTCCAGGCTGACCGTTCGAGGGCTGTTGCTTCCCAGTTGTCTTTGTCGATATTCATGGCTTTTAGGTCCCTCTTGCACACGTCTTTGAATCGCAGCTGTGGTCTGCCTGTGGGACGTTTTCCCTGCACCAGTTCTCCGTAGAGGAGGTCTTTGGGGATCCGTCCGTCGTCCATGCGCACGGCATGGCCAAGCCAGCGCATGCGTCTCTGTTTCAGCAGCGTGTACATGCTGGTGCATCCAGCTCTTTCCAGGACAGTGTTGTTTGGGACCTTGTCCTGCCAGGTGATGTTTAGAATGCGTCGGAGGCTACGCATGTGAAAAGCATTGAGCTTTTGCTCTTGTCGGGCACGCAAAGTCCAGGACTCGCTGCCATACAGGAGGGTGCTCACGACGCAGGCTCTGTAGATCTGGATTTTTGTTTGCTCAGTCAGCTTCCTGTTGTTCCATGCTTTCTTTGTCAGTCCGGCCATGGTGGTAGCTGTCTTGCCGATGCGCCTGTTGAGCTCTGTGTCAAGTGAGAGGGTGTCTGAGATTGTTGAGCCCAGATAAACAAAGTCATGGACGACATCCAGTTCATGGTCATTGATGCTGATGGCTGGGGGAGAGTCAACATCCTGTCCCATGACCTGTGTTTTCTTCAAGCTTATGGTAAGCCCGAAGTTTTGGCAGGCATCGCTGAAGCGAGTCATGAGCTGCTGTAGGTCCTCAGCTGAGTGGGCGGTTACTGCTGCGTCGTCTGCAAAGATGAAGTCACGCAGGCACCTCAGCTGGACTTTGGTCTTGGCTCTTAGTCTGGAGAGGTTGAAGAGCTTACCGTCTGTCCTGGTTCGGAGGTATATGCCTTCAGCTGCAGGACCGAATGCGTGTTTCACCATCACAGCAAAGAAGATTCCAAACAGGGTGGGAGCCAGGACGCAACCCTGTTTCACTCCGCTCCGTATGTTGAAGGCAGCTGATGTTGAGCCGTCAAAGACGACGGTGCCTTTCATGTCTTCGTGGAAGGATCTGATGATGCTGAGAAGTTTGGGTGGACATCCAATCTTGGGAAGGATTTTGAAGAGGCCATCCCTACTGACCAGATCAAAGGCCTTTGTGAGGTCTATGAAGGCAACGAAGAGTGGCTGCCTTTGCTCCCTGCATTTCTCCTGAAGTTGTTTGAGGGAGAAGATCATGTCTATAATGGATCTGTTGGCACGGAACCCGCACTGCGATTCAGGGTGGACTTGCTCTGCGAGTACCTGGAGCCTCTTCAGTACTACTCGTGCGAAGACTTTCCCAACAATACTGAGGAGGGATATGCCGCGATAATTATTGCAATCGCTTCTGTCACCTTTGTTTTTGTACTGTGTGACGACGTTAGCATCCCTCATGTCTTGTGGTACTTCGCCTTCACTCCAACAGAGGCAGAGGATTTCATGCAACTCGGTGATGAGTGTCTCTTTGCAGCACTTCAGTACTTCGGCGGGAATACCGTCTTTCCCTGGTGCCTTGCCAGAGGCAAGAGAGTCCAGGGCTTCGCTGAGCTCATCTATGGTTGGTTCTCTGTCAAGCTCTTCCAGCTCTGGTAGGCACTCTATGGCATTCAGGGCGTCTTCTGAGACTACAGTTTCCCTTGCATATAGCTCAGTGTAGTGTTCTACCCAGCGCTCCATCTGTTGTTCTCTGTCTTGAATCACCTCCCCTGTAGCTGATTTCAAAGGGGCAGTTTTCTTTTGCGTTGGGCCCAATGCCTGCTTGATGCCTTCATACATCGCCTTGATGTTGCCTGTGTCAGCCGCAGTCTGAATCTGGGAGCAAAGCTGAAGCCAATAGCCATTGGGGCATTGTCTGGCACACTGCTGGACTTTGCTGCGCGCAGTGCGGAGAACCTGGAGGTTCTGCTCACTGGGATTGCTTTTGTATGCTGTCAAGGCGTTTCTCTTGGCCTCGATGACTGGTGTCATTTTTTCTGAGTGGGCTTCGAACCAATCAGCTGACTTGCTGATCTTTTTGCCAAATGTAGACATGGCGGCATTGTAGACAGCATCTCTGAAGTGTTCCCATCGGTCTTGGGCATTTGCAGTGGGTGGGCCAGTACAGGGAGAGAATCCTCCAACACACGCGCAAACTCCTCCACTTTTCTTTGATCGCGTATTTTGCTGGTGTCGATGCGAGGTCGGCCCTCCTTTCTCGTACGGTGCAGTCTCTTCGCGCGGAGCTTCACATTGCTGCACACCAAAGAGTGGTCAGTGTCACAATCAGCGCTCTGGTAGCTGCGAGTGATCTTGATGCTGGAAAGGTTGACACGTCTGGTGAGGATCAGGTCGAGCTGGTGCCAGTGTTTGGATCGCGGGTGTCTCCAGGAGACTCGATGCTGAGGCTTCGTGTTGAAGAAGGTGTTACTGACGCACAACCCATAATGACAAGAGAGCTCTAGCAGGCGCTGGCCATTCTCGTTCATTTTCCCAGTGCCGAACTGACCCAAGCAGGTGGGCCAGGAGTTGTAATCGACACCCACTCTGGCGTTGAAATCGCCGGCGATGAACAGTAGTTCTCTGTCAGGAATTCTCCTTATAGCAGCACTGAGGTTGTCATAAAACTTGTCTTTTGCTTTTGCTGTGGATGCCAAAGTTGGTGCGTAGGCACTGATTAGACTGACTTGTCCTGAGGATGTTTGGAGTCGGAGAGACAGGATTCGCTCTGTTCCTTCTGCTGGTGGGGTTATGGATCCCAATAATCTGTTTCTAACTGCGAATCCCACGCCGTGTTCTCTGACCTCGTCTGATGGTTTGCCCTGCCAGAACAGGGTGAAGTCTCTCTCCCTCACAGATCCTGTTTCTGGGAGCCTGGTTTCTTGAAGGGCGACGATGTCCATCTGCAGTCTGCTCAGTTCTCTGTCGATGATGGCTGTCTTGCGAGCATCATTTACTTCCTGCAGGTCGTCAGAAAAGCCTGGTGTCATTGTCCTCACGTTCCACGTGCCCAATTTCAGGGCGGGAGTTTTCATTTTTCTGTTGCCTGGTGCACAGTTGTCGATCCGCTTGTCGGTTTTCACCCTAAACCCCACGCACCCAGTGAGGCTAACGGACCATGGCGGGGCAGCACCTTACTGGCTGGGGGCTGCCCAGCTTAAGGCGGGCAGTAGCTGCCCAGTGAGATGCGATGACCTCTCCCACCGTCGGAAGCAGCCCCTGGCGTCTGACTCTACGCCAACTGAGTATGCAGACTTAAAACCGGTAAACTGCTACTTCCCGTGTTTAGTCGACGCTACAAAGCGAAGCTGGAGTGACCTCTCCAGAGCGCAAGGCCTGGGTAAGTAAGTGTGGAGGGCAAGCTGTTACCCATGCAGCAGACCCCCCCTCTCCACGTCGCTGGAATGGTCCATTGGAAAGGCAAGCGCCGATACACATGGTTCCAGTGCCGTCGCATCAGTAAGTAAATCAATTCGAACAATTATCTTCTGAACAATCAGTCAGTAAATAAACCGATCAAGTAAAACATCAATTTGGCATTCCTGCCTGCAATCGAACACTGAACAACCAGTAAGTTAATCAACCACTTAATTCACATATCAGACGGTCAGTTAGTAAGTCAACCAAACACTTAATCATTCACCGATTCACAAATGCATCAATTCATAACCAGACCAATTAATCAGCTGGTTATTATCCAACTACTAAAGAAACCATGAAGTACGTTGTAATAAAATGACATGGAAGAAATAAAGCTGTAACATTACTGTTATGCTCAGTGTTCTTCTATTGTCAACGGTTTCCTTCTGGTGATAGCGTGGAAAATGTATCTAAACGTGGAAAATATACCTAAATACGTTGTGTATCTGCTGGACATTTGCCTTTTTGAGCATCCACACCATACTAAAACCAGTCTCGCACAAAATTTCTCTTATCTCTGAAGCCCAACATTCTTTCCCAGATTTGTCTAACTTAAATAACATTTGATAAACTTTATAAGATATTCTCTGTCGGGATCCATCTGCGATATTTTAAACCAATATCTCAGACAGTGAACGGAAGAGTTAACGTAGAGAGGGAATCGAACTCCTCTACAGTCCACACCTTTAACGAAACTTCGGTAAAGATCCATCCAGAAAAAGCTGAGCGTCTTGCTAATACATTTAGGTAATAGACACAAGAAAACATATAAGCTTATCCTCTACCGGATAATACAAAATAATCCCCTTTTTGTATTTACTGAAAAGGGAAATTTAAAAAAAGAAGAAGAAGACGAAGAAGAAATTGTTGATCTGTGGCTTCATAGCATAAACAACGTCAATTCTGTTACTTTCTCTTCGTTGGTTTTAAAAAAGCTTTTGGTGAAATTGATCATGAACCTTTACTAAAAATATCAATTACATATTGCCTATCAGTGATTACAGACAATCTTAACAATTCGATTCTAACAGACAACTATCTCTCTGGTTTTCATAAACTCATCTAGCTCTGCACACCACATTATGAAATAAAGACTACTCAGGGATCTGTTCTTGGCCCTCTACTCCTTTCTCTCTCTCTCTCTCTCTTTTTTCTGTTTCTTTTGAATAATAATGATACTTAGACGGTGCCAAATCTTGATACTCTTTATACATAAATCAATTCAAAGAGCGCTCTCATCAGTCATCAAAGCATTCACTCGCAATGACAAAAACCCAAGGGTACGTAACACAGACCAGAAGAGGGGAGGACAGAAAGGGAGCAGGACAAAAGGGTGGTCACGTAAAGGAGGAAATCACTGCTGGACAAACAGGAATGTCTTCAAGTTAGATTTGAAGGAAGGCAGAGTATGCGATTGTTGAACAGACAGGGGAAGCTCGTTCCCGTTGTGTGGACCAGGCCCAGAATAAGGGCGGCAAAAGACTGTGGAACATCTCTATAGAGCAATTTGTCAACAAGCAGTGTCAGTGTGAAAGCTAACGCGATCTTTTCGCAGCTGATAAAACAATCCACACAAATCACCCTGATGCAATACAAGTTTTCAGATTATTACAACACAGTGTTAACGATCTGATTGTATGGACAGAACGAAATCACACAACATTTCACCAACAAAAGACAAAACTTATCTTATCAAAATATCCAGGTTCTTGAAGTCTTAGGTGTTACAGTAGATAATAATTTCGGGCTGTGCTGGCAATTAGGAAACTTAATTATAATTTTCTCAAGCCGATCATGTGCTTGATATTAGGAAACTTAATTGTAATTTTCTCAAGCCGATCATGTCCATCAACCATGGGATGTGACATACAAGCATACCGTGCAAAGGTGAGGCTATTTTTGTCAGTTCTAGTGACAGTTCTTTCACGGAACGCTTCCAGGGCAGCAAGAAAAATACGGGAGTTCAAAGTTCATAACATGGCTGGACTGGTTACGGTGACAACTTTACTCGCCTTCCTTTTTCAAGTTAGGTATTGAACCTAATCTCGGAGCAACAATGACAACTTTTAACAAAACTGGCGAAGATAGTACGTTGTATCGTGCACATCAGAGACGAGAAACCGACGTTACTGCTGATATGACCACACTAGGAGTAGCAAGTATGCTAACAAGTAGTGAAAGTGAAGACGTCTTTCTCAAGCAGTGGAACCAATGGCCACAGTTGTCAATAGAGACCTCCAGACATCGCAACAGGCTGAAACAGCGCGTATTGAGAGAAAAGTGCAGGTAATGGAAGATAGGTTAATGTGCCGTATAAATTAGCTCTCCAACAAGCGTGACGATTTGCAGTGTGACGTCGACGCAATGCACGAACTATGTGTCACCATGAAGGAAGAGAACGATGTCCTGAAAGACCGGATTGAGCCCTGGAAGCAAAAACTGGACGCCACAGAAAATCAAAGCCGCAGGAACAATCTGATGTCTTTTTGTTTTGTTTTGTTTGTTTTGTTAGTTTTGTTTTGTTTTGTTTTGTTTTGTTTTGTTTCTGGCACGGTTACGGAACTGTGGGTGGACTGCGAGAGAAAGGTGCGAGACTTTATGAAACATGAATTGAAAATCCGTGACAATAGTCATGTCGAATGTGCACACAGAGTGGCAAAAGCCACCACCATTGTAAAATTCCAAACCTTTAAACAAAGACAACTAGTTCTAAACAATGAAAAAAAAAAAACTCCGTAATTCAAACACTCATATTCGTGAAGACTTTTCCTGCTTAGTCAGAGATATAAAACAAAAATCTACAGCCATTCTTACGATCTCTGCGTGACGATGGTAAACGAGTTATCTCAGTTTTGACAAAGTTGTTTGCGATGGTATGACCCATACTTCCATTTTCCATACCCAGATGATTGAGCACATCAAAGGAAATACGATGTCTTTGCCACCTTCTGCAGGTAATGTTAGAAATGATAATGAGTGTGAAGGTTTTGTGTCATAGGATGTTCGTGATCGTCACTATCAGTGGCCAAGAGGTATGGGGAGGGGCACGGGTTTTCCTTCAAATCACTGGAAATTGGATGTCGGCCCGCCCCTGCTTAATGACCCACCATTTAGTGCTAATAATGCTGTAAGTCATGGTAACTTTGGTGGCACGACCAGTAGTTTTCTGTCAAACACCTCACGGGACACAGTCAGTGAGAATGGTGTAGCTAATATAATCCATTATACACATGATCAGTATAAATGATTAAGCTTCATTTCTCGTCTGGAATATCGGTGGTCTTGAGACCCAGCTAGAAGACACATGATTTATCAAATATGTAAATAGTTTTCATATTGTTTCTTTTGTGGAAACTTTCTTGGCATGTCCTTTGATTTGTCTTCACACTTTGTTGACTAGGTAAAGTTTGTAAAAAAAAAAAAACTAGCATTCAAGGCGAAATGCTTACTAGTTTGAAGAATATGTATAAAAATGTTAAAATGTGTGTCAGATGTGGTGATGATTTTTCAGACTTTTATTTAATGCATGTAAGGTCTGAAACAAGATTGTGTGGCATCGCCAATAATTTTCTCTTTTCTAATTAATGAACTTGCTCGTGAAATTTTTGGAACAAGACAAGCATGATATTTGTCTCTCACCGACAGAAATAGAACAGTTTATTATGCCTTTTGCCAATGGGATGGGTTTGTTTTTTTTAGTCATATTTCGTTTTTGGCTTGCAAAATCAGTTGAACTTGTCATTTCATTCTTCTGGAAGATTGGGATTAAACTTTAATCTTGACAAGACAAAATTTATGGCTTCTTAAAATAGGGACTACTTTTCATGAAAGGAAAGATGGTATTATGGATGTGAGAAACTAGATTTTGTAAATTCTTGTAAGTACTTTGGTATAACCATGTCAACAAAACTAAGATGGAATGTTGCCATTGACGATAAAGTAAGTCGTGCAAAGAAAGGTGTTGTGGTATTGTTGAAGCTTCTTTCAAGATTACACTGTAATTCTGCGAAAGTCCTTTTTTTTTAACTTTTTGATGCCCATATTGTACTTAGTTTTTATATGGGTCAGAAATATGGGGAGATACCAAGTATGAGTCACTGGAAAAAGTACACCTGTTCGCTTGAAAGAGATTTCTGAAGGTTTCATCATGAGCTTATAAAAATGATTTAATATACGCGGAGCAGGGAAGATCTCCACTGTACATAAATTCTGCACTAAGTTGTATCTGATATTGGTTTAGACCATTAAAACAGCACGACAAAAAGTACTCAAAATGTACGTACACAAATTATTACAGTTGGTCGTGTGACCTGGGTATCTCACGTACAAATTTTGCTGTGCTGTAATGAGTTTTATCATGTTTGCCTGTTCGGTGATGTTGAAAACGAGAAGGCGTTAATACAAGAATTAAATGTAGATTAAGAGATTGTTTCTGTCAAGAATGGTTTCGTATCTTGAAAATCATCAGATGTGTAACCTGTACAGTGAGTAAAAAAAAGGTTGTCTTGAGAAAGAAAAATAAGAATCAGAAAAACACAAAAATAGAGTCAGAACGCGTATTTAATGCAACAAGACAAGACAGGCGCAAATTTTCGGCCAACTGGCCTTTGTCAAGCGTAAGATTACAAACAAACAAACACCAGATACAAACATTATGTGAAAAAGACTGAAACTTCCCTGTTGCTTCGTCCATTTTGGAGAAAGGCACACTGATTCTATTTTTGTGTTTTTCTGGTTCCTGTTTGCTTGAACGCGGGCAGTCACACTTGTTTTGAAAGAAAAAATATATAAATTCAGTCAATATGATCAACTACAGAATGACCACCTCACGATTTCGAATCACAGTCTCGGAAATAAATTGTCATAGATTCGAGTATTTTCCTGATCCTAACAGAAGATGTACATTTTGTTTGCCTGAACCAGAAGACGAGGTCCACGTCATATTACATGTATGTCTCTGTTCTCAATATACTGATCTGAGAATCTGAATATCAGTCATATTATACCGTTTCACATTCAGATAGCTAAACTGTTTACAGTGAAAATGAGGATGCCATTTTCAACTACAGTAAATTCATATTTCATGTTATGTAAACGGCATAAGTTACTGGGTGACTTACCTAGCTAAATTGCTGTTTTATCTAATAATGCAGTTGGAGTGATTATGAAAGCTAAATGTGGTACGAGTGTGTTTTGTGCCTTTCGTGTGTGTTTATTCAGTATTAATTAAGGCATAACTCAATTCTTTAATGATGCTGGTTTCAATGTGACGTTTGCTCATATATGTTTGATACTTGAAATATTGCAGTTACCTAATCTTTGCGCGTTTGTAAAACTACTGTTACCCTATTGTACATATAAGGGGCTGTTGGCCTTACACAATAAATTTCGTGTTCGTGTTCGTGTTCGTGTTCTGTTCGGTTGTTCGTTCGTTTTCGTGTTCGTGTTCGTGTTTTCGTGTTCGTGTTCGTGTTCGTGTTTTCGTGTTCGTGTTCGTGTTCGTGTTCGTGTTCGTGTTCGTGTTTTGTGTTCGTATTCGTGTTTGTGTTTGTGTTCATGTTCGTGCTCTCTCTCTCTCTCTCTCTCTCTCTCTCTCACACACACACACACACACACACACACACACACAATCTCTCTCTCTCCCTCCCTATCTTCTCTCTCTCTCTCTCTCTCTCTCTCTCTCTCTTCTCTCTCTCTCTCTCTCTCTTCTTTCATAGTCCCTAACAAATACAACAAGCTAAGTGTGTCAGAAGTAAAACCAAAAAAATAGTAGTAAAATGTAACTCACCAATACAACAGAGGATGTAGACAGTTTCTTTTCTCCTCTTCAAATACAATACGGAAAGCAGACAAAAGTTTGACGAAATACACTTCATGCGAGAATCAAGAGTTAGACGATGAATCTACGAGTACCATTCAAACTGTTAACATTCAAAATTCAAAATGCTATGCAGTTGTTTGTTTCCCTCATCTTGTTTATATACCAATTTTGCGGAACTTTCTGTCTTAGTTTTAATCCTGTCAAAACATACACATCATCCCGAGTTGAGAAAAAAGAAGTTTAGACGTTCGTTATGTTATGTAAACAAGAATAATTACACGACCTGAAATCTTCAAAGGAGAAAGAGATGGGTCGAAATGGAAGGGGGAGAAAATGAGTGACATTTGAGAATTGAAAACAATTAATCATCCAAGACACAGAGAGAGACAGAGACAGGGGGAGACAGAGACACAGAGAGAGAGAGAGGCAGACCATATAATAATAATAAATAATAAAGAGCATTTATATAGCGCCTAATCTGATGAAAACAAGAGCCCTAAGCGCTTACAGGTATCACGCAGACACAACCAAACACACACACACACACACACACACACACACACACACACCACACACACACACACACACACACACACACACACACACACACACACACACACACACACACCACACACACCACACACACACAAGCCGACATTCAAGGCTCAAAAGACAACAAGGGGGGATTTGGGGAAGTTAGGTGGTAGAGTCTTTATAAGTATCATGAGAGAGACTGGAAGAGATGGGTTTTCAGAGAGGACTTGAAAGAAGTGAGAGTTGCAGAGTGGCGAACAGAGACAGGGAGCTGATTCCAGATTACAGGGGCCTGATAGGAAAAGGAGCGTTGACCATAAGTTTTAGTGCGACAGAATGGTATGCGGAAGGTACGAGTATCAGCCGAGGAACGAAGTTGACGAGAGGGGGTGTACAGATGGAGGAGGTCAGAGATGTAAGGGGGTGCAAGACCGTTGAGAGACTTAAAACATAACAAAGCAATCTTGTAGCGAATTCTCTTTTCAACAGGTAACCAGTGAAGAGATTTTAGAAGAGGAGTGACATGAGAGGAACGAGATTTTCTGAAGATGAGCCTAGCAGCATTGTTTTGAACTTTTTGAAGCTTTTGAATGAGAGAGAAAGGACAGCCCGAGAGGAGGGAGTTGCAGTAGTCGAGACGAGAGAGAACAAAGGCACAGAGGAGAGTTTTGGTGGCTTCGACAGAGAGGATATTGCGAATAGAAGAAATTCTGCG
The DNA here is from genome assembly GCA_030674185.1 of Monoplex corrugatus. Taxonomy (NCBI): domain Eukaryota; kingdom Metazoa; phylum Mollusca; class Gastropoda; order Littorinimorpha; family Ranellidae; genus Monoplex; species Monoplex corrugatus. The sequence continues at coordinate 76,377,178 of CM060309.1, read as the reverse complement.
TATCTCAAGATAGCATAATCTGCAAACATTCTGGACGTGTTTTTCAAAGGACAGGGTGTTATCAAGAGTGACTCCAAGATTGCGGACAGTGGAAGATAGTGGAATGTCAGATCCAAGCAGAGAGACAGACAGAGGAAGGGAAGAACACTTAGCCAATGTGGTGGGAGAGATAAGGCTAAGTTCAGTTTTAATGGGGTTGAGTTGAAGTTTGTTTACAGTCATCCAGGAGTGAACATCAGAAATGCAGCCTTGGGTTTGTCTGATTATAGAGGGCAGTTGTGGGAGGGAACCAGAAGTATAGAGTTGGTTGTCATCAGAAAAGCTATGATGGGACATAGAGTGAAGTCGCATAATTTCAGAGAGGGGTTGTGTGTACAGCACAAATAGGATGGGACCTAAAACAGAGCCTTGGGGCACACCAAACTGGAGGGTAGCGGGTGCAGAGGATGAACAACAGACAGAGACTGTTTGAGTGCGATTGGAAAGGTAGGACTGGAACCAAGACAGAGCGATGTCAGAGATACCGAACACTTTATGGAGACGTGTGAGCATGATAGAATGGTCGATGGTGTCGAATGCAGCCGAGAGATCAAGGAGAGATAGAAGAGAGATTTGATTTTGATCAAGAGCAGTCAGAATATCATTTGCAATTTTTACAAGAGCAGTTTCAGGGCTGTGTCCAGTGCGATAAGCCGACTGATAAGGGTAAGAGAGGTTGTTGGCGGTGATATGATCAGAGATCTGTGCGAGAACAATTTTTTCAAGGACTTTGGATAAGAAAGGTAGGTTGGAAACAGGTCGATAGTTTTTGAGGTTATTGGGGTCAAGACTAGGTTTCTTTAAAAGAGGTCTGACCAGGGCAGATTTGAAGGAAAAGGGAAAGATACCAGATGACAGGGAATTGTTGATGACAGTTGTGAAGTGAGGGAGCAAAGTATCTAGGCAGTGTGTTAAGATAGATGCTGGAAGAGGATCAAGCTCACAGGTCTTGATGTCAGAATGGCGGATTACATTGCGGATAGTAGTTTCAGAAGCAGGCTGAAAAGAAATAAGTGGTGTGCCTTGAAACAGAGGGTCGGGAATAGGAGGTTGAGAGATGGGCTGGGAGTCAAGACTGGAACGGATGGACCTAATTTTATCAATGATATCTATACATGTACCATAGATATCTATACATGTACACATAGACAGATTGGTAGTTCAGCGATTTTCCGGGCCATATTTTCAGCAACGATTCTGAACCTGTTTCGTCATATTTACGCCTTTATACCTCGAAATAATGTTAAGACAAGTTTAACAGTGTTACCTGATATTTACATGTAACTTTGTGTTTGTGTGGCGACAGTTTGTTTCTGTTTGCATAGTGTTTGACCAAGATGGGAGCTTTTTCTCTAGTGTCTCTTTCATTCTTTCAATCTTGCCCTCCCTCCTTTCCTCCCTCCCTCTCTCTCTCTCTCTCTCTGTCTGTCTCCCTCCCTCTCTCATTATCCCCCCTCCTCTCTCTCTCTCCAAACTTTTCCGTTAAGGAAATTTGTAAATTGATTCCTTATCGTGTTCGCTTTTTTTCTGATGATGGTACGAATTTAACTGAAGCTAGTTTAATGACCCAGCAATGTCATATCACAAAGCTAATTGCCTGTCTTTCTTTCCATGTCGATGGATAGATAGATAGATAGATAGATAGATAGATAGATAGATAGATAGATAGATAGATAGATAGACAGATAGATAGATAGATAAGTAGACAGAGAGAGAGAGAGAGAGAAGAGAGCGAGAGAGAAAGAGAGAATGATAATGGTGATGCTTTGTTCTCAAACGGTAGAAATTATTAGCTAAAGCCCCTTTTCTTTCAAACTTGCCGTTGCTTGCTTACTTGGCGTTTTAATGTCTCCATAAGCCAACCACTGACATGACTTACAGGAATGTTTAAGTATATAGTTGACATTTTGTATGCATATACACACGAAGGGGGTTTAAGCACTGATGGGTATGCGTACATGTTGGCATGGTAGATTAGAAAAATCCTTGAAAACAAAAAACAAATAAATATATTAAATAAAACAAAACAAAGCAAGTAGCCCACAGGGCAAAGGTGTCTGGGCAGATGAAACCAGGACCTTCCGGCTGAACATCCGACGTTTACTCACATTGATTAACGCGCCGTTCAGAGAGAGAGAGAGAGAGAGAGAGAGAGAGAGAGAGAGAGAGAGAGAGAGATAGGTGGTAGAAACGCTTATTTCTCAAAGATAGTAGCATTTGTAGAATAGTAAAATGTCAGCTCGCCTAATATTTCGAGTTCTTCGAGCTCCACAAAGTCTAACTACGTGTCTGGCGCAGCGAGTTCAGATGAGTTTCGAGAATAGTGATGTTTTTCCTTTTCCTTTCCTTTTCCTTATCCTCTACATATCTCCTCTCCTGGCACAACTTCACTGGCTCCCTGTATCAAAGCGCATACAGTACAAACTAGACACCATGTGCTACAAAAACCTCAATAACGCAGCCCCCGATTACCTGTCAAGCCTACTTGAGATCTATGTTCCCTCACGTACCCTCCGCTCTGCCTCCGATCCTCTGACTCTTCGCTTTCCACGCACTAAGCTCAATACCTATGGTCCACGAGCTTTCTCTGTTTCTGGTCCACTCTCCTGAAACAAACTTCCTCTCTCAGTCCGTCAGCAACCTACTTTTGTCTCCTTCAAGTCCGCTCTCAAAACTCACCTTTTCTCCTCTGCATGAAATCCTGACCTCACTCAACCCCCTCTGCAGCCTGTCTCCGCTCGGTGTGGAATCACATTGTAATGGCACATGGGGCTGGGACCAGAGCTCTCCATCTTTCTCTATCGGTTGCCGTCTGTTCAGCTACTTTCAGGTCGTTGATGTTCACCGTTCTTCCTTCAGACTAGAGTGTTCTTTCAAGAGGTGTTTTCGGTCCTCCTCTTCTTCTCTGCCCCTTAGGCCTCCAGAATAGCGCTGCCTTTAATAGTCTTTTATTGTCCTTTCTCAAGACATTGCCATGATATTTCCATCTTTTCGTTCTGATGATGTTTGATATGTATGGCTGTTGAGCAATTTCTCTTGCTTCTTGGCTGGTTTTAAACTCATTCCACCTAATGCCCAAGAATCTTCAAAGGTATACAGTGTATTTTCCAAGGCTTTTGTACAGCGCCAACTTTTAGATCCGTACGTTAGGACCGTGAGGACACAGGATTTGAAAAGCTTTACCCTAGTTCTCGTAATGCTGATTTGGTTTTTTTCCCAGATGTTGTTCAAAGGATTGAATGCTACAGCAGCCCTTGCTATTCTAGTTCTGATTTCCCTGATGATGTTGTCATCTGCTGACACTTTACCACCTAAACACATGTACATAAACTCCTCTATATTTTAAATTATAGGTCTTGTCCATAGAGTTTAACCATTACTTCTCCTGCATTCACATTCATTAAAATTTGGTTTCTGATGAGCTGATGATGAGTCCGACTGTGCCTGCAGCCCTTACCAATGCACCTGTCTGTGTCTATTGGTTATTATATGAATGGCAGAGTAAGGCGAAGTCGTTCGCAAAGTCTGAGTCCTGGAGAGTTGCTGTCTCTGACCACTTGATGCCTCTATTGCCATGTGTACATTTCCCCTTTACCCAGTGTATGGTCAGGACAAACAGAAATGGAGAGAGGATACATCCTTACTTGACACCTGCGTTGACAGCAAGTGTTTCTGAACAGCCATTGTTCAGCAATATAGAACATTTTGATTCCTTACAGAGCACTTTCATTATGTCGATAAATGTGCCGAGTATTCCATATTCTGCTGCAATATCCTACAAGGTTTCCCTATGTATGCTTCGAAGACCTTCTGAAAACCGACAAAGTTGACTATAAGAGGAGGGGGTAAGCCATTCTAAGCGTTCTTCAAAAATGATTCTTAAAGTAGTAATCTGGTCTGTGCAGCTTCTACGAGGGCGAAATCCTGCCCGTTATTTTCTGAGAATTATGTCGATTTTGTCTTATTCTGCTTGGTAGCATTTTATTAAAGACTTGACCAGCTATTGATAGTGATAGAAGGGCAATACCCTTCCCGTTATTACAATAGTCGCTTCCAACATCAGCTCCTCTGTATGCCTGACCGGTATCTGTTGTTTACCATCAAATGGTCTATTTGATCCATGGTTCTGTCCTCTGGGAGTTCTCTGTGACTTTGGATTTCTTTGTGAGGAAAAATCGTGTTGGCTTTAGTGATATATTGATATAAAGGAACATACGAGTTCCAGTGGACCTGTCTTACAGCTAATCCTTTGTACTCTACACATATAACATAAGCATGCAAAACAGAAAAGTGAACTGCATTAATTAAAAGTAGAGGAATAAAATTAGAATCAGCTATAAAAAGTATAGCAAACATGCAAACAAGAAGAAATAGAACAAGCTATAAAAAAAAAAACACAATGAATATGCAAACAAGAAGAAAAAAGAAAAGTAAATATCAAAACACACAAACCAACAAAGAAACAAACAAAGAAAGATGTGGGATATCCGTGATGATGAAATGTCGGCCTGTATCAGACAGACAGATTGCATAGGGGGTATAGTAGGCACGACAGTCCTGTGGTAACGATCTGGTCTTTGAATTGGGAAGTTTGGGTCCGAATCTACTAAGGAACCGCCTGGCGGATTATTGTTATTGTTATTGCTAGAGCCATATCAGGGCTATAACCGTTTCAATACACATACAATACACCAACAGGAAAAACAATGGAAACGAAAATTAAATATACATATCAATGCATTTTCACACGCAAGCTAAGGAGATAATTCTGGCGTTCACCACTCCATCCAATTTATCGCACAGGGGATTTAAAAAAACATACCTGATTATAAATTCAAACGTAACTAAGGACACTAAAATATAAAAAAACAGGCTTTAATTACCCAAAATTGCTTCCGCATATCTCATTTCCCTAGAGCCAAAAATGCACTTAATACATGTACCCAATTTTCAGTCCTAAAAGAAAGTAGGTAAGATTTTATCGAATACATACAAGTGAATGGAACAGCAAGGCAGAAAATGATAGGAAGAAATGACAGAAAGCAAAGGGACGAGGCAGAAACAGAGGGAATGACAGAAAAGAGGGAATTTCTAGCACAGATTTTCCGGAAGGTGGGGATACTATTTATAGCGAAAGAGCCTCCAGCATCCCCAAGGGGGTGCTGGCGGGTAAAGGATGATGAGATTTTTCCGGGTTCCTGGGTTAACATAAGTGACCACCCGCTGGTGCCTGAATCCCGTGCGTACACGCTGACGCACACGCACACGCACGAGAGACATTCAATACATACGTTTAATATCCTGTAAGGTATGTCAGTGTTCGGTAGCATATAGAAATACGCAAATACCCAGCATGCACACACCCGATAACGGAATATGACTGCCTTAATGGCATGGTCGAAGAAACGGACCATACACATAAAAACTCACTCGTATATTCAAGTGCATGTGGGAATTGCAGCTCACGAAAAAAACGAATGTGAAAAAAGAGGGAGATGTGACAGGAGTGTGGGGGATTATATAAAACTCGTTGAGAGACGAAGACAAAAACAGACGCAGTTAATCAGGGTTTGTCAAAGAAGAGTGACACAGAAACACGTAAATATATTCAGTATGTTGCAAAGCAGTCTCTTGCTCAAAAGAGTCACGAAAAGTAAACAATGTGGTAATGTCACTTGTGCGCCATACCCAGCATAAAATTAGAATTTCTGCGCACTTTGAAGCTTACACCAGTTGTATCTGAGTGATCAGTTTTTCGCCCTGATGTGCAGAAGAGTGAGATGGCCCAGTGGTTATGACTTCGGATTGCCAGTCGGAAGGTCTAGGTTCGGCCCTGCCCGGCAACATCTGGTGGATGAATGGTGAACTTTTTTTTTCTTAGCGATACCCTAATCAACATAGTGCTCAGACTTCTTATAGTACGTGAACCTTCTTCGTGTGTAGGCATGCCTATACACAATCAAAACATCACATACGCATGTTAAAGATCCCATAAACCAAGTCACTGTTTGCGGCTTATAGAAGCACGATTACTCCCAGCACATCGAAAGAGTTAAACTAAGATGATCAGTGTAGACTTGTCATGGAAAATTTTTAGTTTCTGTATAAACCAACTACTTTGTGTTAAAAAATATGCGTCATGTTTACATCATCTAAACATAACTGAAGATATAGGCTACTTTTGATTGTTTCTGGGGAGTTGTTATTGCCACTGATTTTTTTTTATTTGTGTGTGTGTGTGTGGTAAGATTGCATGTGGTTTGCATAATACCATTCTGATGGTTGGTTTGTACATAGCCGTAATGTTTCTTGGGTTTCAGAAATCTGTTTTCCGAATATCTTAAGAGTAGCGTCGTCAGCGAGCATATTACACTCAATAGAGTTTGACACTGTCTGTAAAGATAGGACACTGATATAGATACAAAGTAAGACTGGATCTAGAATTGAACCTTGTAGCACACAAAACAGTATTTTCCTTCATGAAAGAATCTACCATGAGCATATATACGTTGTACTCTTCCCTCAAGATAAGACTGGAAGAAAACAAGGATACGGAAGTTGTTTAGAGGGTGTTAATAAATACTGTTTTGGTTAGAGAAGTCAAGTACTTTCTTAAAGTCTAAGAAAAGAGCTTCTGACACGTTTGTATCGTTTATGGCGGAAAACCTGAGTTTGTTGTATTTGAAAGAGCAGTGTGACGTGAATGAGGCCGCCGGAATCCTAATTGAAATGGTAAAATGAAAAGGTAATTGACCTTCCATGAATTTCATCATGTGTTTATGAACATATCTTTCAAATGGTTTAGAGACCACATATTATACTGATATTGGCCTGTAATTGTGTAGAATATCTTTCATCTCTTGTCTTTGTTCCAACAGTGAGAGGCATGCATAGTTTTGTAACTTTTGCCACCAATTTCTTGTAGGACAGATAAGGGTTTTTTTTTGTATTGGTCATTTTGGAACGCTGGTGAAAGTAATGGTGAAGATTCATTTGTTTTCTTTTTCTTTTAACAGAACTGGATGTATTGTTGATTTTAGTTGTAATGTGGTTTATCTGTTTCAGCCGATGCCACATTTTCAGTTACAGATGGGGGTTGTTCACTGAATGCGTTGACAGTCATTTGTTGGATAGTATCGGTGCATTTCGAAGGTGAGCCCTTAACAGATATATTAAAAGCTCCCCAGATTGTTGATGCGTCTTTTGGGTTGTTAACTGATTTGCTGAAGTAAACTTTCATGAGAAACCCAGAAGAATGTCCCGGGATGAGGGCTGCAGGAAAAAATGATAAACAATCTTCTTTATGCGGATGACACCGTTCTCATAGCAGAAAATGAAAAAGACGTAAAAATCTTGTGAATGTAATAGAAAGCAGAAATAAAGAGCTAGAGCTAATAGTACGAAGAATGAAGTAAAAGCAATCAGTAAGAAACAAGAAATCCCCTCATGTAAAATAACAACAAATGGCACAACAATGAGACAAGATGATAAGTTTAAATATCTGGGAACAGTCAGCTCACCATACTGCAGATGCACATCAGAAATATCTAGCAGAATTGGCCCAGTTAAAACAGCATTTTAGAAAATGAAAAGCATTCTTACTAACAAATGCCTATCAGTTAACACCAGGAAGAGAGTCTTTCAGTGTTACGTAGAACTAATACTGTTGTATGGATGTGGCTGAATCGTGGGTAATCGACACACAAAGTCAGAACAAGCGTGAGGCAGCTGAAATGTGGTTTCTTAGAAGAATGTCAAAAGTTCCATGGACAGCAAAGAAAACAAATGAGACAGTCTTGAAAGAAGCAAACACGACAAGAGTATATACGAAGAAGATTAAGAAAAGACAAGCAACATTTATGAGACATTTTAAGAGGTAAGAGAAATTTTGAGCGTCTAGTCACATCAGGAAAGCTACAGGGGAAAAGAGCACCAGGCGGACCCAGAGAGAAAATATTGGACAAATTGTAGAGTAGATGAGGACAAAATGGGTAGGAGATATACTTGCAAACCATGATCGCCAACACCTTGCTGTTGCTGTTATTGTCGTCAGAGTCGTTGTTGTTGTTGTTTTATGTTTTCATGTGGATGGTTCATTCCAAAGTACATAAAAATGTCCAGAAGGTAAAACTGGAACATTACTGGCATGGTTTCATTATCTTGTTCCATTTTTCCTTTTGTGAAGTTCTGCTACTTTAGTTTTGGGTAGCTCGCTTTTCAAGCTTCAAACCGTGTTACTCAAGGACAGTATCATTAATTCCCACTGGACCTGTCCTACGGTTAGTCCTTGCTACTTTAGATAGATAGCCATATCAAAAATCAGATTGACCATAACAAAGACAATGCCAAAGAAGTTATAAAAATCAGATATAATAAAAGTTTGACTTCTATATTCTCTGCATGTATGTTGATGCTCCTCTCCTTACGCCAATCCAGGCAGGAGGTCTGACGAATTTTAAACAGACCAAAACACATCATCTGTTTTAAGAGCTTAAGACTTTTCCATTGAAGGACCTAAGTACTGACAGAGCTCTTCGGGAAGGTCGCCTGAGCTGTTCCCCAACCCCCAGTCTCCTACTTTTCTGTCTTTATGTATTTATGTATAATTATTTATTCATTCTTTTATTTTCTGTTTTATTTTACTGTAACTGTTTGTTTATTTATTTATTTTATCTATCTATTCTCTGTTTATCTATCTATTTATCTATTTATCTGTCTATCTATCTATCTGTCTGTCTGTCTGTCTGTCTGTCTGTCTGTCTATCTATCTATCGATGTGACTGCCTGCCTGTCTGTCTGTCTGTCTGTCTGTCTGTCCGTCTGTCTGTCTGTCTGTCTGTCTGTCTGTCTGTCTATCTATCTATCGATTTTTTTTTTCGTTTTGATCCTCACAAGTTTCTGTTTCGTTTCGTATTTTAGACCACACAATTTATTCTGTCAAGTTAAAGGTCTGTTTAGTCTGCTCGTTTTTCTCTTTTGCGTGTCTGTTCCATAGCAAGGGGAACAATCCTGTTTTCCCTCTTTTGGGGCCGTAATATTCATTATTTACTTCACTTTCTGTTAAAATATAACACAAAACATGAAAATTACTCAATCTGTAACCAAGCTAGCATTTTCTTTTTTTTTTAATATTATCATTATTATTCAGTTTTATTAAATATCATTAAGCAATGTCAACTGAATTATATGGAACACGTCATGCACATATGTAAAAATGCCCCAAATACAACAATCCCAAACACTTCCTTGATGATCGAGTAAAATACTTAATTAAATGATGAATAATTAGATGTAAATGTACAGATAAATCATTGATTAAGCAATACTCCATCCAGTGCTGAACAGGGCAAGTGGATTGCAAGACCTATTTTGTCGATTTGTCCTCATTTTAAGGTGACCTGCCCTGCCCTGCTCTGCTTGACCTTATATCCTTTTTTTTCCAAGGGAGATAGAAAAAGGGTCCTTAGGAAACAATTCTACTTCACTTGCGTCCCTTAGATTAGAAAAAGTTGATTGAAATGTACTAGCCTAGTGGTCTGTGTCTATCGTCCATGAAATATATGTGAAGGAATAAATAACTTATTTTTACTTTCTAATCGTGTTTTTAATCAATGGATTCTCCAGGAATAAGTGAAATCTTCTTCAAAAGATCTTTGTTCTTTTGACCCCCTTTTACAATTGACGCATGCGTAGTGACCCTGTTTTAGAATTGAGGCGAAGGAAATGGAAATTGGAGCGAAAAAGTACATTCTGTGACAGATTTGATGAGAACTATGTTTGAATCCCAGAATCAGATCGAAACTGGGTCGTTTTTTCTTGATTACTGGATGATAAAATGAAGGAGATGGTGGGTGGGTGTTGTGTTTGCTCAGATGAGCGTGGCTGGGCCGAGAACCCGTTAGTTTACTGCGACGGACATGGTTGTAATGTTGCTGTCCATCAAGGTAAGATAACTCGTGTTTAAACCGCTGATACTCTTGTCATTTTGTTCGGTTTGAACCGCTGTACAAATTCATTTACTCTGTTGTTCACTCGTTGTGTACATTTCAATTTCCAGCATGTTATGGCATCGTGACGGTACCGTCTGGGCCTTGGTATTGTCGGAAATGCGAATCCCAAGAAAGAGCTGCGCGGGTGGTGAGTATCCGCCATGTTGTCGTCATAAAAAATGTAAACAGAAGCACATGGTTTTGGTAGAATCAAAATGATCCCATTCTTTACGCTTTGTATACAGTCCTGGTGACCAGGTGAGCTCGTTAAGAAATTGATATACTGTTTATACTAACCTGTGCTGGTTTATACGTGCAATAAATCCTTTTCCAGTGTGTTATCCTTTTGGGCTTAGACCCTAAAAGTAAACTAATAGAAACCTGTGTGCCTTCCAATCCAGTTTTCCACATGTGTGAGGTGTGTGCACATTGTTTTGCCCACAGGCAGTATGTTGGTGCAGTATGCATGTTTCATCTCTGATGAGCAGCATGTTTTAGTGACCTTAATTATGTTGAAATTTATATTCAGATTTCAGGTTTGATTTTTTTAATGCCTGGTGATAAATTGGAATGTATGGTCAACACAGGGACGTATTCTTAGATTATGTGCACAAATGCATTGATATATAATGTACTTACTTTTTTTCCCTTCATTGAGGTATGGTGTAGGCTATATTTTGAGATGATGATGGCCCTGATATAGCTCTGTACTCAGTACTGTCAGCTGGGCTTTAAGCAGCAAAACAATAATAATAGAATATTTTTTGTCAGGTTTGTTCTTATTTTTGATGAACTGTGTTTAAGCTGCAATAATGGATTGGTGTATGTATCTGTTTTTACTGCATTGGTGTATTGACATTATCCCTCCCTTTTTCTGTCATTTGTTGGTTTTTTTATATATATAAATATTATAATGTGTGTGTGTGTGTGTGTGTATAATGTAAAGTGCATCCTCTGACATAGACTGTGTGCTTTATAAATGGTATTATTGTTATTATCATCATAATTATCATTACAGTGGTGCCCCCCAAGTCAAATCTAATTGGTTCCTTGGGCCATTCGACTTGGGAATATTCTAATTGGAAGGCAACTTTTCCCATTAAAATTTAAGTAAAAAGCATTAATTAGTTCCAGGCCCCAAAATCCCCATATCTATGTTACATTTTTATGGGTTTCTGTTGTGCCCTGTGGCCAGATAACTGCAATATAAGTACAATGGCAAGCAGAAATAGACTTAAATAAAGCAGAAATAGACTTAAATACTAATGCTTTGCACTTTCTTGGGAGCCATAATGAGGGCTAATTTGAAGAAGAAATGCAAAAAAAATGTCAGCAACAACAGAGGATGATGTGCAGGACACGGGGGAGTGAGCGGGACTGGGTGGGCAGCGTGCGCCTCAGGACCTGGCTTTGTCGCCAGACGTTCGAGATGGGAGTGAGATTTGACATGGGAGGTGAAATTTTGCCGAAATTTTCATTCAACAGGGGAAAATTCGACTTGGAGGGTACCGCTGTATCAACTATCATTATTTTATTGGTACAACGGAAAATTGACTTCACGTGAATAGGCCTTGGCCAAATTGTGGAAATGTATAAAAAATTTAAAAATACGAGATGAAAAAAAAGTAGGTATAGTTCAATTAGTTGCTACTGCTACTTGCTGCTCCTTTTAACATGCAGCCTGTAGTTTCATGTTTTTATTTGCTTATATTTTGCGTTTATTGAGTTTATATTACTTTCAGTATTTTTAACTTTTATCTGTTGTAATTTGAAGCAACATGTGTGTGTTTCAGAGGTGCGAGTTATGTCCGCAGAAAGATGGTGCCTTGAAAAGAACAGATACAGGGGGTGAGTAGAGTTGGTTCATTATAATTTATGTTGCATGTTAAAGGCCTGTAAATGTATAAGTCATTCCCTTTCATTGTTATCTTTTTTTTTTTTATAATATTTAACTTCAGTCTTTGTACTCCCATCATTTTGTGCAAGTCGTATTGTATATTAATTGTGTTGCTGGGTGATGTCTCGTTTGTTCAAACAACTCGATGAGTGTGTAGCCATTATGCGATAAGTGCATGGTACCGTGGTTTGTTAGAAGGTGCATGCTGGCCCGGTACCTCTGTCTTAGCCTTCTAGGTTTTCTGTAGTTGTTGCCCCACCCTTAGCTCCTGACCCGTACGTCCTGCCCTGGGAGCACAGGGGGGATTGTTTCTCCAGGGATCCCACCCTGTAGCTAGGGCTTATAGCGGCCCTTACCCACTGATGAACCTGTCATAGGACACCTGGGGCATTTTTTAAGGATAGCAGCGCCACCTGCTACCCCACCCTGTCCTGATAGGAACACCGCCAGTTTGGTCCAGGACTGTTTACTTGCTAGCGAGCTAGCTTATTCACAGCCACCCTCCATATCTGAAGGGCTTCACTATCCACCACCTGTGACCCGCCTGGGTTGGGGATGGTCGCCCCGTCGCTGAATTGGAAGTCGGCCTTTTCCGGGAATATGGGTCCCAAAAGGCATATTTATTATTTGTTAAATCATTCTCTTATTTTTCAGACATCTGATCAAGGCAGATAACTATATATTTGTCCCATGCTTATAGGGCTGAGTACATTACAAACCCTGAGTAGTTGTAACTTTTTAGTGTACAACCTGTGACAGTCATTTCATGAATTAATTAATTAGTAGTGTTATTGTTACAAGATAGGGTAATGTAATCATTAAACCACTCAATCTTGACAGCTAAGATTAAGCATAATTGACTTTGATTTAAACAAGAGTGGTTGCCAAATGGATGGATGATTGTTTTGTATCCTGGCGTGAGTTTTTTTTAACACACTGTACCTGTCCAGCCAGCTATAAATTGTGTTCACATGTCCTTCTGTGGTGAGAGGCTTTATGCAGGCGGCCTCCAGTCCCTCCAGCTGTGAGTGGGAGTTAACCTATTCTGGGTTTGGAAGGTAAATGAGTAGGGAGAGCAGTGGAACAGCTGACCTGTATGTAGTGAGATCTCTACTGCCTCACTCCACTGTGACCCAGCTTAGGAATTATGGAACTACCTGCACCCTGTTTACCTTTTGGAATTAGAAAGGTAAAGCAGCAGGGGAGAGGAGTAGGTGGAGCTCATAGTCTTTGTGGCTCCAAGGAATGTTCAGGGCTTAAACATCCTCCAGCTTGTTAGTGGGGCGACCATTCTCAACCCAGCGGGTTGTAAATGGCAGATGACCCTCAGATGTAGAGGTTAGTTGCATAATAAACCAGGCTTTCCTGGACGAACATGCACCAAGTCCTGGATCGACTGTCAGTTATTTCTGTTGGGATGGGGATTGGTGGCACTAGCAAAGCCACACCTAGAAAATATCTGACATCAGTACATGGCCTATGACAGAGCCATCAGTTGGATAAGGGCCGCCCAGAGCCTTAGCCCACAGGGTAAGTTATTTTTTAACCACGAGCTACGGGCTGGATAACCACTACAGAAAACCTAGAGAGCTGAAGTGACAGGTAACAGGCCTATACTGTCTTCTAATAAATAAACATGGTACCATGCAATATAACTCAGATGTCTGCATGATAATCTTCATCAGACCAGAATGATGCTCACCCTTTGAGGTCTCCTCATACAAAAGCAGCGCTGGATCTTGTGTCTCAGTAGGAGTCACCCTCAGCTGCAGGAACTGGGGAAAAATGGCTACATTGATTGCCAAACATAGAAGGCAAAAGCCAAAAGAAGTAGTTCTCTAATGACATCCCATGACATCAGTAAGTTTTACTTAAGTCACAGTAAGTATAACAATAGTTAGCTATATGATTGTTGAGGAAGCTGTTGGGTTTTCTTATGTCAAAAGATACTATTGAAAAGTTGAAAACCTTGTGTGTTGGGACAGGGTGGTGCCATGTGGTGTGTGCACTATATATACCTGAGGCCTGCTTTGAAAATGTGGACACCATGGAGCCTATTGTCCTCAAGGGCGTTCCTCATGACAAATTCACCAAGGTAAGCAAGCAGTATATCTATACATAATGTATGATATGGTACTGCTTTTTTTTTTTTAAATGTGACCTTCATAACTATGTTCAATACTTTGTTGTGATATTTGCTTCTACATATACTGGAAACCAAAAACACATGAAAAGAGAATCAGAACACATATTTAATACAACCAGACAAGACAGGTGCAAACTTTTGGCCAGCTGGCCTTTGTCAAGCATAAATGTAAGATCACAAAAGAACAAGCAACAGATGTGCATTCTGCTGTACAGACTTTGCAGACTGTGCAGTAACATCTCTTCTGCATAGTTGCCAAACAACATAATCTACTTGCATTCAAGAAAACATGGGTCAAATTTTTAAAAAGTTCATTGAGTATCTTATGAAATGCACTTTTGACAGATAGAAATGTTTTCTATAGGTGTGCTACATTTGTGATGAAAATAAACGGGATGTGACCAAGAACAACACTGGGGCTTGTATGCAGTGCAATAAAGCAGGATGTCGACAGTTTTTTCATGTTACATGGTGAGTCCATTCAGCCATTGGCCTTCATTCTGTATCTTTGTGTCCTCGGACTGAATTTGTCTTGAGCTGAGTATAGTCATTGCATGAGTGTAAGATAATCTTGTTCAGTTTTGCTCTATCCACCCACACACCCCACCCTCACCCCCTCTTTCTAAGGAATAGTTTCAGTTTCTCAAGGTGACATCTGCACTCGGAATGAATTCCATATGGACTGATGTCACTAGTGCCATGTGATGGAAAAGATCCAAAATGATCATGGCACAGGCGTAGAACCTGCACATAATCCCATGAACTGGCCAGGTCCTGAGTAATGAACAGACAGCAAATTGAAACGTGTTCAGTGTACTATGTAATAGTACTCTGAACATCATTCGACCATTTATACTGCATTTGATTTCATTCTTTTCTTTTTATTTCATTTTACTTCCTTTACTGAGGATTTCTATGGTATGTGGTGAAATGTTTTTTTGCCTTTCCAGTGGGATGGAAGGGGTTGGTTTGAGGAATTCTTGCAGTTACGGTGGGACGTGGATGTGCTGCTGTGGTAGACTGGCAACAATAGATTGTATAATCCAGTTTGGAAATTTATTTTGGCAATTTGTATTTTTGGTGAGGGTGGAGGTGGTCAAAGTTTGATGGTTCGTGGAGGTGGGTAAAGGCCATAAGTCTGCATGTTATATGGAGACCTGGTTCTTTGCTAGTGTGCAGGTAATGTATTGACCTTGAATCTGCAAACTGATATTTTTAGGCTAAGTTGAGAGGTGTAGTGTTACTTTTATTGGACTTCATGGAACATTACAGCATATGGGTAATATGTAGACCTTGATTCTCCAAACTGACATGCCTATGGGTAATATATAGATCTTGATTCTCTAAACTGACATTTTTCGGCTAAGTTCAGAGCGTTCATGTTATTTTTGGCTTACTGTACCTTACAGATAGCCTTAAATTGCTCTAGTAACAGATTGATACAAGCATAGACAATAGTCCACTTGAATCAGGTTGAACATCAAGATTTTACCATTGCACTGGGTTTGTGTGCAGGCTTATAACATTCATGATCGTTTTTATCTATCAGGTGGTATCTGCAGCATTGGTGTATATGAAATTTATTCCGAGCGCAGAGGCTTTGTCGTGAGAAAAAATGAAATTGATATGTCCGCCTCTGATCTTTTGTAAATGGATACCTACTCTGTACCTTTCTGTCTTCCTCCAATACCTTTGTATTTTAAACAGTGTTGTGGTTTTCAGTCTTTTTCATATTCTGACCCATAATTCTGTCACTTTTGACCCAAGAAATGTGTACACACACATATATACATTACATAGCTAAGTACATAGTTGTAGTGCTCAGAAAGAGGCACACAAACAGCATTTAGCTATGACATGCAGAAAAAGAAGTAATCTCATTGTTTCAGTTTTGATTCCCTAGACTGTGTGAATTTCTTTTGTGTGTCATGGATTTTTCATGTGTGTCATTACAAACTAAACTAATGCTGTCAAGTTTTTGTTTTATGTACTGATAAAGGAGTATTTGGTGATTTCAACATTTTACATTGCTGTCACAGTGCTCAGGGTCAAGGTCTCCTGTGCGAGGAATCTGGGAACTCTGGAGACAACGTCACATACTGCGGCTACTGTTCACATCACTACAAGAAACTGGTCAGTCATACACACAGGCCAGTATCTGTGAGAGTGTCCTAAACATTTCCTTCATGTTTTCAAATAACACTTCAGAGTGCATTAGCATGAAGATTGTCTGATGATCCTACCATTAAAATGATAGAGAAATCTCACATCAGCAAAGTCATCTTGATGACATAACCTTAAAATGTATGTTTTTAGTTGATGGGGGTACAGAATTCAGTTTTGAAATGTGAATGATCTGAGAAACAGTGAGATGTAAAGGAATTGCATCATGCCGTTTGTGAGTAGATTTGGTTTAGAATTAGCTTACCTGCTTCCAACTCGTGATTCTGACATTTCATGCATTTTTATTGACAGCTTCTATAATGAGGTCTTTTATCCTTCCCCTTATTACCCTTATGCTGCTGACATCGCATTGATGTGACATTAGATTCAGCACTGATGTTTCATTAATACAACAGATGACAAAAGGGAAACAAGGCTTACAGCAGTTCGACTGTCTTGTAAAAGA
The DNA here is from genome assembly GCA_030674185.1 of Monoplex corrugatus. Classification (NCBI taxonomy): domain Eukaryota; kingdom Metazoa; phylum Mollusca; class Gastropoda; order Littorinimorpha; family Ranellidae; genus Monoplex; species Monoplex corrugatus. Next base: position 76,360,478 of record CM060309.1, on the reverse strand, counting down.
GAGCATGAAGCTAGGCAGTCATGTAATGACCAGTTTGTTTGCTTCATACAGTGTTGTTTCATCGATTGGAAGGTGCTGTTTTCAACATTTTTCTCTAAGTTTTGGGGTTAAGTGTTTCAAATTGGAACACCATGATGTCGGCAAGTTTGAGGAAGACACTATGATATACATTGGATTATGTGGATTACTGTGACATGCTGGTGATACCAGGTTTAGTTTGTGTGCTTTATGTAGTGAGTAGACTTACTGAATTTCTCACATTTTTGTTTTTGTTTTGTGCATGTGTATGATAATGTGTGTGTGTAGGTGATAATATGTGTCATGACTGACTGCATTTAAACCCATCTTTGCACAACAGTGTATTTTTCTTAATGTTCATATGCTTTTTACACATCTGAAAGAACATTCAAAACTTTATTAAACAAAAAAACAGATTTTAAATTGAGCTTTTAGTTCAGGAGCAATCATCTTTTAAAGCAAATATGTGCTTTCTCACTTGTAGTAAGTCTTGGACATTTGGTGCTGTCACTGCAAATATGGACGACTAGCAGTGAAGGGCTTATTAGTTACTTTATGTTTGTCATATGTTTCAACTTGAAACAATAATAAAACAGACTTTCTGCTACATGAGGTTGAAAAGCTGACACAAAAAGAGAATTTGATTTTAATCTTTGTTACATGACGTTTTATTTTGCACAACCTCATGATGAGGGATTTGTCACAACATGTGCATTTTGCCCATCTGTTACAGAAAAAGGATAACAACATCAAAACCATTCCAGCCTTCAAACCTATTCCAGCAGACAATGCCACTCCAGAAACAACGCCAGAGAAAGCAGGGAGCCAGACTAGCAAGGCAGACAGGGAGAAGAAAGGCAAACAGTCTGCTACAACTTCAGCCTTTCCTCAGGTGATTGTAGCTTTTTTTTTCAATCTTATTTTTCCTGCCCTATTTTGTGCATCACTTTTGTGTTACAACACTTTTCCCAGCTGAACAAACATTGGTTACCATGAGAATAGGACATGAAGAATCAAGGACAATTTTTGCAGTGCTATGATGATGATGCTATGGAGTTCTGTTTCAGATTGAGACTGTCTGAGAGGGCTTTGCTGTAGCTCACTTTTATAATATATCATGGATCAGCCAGACCTGAAAGCTATGGACACCCTGGGGTGCCCTCCATGGGGATGATGGAGGCTCTTTCAGTATTAGTAGTATCCCCACCTTCTGGAAATTGTGTGCTAGAAATGCCTTGTTCCTTTGCTTTCTGTCATTTCTTCCTATCATTTTCTGTCTTGCTGGTCCGTTCACCTGTTTGTGTTCGATAAAGTCTTATATACTTTCTCTTAAGATTGATAATTAAGAGACATGTATTAAGTGCATTTTTGGCTTTAGGAACGTGAGATATACAAAAGCAATTTTGGGTAATTTAGGCCTGTTTTTATATATGCTTTAGTATCCTTCATTTGTTTAAATTTTTATTCAGGTATGTTTTTTAAATCTCTTGTGTGATAAATTCGACAGAGTGGTCACCACCAGTGGCATCTCCGTAAATTATGCGCATGAATGTATTGATATGTTACTTAATTTTCTTTTCTTTTTTTTCTTGTTGAAGTACTGTGTATGTTTTGAAACAGTTATAGCTCTGATATGGCTCTATTCGATTCAGAAATAACAAGTAACCCTGGGGTGTTAGGAACTTCGAGCAGACCATCAGTGATGCATTTGTAAAGTGGATGATACGCAGTTAAGTGATCCTAGTCTTCCCAGTGACCCATAGCACAGTCGTTGACTCAGAGCCAGTTTTGCAGTCTCTCCCTCCCCCCTCCCCTCCCCATCTTCATTGTTGTTGACTGATTAGGGTTCAAATCCACAGCCTCCAAGTCAGTAATAACAGCTCATCTGTCGTTTGAACGGAGGAAGGAATTTTTGTCTTTAGGTTCAGTAGCTGCTGTTTGCTGGGATTATATATTTTGTGCTTATTTATGTACTCATTACGTTCAGCAGCCACTGTTGTCAGAGATTATGTGTTTATTTATGTTTTCAATTATTTCTTTAATTGATTTTTAATTTATTTTCAGGATATGAACAAAGTATACGCACTAAATCTGAAAATACATTGGAAAACAAATACATGCAAACTGATCATGTCTTGCCTATTATTTACAGTGCAGATAAAATGCTGGTATATTCCAACAGGTAATCTCAGTTTGTATCAGAGTAAAACAAGAGCGTGCATATGTTAGATATTTAGCTTCATAACATTTGCTGCCCTAGCTAGATCAGTTCTCTGTCTTGGCCAGAATTTCAGCCAGTGATGTTTATGGGCCTCGGTCTTGTACAGCCCGTCAATAGCCATCCAGCTTGACCAGCCTCTAGTCAACTTTATTTCTTTCCCTGGCATTGCTCGTGCTTCATTCCCTGACCACGCTCTTTACTGTTTGGACATCTCAGAGTTCCATTTTGTCTTGGCTATCTCTTTTGTGGACATTTTTCTGGTTTTTAATGAAGCTTTCAGATGTCACTGGCTTCCTTCCTTCCTCAGATTAGGCATGAGCAATTCCAATGGTGATTGCAAAAATTTCTTATTTAGGAATGATATAATTCTGAAAGCAAGTCTCAGTCTTACGTCATGACTGTTTTGGACATGTGCCACATTGGCACTGGAGAAACCAGTGCAAAATCAAGTCTGTCGACTTATGTGTCATGTCCTTCACGAATGAATGGTCCAGCTTCCCATTCTTTGACATCAAGGACGCACCATTCAGGACTGTCCTGAACTTCAAATTCCCAAGTGTCCAAACTGAAAGTACACCAAAAACAAATGCACAATACATGGACATTTTTTCATTGATTAGTGAGAACCATTAAAAAGTCATTACTGCTGTAACAGTATCTCATTGGATCTCCCAAGTGACTGCCTGGGCTTACGACTAGGTCAGTAAAGATACTAATACTACGTACTGGCAACCAAAAAATAAACTTGTGAAAAGGTTATCAACACTTACATTTCTGAAAAGTACAAGAAAAAATAAGCACAATGCAGAAAAAGTAAGTCTCTAGCTGTATTAGGTCCAGAGATAACACTTTGAAAACGGCAGTTTATGTATGTTTTCGCCAGTTGTGAAATGTAGCAAGTTTGCAGGAACCTAAATTTTCCAGAAGTCCACAGACAGAGAATGTCATTCCTGATTTTAATTCTTAACAACATAAACTACGTAAAAAAGCAAGCACATAAGCAAATCTGTTCATACATTTACACAGCAGTGCTGCAAACTTCATAAATATACCATTTTGTCAATGTTTGAAATTTGCATGACAAGCCATTTTTACACCTCCATTACACAAAAATAAGAAGACAGAATTGGCTACAGTTTACATTTTGTCAGAAACAGTGTTACTGTATGAAACTTAAATTTTGGGGGGCAGCGTAAAGTGACAAAGTCATGAATTATATGTCTCCAAAAATGGAAGAGCATGGTTCACATATCAGACCAAATTAAAACGCACATATTTCGCTTATTTTTTTATCAAGCTTAGTTATATTCAAGATGTAAGATATTTTGTGTGCATTTGCACCCAAATAATGTAAGTGCCCTTGTGTCGGGCCAACTTAAAACAGACATAACTCACATTATGTCTTGATAGAATCTCCTGAGATTTTGCATGTGAAACAAATACAAAGCTACAGCTTCACTCTTTACAAGCAAATGTAGCTAATATACAAGATTTTAAGATTTTGTGTGCATGTACTGATTTTGTCTGAAACAATGTGATCCACAGATGACTTTGTATCATACCAGCACAGAAAGACATCTTTCTCAATAACATAATGAAACTGAAATGTGTAACAGCGGAAGATACATGCCTGGCAATGCAGTATATGACTTACAGCCATTTCTATACTCATTCCTAATGTCTATCAATAAGTTATTTTCGGCAGTTATTTCGCAGTAATATGCATCTTCCCATATCCACAGACAAAGAAATTTTCAATGTCTGGTCTATCTACTGAAAATCTCTCCACTTCTTTTAAAACTGTCTCAATTTTTGTCTTCAGATTTAGCCCCTGAGGTGATAATTAATCAGTGTTACTAATTTTTGAAACAAAAGCCATATTCTCATCCCGCGACTTATCACGCTCAGTTCTCAACAGTTTAAACTGTAGAAGTAGTTTATTAGTGAGAGTCTGCTGTTGAAGTTTTGGTGGCAGTGATGGTTAATTTCATCCACAAAAAATCATCATTGCCTAAAAAACAAATAGAAATAAAATCCGAATTGTTTCTTAAGTATTTTCTATAATTTGTGCCAGCTATTACTTTTGAGAGTAAATTATTCTTATATTGTGCCATTAGAAAGGCTCATTGGACTTTGTGGAGCTATGTTTCCATGTTTGCTTGATGCTATATAGTGTTCTGATAATATATGCGTGCGCATGTGTGACTGTGCAAAAGCGCTATTTGCTGTTTTTTTGCGATGATAAACATTGTCGAATCTGATCCAATAGACGACATGCACTCGCCGACCATCTTCCGGTTTGAATTTCTAGCCGAGTACGAGCTCAAATATGATTTCGATGTATTAAACAAAATTCCATCGTATTCATTAGATGCTAGCAATTTAAACACCTTTGGAAAGCAGTCGCTTCCCACAGTTCTACTAGTTCCAGGTCGCTTAAAAAAATCCCTTGGTGATAAAACATCAAACCGGAGATCATACTTTCTATTCTCTGCTTATGCAGGCTGTACCTGCTGCGGATTTCTTTTAAAATCTTTCTAAATAAAGAGAAACATCAAAAATAATTCACTGAATCAAACTTGTAAGTCAGTTTTCATGAAAAATCAGTCGATGTTTACGTTTGTCCTTCAGCTTGACGATCACAGGTAGAAATTCATTGACTGGACTTTCAGCGATCGCTTCGAAGGCCGCCATGATTCAAGGTTCCCATATGCATAGGTGCAACTTTTTCCGTTTGACGACGGAATCCATTTTTTCAAGAGTCAGAAACGGAAAATCCATTTTTTGAAAAAAATTGCTGAGCTAGGGTCGGTGAATTTTTTTGTTTTTTGTTTTTTTGTTTGTTTTTTTTGGGGGGGTCTAAAATCGTTTATTGAACGTGAATGTTTCGCGACGGTTACTCTCCGGTCTAGAAAGGAAAGCGGAAGCACTCTTTTTGTGAATGAAGTTATGAAAGCCAATGCACATGCTCCGTTGCGAAATCTCGCATCAACTTCCGTGAAATCGCCGCCATTTTCGAGCTTCGCATGTTGAGCGAACTTCACAATGCCAGCAGTGAAAGAAGGCGAATATGTCGCCTTAATCGACGCAACTGTGAGAATAAATGGCATTTGGAATGGCTAGAGGAGAAAGATACAGACAAAGGTAATTCCAGTCGCCTGTGGTGTGTGAAAATCGACCGAGCAAAAATAAAGATACTTGAAATTGTCTGAAATAGGATGAAAAGCATCTGCTGTTTTTCTTGAATCTAATTGCAGGAGAAAGCTTAAGATTCAGTTTTATTTTTACAAAAGCTTCAGCTGCCCCTGTACCCCGCCAGGGACCAATAGGCCCCTGGACCCGTTTCCGTTTTTTGACTTTTTCTAAGTTGCACCCTTGCATATGCTAAAATGGCAAATCACGGGTACTCGCCCTTTGGAGGCTCGCGCACACCCTGCAAACATCACATCTCATAGTTACGTACATGGTTGGATTCAGCAAAAAATAAGCTATTTACGCATCCGCAGAAACGATCTGATTTATCAAGTAGGTCCTCAGATATCCTTCTTCACAGTTTTTCCAATATTCCGACCTTTAAAAGACTAACAAACTAATAATCTTATAAAATAAATATTATACGGGAATGAAGGACAGGGTTTCAACCTGTCAACTGTTCTAATTTGCATGAAGGTAGTCCTGTGTGACCCATATAATTTAAGTTGCCGTAAATGGTCACCCCAAGCATTGCCGTGAGCCAGTCGCTATTGTGTCACACTCAGTGAAACTTCGTCGGTCGGTGTGGGTTTTTTGGCGCAGATTTTCGTATGGTTCATTTATAACAAAAACAAACAGCACAGATCGATAGAGGAAAGAACAATCTTTATCTTCCTGATAACAACTTTGTCATTCATGGTCATCTGCAAGAATATTTGACTGATAAACATGTGCAATTTTTCCACTGACTGACACAATTCCCGCATTGCTGAAGAGAGGCTGCCGGTACCTACTTATACATTGATCCTCAGTGCCCATAAAATTGGGCTACATCTTAAGCCTCCCGCCCTTCCGTCCCTCTGAAGGACATATTAGCAGCAGAGTATTGGTGCTTGGAGAACTCCTTTATATAAAGAACTATCACAGGGATCTCCATTTGTCTCAGGCAGACTGTTCCCACAGAATCTCATTTGTGGCTGCAGATGCTACCATTCCATGCCTGGACTCCCGTTCACACCTCAGGGGTGATATGCCCCTCCTCCTTTCTTTAAATTTGCATCCTAGAAAAGCTAAAATTCAGTCCATGAAACTAAAATTTGAATTTTTTTGTTTTTGTACATGTCCCTTTTTAACTAACTGTATGCACTTGTTTCTAAAAGCAATGTTTGCCCTTACTCTCCAGTTCTCTTGAAGAACATTTTTAAATGGCCAATGAATGGAACAGGGAAGTTGATTAAAGGCTATTCAGGCTGGCTGGCTGGCCGTTGGTTGACCGTACCAGGACTAGGGAAGTCACAGACAATATAGCTGGCTAAGACAGCACATGCTGGAAACAATAAGTGTATATAGCTTAACAGGGATTTGAGAACAAAATCTCCATTTCAGAGAAATGTAAATGTTTTTTTTTATCCATTTTGATCTGTTCTTCCTCATGGAAAAATAAAAGTGATTTTGCTATGTTTGATGAGTCATTAAAGTAAATATAAAAATGGAGGTTAAAACATTTTTGAACAGGTATCTTTATGGGGTGGTTGAGGAGTGAACATTGATCTCTGTTGCAGTGATTATGGATGGATTGTACAGCATGATTTCCATTCCATTTCCTCCAATATATTCTGTGGAGTACAGAGAGGTGTTGGAATCATGCCATGGAGTCCATCCTTGAACAGATATGATCGAATAGAGCTTGCAAATATGTACCAAGCTATGCTTATGTCACATGACAGAGACATACGCTTCTGCTTAAACATGGTGAACAGTCCAGCCTGAGGAAGACCTGGGGGTGAGGGCAAAAGCTTACACATGACAGAAACAGGACTTTGCAGCTGGTAAATGACAACAAGACACTAGCTGAAGATCACAAGACTTTACAGCTGACAGACAACAAGACTTTACAGTTGGCAAACAACAACAGCAAGACTTTACAGCTGACAGATGACAACAAGGATGCAACCAACAGATGGTGACAACAAGACTTTGCATCTGGCAGATGACAAGATTTGGCAACTGACAAATTATGACAACAAAACTTTGCAGCCGGCAAATGATGACATGAGACTTTGCAGCTGGAAATGACGATGACATGACTTTGCAGCTGATAAATGACATTGACAAGATTTGCTGCTGACAAATGACTGGGACAAAACTTTTCAGCAGGCAAATACCAGTGACAAGACTTTACAGCCTACAAAAGACAACAACAAGACTTTGCAGCTGACAACAATAACACAATTTAGCAGCAGCTGACAACAATAACACAATTTAGCAGCAGCTGACAACAATAACACAATTTAGCAGCAGCTGACAACAATAACACAATTTAGCAGCTGACAAATGACAAGAACAAGACTTTGCAGCTGTCAAATAACAACAGCAGGATTTTGCAACTGGCAGAGTATGACAGCAAACTTTTGCAGCTGACAAATGACAGTACTGCTGTGACTGACAACAACAAGACTTGGCAAATGGCAAGACTTGCAGCTGACATTACGAATGACAGTACAACTGCAGCTGATGATGACAAGACTTCGCAGCTTGAAAATGATGATGACAAGACTTTGCAGCTGATAAATGTTGACAAGACTGTCGTTGAGAAATGACAGCAAGACAGCTGCTGGCTAATGTCAAAAAATTTTGCAGCAGACAAATGACAGTGTTAGACTTTGCAACTGACAAATGACGACGACAAGACTTTGCAGTTGACAGATAGCAACAACAAGACTTTGTAGCTGTCAAGTGACGATGACAGAACTTCAGCTGGCAAATAATGTCGACCAGACTTTACAGCTGACAAACAGTAATGACAAGATTTTGCAGCCAGCAGATACTGACAGCAAGAGTTTAAAGCAGGCAGATGACAACAGCAAGATTTTGCTGCTGACAGATAATAGCAGCAAGACGTTGCAGATAATGACAGCAAGACTTTGCAGCTGGCGTATATCAACAACAAAACTTTGCAACTGGCAAATGACAACAAGGCTTTGCAGCTGGCAAATGTAACACAAAGACTTTGCAGTTGACAACTGAAGACAGCAAGACTTTGCAGCTGGCAGATAACGACAAACTTTTGCAGCTGGCAGATGACAACAACAAGACTACACAGATAAAAATAATATGCAAGAGTGTGATTGTCTGAACAGGTGTCCAGGAACGCAGAGCACAAAGTGAGCAGCAGTGTAGACAGCACACTGACCAACGGGACCTCCAGATTGCAGTCCACTTCATCCAAGTCGTGCAAAAGTCGCCCCATGTTCCAGTACTCCCTCAGCACCAGCTCCATCACCTCCGACTCGTCCCAGGCCTCCATGGAACTGCACACGCTGAGTGATGTGGAGCTGAAAAAAACCTCCACAGGTGGTGGGGATGGGGACTCAGAAGTGGCCATCAATCACGACAGTGTCTTAGTGCCCATTGGGACCAGCGCTACTGTGATCGTGAGCAATGTTGCTCCAGGTACTGCTCGTAGTCAAGGTGCTATGGGTGTGGAGAACTTGACTCTCACCACTTCCTCTGCCAGTCAAAACGGGGACAGTCGACTGGGACAAGAGGTGGCTTTCACATCCTCAGAAAACCTGTTTGCTCCTCTGTGTAATTCTTCTTCGCACTGTAGCAGCAGTAACAGTAGTGCTTTCCCGGGTGTGGCAATGGGAAGTGGTGGTATCTCAGCCAGCCAGTCTGTGTATGACAGTTACTATTCCGGCTCTAATGCCAGCAGCACAGTTGGGTCGTTAGGCTTAAGTGGTTTGCTGTCCACACCACTGACATCGCATTCTGCTTTATCTGGGTTGCAGGAAACAGATGCCACCGCCCCCAAGAGACAACGATCCAAGTAAGTGGCTGCTAACTACTCTGTTAAGTCTTTCATTCCCTGGCCTGTCCACCAGCTCCCTGCAAGAAGCTGTAGAGAGGATGAGAAAGTGAAAGATGAAATTATGAGCGGTTTAGGTATGAAGCATTATGTCCTAATTCACAGAAAATAATTGGCATGCTGAAAGGGGAACAATCACCTGCTGGTTGGTGAGTTATTCCATTCTTCGAATGTTTGATACAACTTCTGCGTCAGGATTTTCGTGGATAACTGCACATAGTTAATGGAAAGAATGCTTTGTCTGCCAGCATTGTTATAAAATGAGTAAACTGGGGTGTCTGTCAATTTGTTTTGTTAATCTGTTGCCTTACAGAATATGGGTGATTAATATGGTTGTCTCTGCAATGAACTTGCAGTTTATGAAAAGTGAAAGCTTCACACTGTAACTAGTATAACCAGCAACCAGTTGCATCTAGGTTGGGTCTAATGGGACACACATACACACACGCAAGCCTGCACGCTCTCTCTCTCTCTCTCTCTCTCGCTCTCTCTCTCTCTCTCTCTCTCTCTCTCTCTCTCTCTCTCTCTCTCTCTCTCTCTCTCTCTCTCTCTCAAGTGCAAATTTATTTTTTTGTTAATCATTTCATTCAAAATGATAAAATTTCTGTTCGTAATATATATGCAAATCCCAGTTTATAGATTTTGCATGTCATAAATAACAGAAGTATGTGCGTTGAACATCCTCGTACAGCTCTCGTGTTGTTGTTAGATGTGTATGTATTTTATTGTTGTTGTTACGTATTGTGGCTGTTTCGTTGATGTTATGTATGTTTGCTGTTTTCCACATTTATTTTGATCTAATGTATTGTTTGCTTATTTTCATGTGACGTTAATTTTGAAAAGTGTTTTTATGTGTGTTTTGATATGAAAGATGCATTTTTGTGTTTCTGGTTTATGTGTGTTGGTATTTTAAATTTAATCAGTTAAAGTGTTTTAGGTTTTAACTATTCAGGTTGCAGTTGTGTTTCAATGAATGGCCTTAGTCAAGCATGCTTTTGCTTTTATTTATTTGACCCAGTTTTGTTGTGTGTAGTTTTAACATTAACTCTTTGATGGATATAGGCTGTAAGATCGTATGCTCAGTTTAAAGTTCATGGCCTTGGTGCACAACATGTTTCAGTCTTCTAGAAGCATTCCAAAAATTATTTCAATTTTATGTATGTTCTTGGAAAAACACTCAATAATTTGAATCAAAACATGTTGTGCACCTGGGCCCAGATTTGTAATTGATAAATGCTGTCAAGGCTCTCATCCACCAGATGGCTCTCACAGCATCAGACAAGTAGAAAAGTACATTCTTTTATCACAAAAATGTGACTAAATGTGATTGATACTGATCCTACATTGAATATCGTATGAATATGATGACGATCAATAAATAATGAATGATAATTCCATTTGTAATGCACATCCATGTAAAGAACACTTTGTTACATTTTCTTTACATGATAAAATATACACAGTCGGTTACACGTCAGTAGGATTGGAGGGAGGTTTGCCCTGTCAATATGATTGTCGGATATTCACACCAATACAGCAGTGCAGCAGAAATTGAGTTCATCAAAAATAACAACAGATCATGACATGAAATTAGAAACATGTGATGGTGACACTAGTCCTCAAAAATATACATAAGGAAGAAATTTGTATGAATAATCTGATATAGTCTTTCAAACACACACATGAATGCAAACATGAACATGCGTTTGGTGTGGAAGACCATACTAACTACAAAATACTCGCAGGATGGTCGAGAAATTGGTGAAAAGACATCCAACAGCAGGTCACACTAAACATAAACACACAAATATACTTGCAAATACTTACATATATGCATATATATATACAAGGGGGTGGGGAGGATACTGAGTCCATACAGTAATACAGCAGAAACAGATAACATTTCTACCACTATTACAAAAGGTATTAGAAAGAAAAATATGAAGAATTATGTGTAATGTAACATATACATGCAAGAAAAAACACACAAGAGCATACATACGCATGACATACATGATACAAATAAATTCATGCGTGCACACACACACACACACACACACACACACACACACACACACACACACACACACACACACACACACACACACACACACACACACACACACACACACATTTAGACAAGCTACAATATTGAATATGACTGGACCGAGAGAAGCCACAAGCACTAACCTGTACAATTACATAGGGTGTTTTTCGAGAGTAACTTAGTAAGTAGACAACTGCTTTGTCTTAAGTTGAAGATGTATTGGGAGAGAGGTACATGTTGTTGGGTCAGAAACAGAAGGATTTTTTCAACAAGTCGTTGGAAAGAATTGAGATACTGTTAAAAGAGAAGCTTCTTTTGAGAGTTTTTAAAGGTTTGTAGGGCAAGAGTTCTGGTAAAGTGGTATGCATGTTGGATGGTATTTGAATTTAGATACTGAAAGCAGAATGTGGTAGTTTTTGATTTGGACATTGAAAGCAGAGTGTGGCAGTTTTGGATTTGAGTTTGGGTAGTTTGTCATGGAACAGCCCCACTAAAAGAGTTTTTGTAGTCTAGTCTGGATGGAATGAAAGACAAACACAGCTTGTTCATGACTTCAGCAGAAAGAAATGGGTTTGTTTTGCGTATTCTGTGTAGTTGGAGATACAGGATTTTGAGCATTCATGGATTCATCAAGAAACATGTCAAGATTCCTTGCAGATTTGGTGAAGATTAAGGTTTGTTTTGTACAGGCATATGTACAAGTTCTGTTTTTTTTTTCTTTCATTTATTTGAGTATCCTGGCATCTCTGTTCTCAGCAGTGTTTTGAATTTCTCTAGTAGTGCTTGAGATGTCTCTTGGGGAAAGCAGAATTGTACAGTTGTGAGTTATCACAAAGAAATGGCTGAGTGCTCCTGATTGTTTAATAACGGAGCTAAGTGGTTGTAATACATAGAGAAGAAAAAGGCCATGTTTCAACAAAGATAGAGCTGACCTAATGTCAGTAGTGACAACAGACTGACTGTCAACAACTATTGAAGGACAGTTTCAATGCAGGCAAATGTACATGACAGTCATAATGTCATTGTCTTTACTGTAATGTCAAATGCAGTTGAAAGATTTAGTTGTTATAGAAGGATTTAGTTGTTATAGAATGGGAACTTTTCCATGAATGTAAGCCAGCAGAAAATGATGAACAACCTTTTTTCTTTAGATATACTATAGTCTAGTGTACCTCATACGCGCATCTGTCTGTTTCTGAACTGCACTGTTGTTTAAAAACTCTTTGTGATGGTTCAAAGGTGTGTGCAGAACTAAGTCAGTAAGTTATAGCTCTGTTTGACAGTCTTCCTCAAGTGCATATGTAATGTACAGCTGTGAACATCTGTGTTTGTGTACTACGTGCGTGAATGCTATACTAACAGTGTGTGTATGAATGTGAGTGTGTATCTGTCAGTTTATATGTGACTAAATGACATTGATACTGATCCTACATTGAATATCCTCTTGCAAACACATTTACCCATCTTACCCCCCACATCATTTGTGATTTTTGTTTTTTCAACAAATGACAAATCGGTCAGTACACTGTGACTGAGTAAGTGTATTCAGCCTTTGCCATTTATTTGTCCATTTTATTGTCCATAATACAACAACATTTCAAGTCTGTCTGTGCTTGCATTGTGTTTCCAAAAATTTCTGTAAGTACTATGGGTTGCATGAAGGGCTTGCCGAAAAGGTTCAAGCAGATTATTAGCTTGTAGGCGAATCTTCAACTGCCAGAAGATATCACACTCAAGGACCTTGAACACAAATGGAAGATTGGGAAAAGGCCAGTATTTTTTTTTAACATGTTATCGGGATCTAGATTTAACTTTTTGAGCAAGAGATTGACTAGGACATGTTTAAAGCTGTGTGGGATGACACCCTTGGGCAAGGTCCTAATAAACCTGTTGTATGGCAAATATGACCGACTTATACACAAGACAATCATGGGTGCAGGTTTTGATTTGGTTGGTTGGTTAGATAACAAGTCTAAATATTTTAAGAAACTCACATAGATCTACATTTTCATAATTGCTGCCTGCTTGCCAGCTCTTGTTTGTGCTGTGAGCATCCTGTATCATTCATAATAGAAGGGCATTGTAACTGTCTGCTTGTACATACTGCATGTTTATTACTTGTTAGATGGGTACAGTAGTTGTATGGGTATGACTTCAGCCTTCCAGTTGGAAGGTTTGGGTTCGAATCTGCTTGGGTGGGTAAAAGGTTGAAAATTTTGTAATCTCCGTAGTCAACATATGAGTAAACCTGCTAGCACCTGAACCCCCTTTATTGTGTGTGTACAGGTGCAGAACATCAAACATGCACATCAGGGATCTTTTGTCATTGTTAGGAAATCATGAAAATACCCAGTGCACATCTTCAAAATTGTAGTTTGACTGCCTTAATGGCAAGATGGAAAAAAAAAAACAACCAACCATACAAAAAGTGGCCATGCATGTGAAAGCCCTCATATGTATGAAGAAGATGCTGAGTAGTGAGTACAAACAAATAAAAAATTTATTAAAAAGAATTACTGCACCATAGTGTAATTTCCTCAAGGAGATAAATAGTATAATTCGTAAAAATTTTTTTATAGTATCCTGTCTTTGTTGGCTCTATCATTGAATGTGGATTTAATGATCAGCGGTAAGGCAGATGTGACTGACTACATGTATAACATAGCAACAGAGATATACATTGTGTGCACGTTATTTGGTGGCTAGATCACAGGACGTTAAAGGCAAGAAGGAGAAGAAACCAAGAAAACCAAGCGGTGGCGGGGAAGGCAAAAGTAAGAGTGGGCGCAGTGGTCAGAGTGGTGGTGGTGCTACAGGTAGCGGCAAGGGCAGGAAGGACGGGAGCCAGGCTCTGACAGTGACAGGATCGGCTTTAGGGTGAGAATAAACATGTATAATACTATTAGCAATGATTCTTTAATCCTTTTACTCTCTTGACCCTGAGTGATTCTGCTATTTCTAGTGCTCATGTAACTTTCTTGTCAGCGCCACTTTTGGTGACAACCTTTCTCTACAGTTTCAGTACAGTTGACCTCTCTAGTGTAAAAACAAGTGTACGAGTTGGTTTGCATTTTTTTCTCTGTGTGTTATGTCTGTCTGTAGTTGAGTGTTGTAGCATGTGTCTGTTGATGTAGTGAGTGTTGGCAGAGATTTCTAAACAGTAGTAAGCGATGTTTCCATTGGTTTGGGATCTATGTTATGTGTGTCTATGTCCACATGGAGACAGTTGACCTAAGATTTGTTGTGTGTAAATGTAAATGAACTTGACATAGTTTAATCTTTGTAATCCAAAAATTGAAACATTTCAACATGGCTTTTTTCGTTATTGTTGGATCATGGTTAAACTCATGAAATTTGTGTTTGATGTTCATTCCCCCTCCTCTATGATACTTTTTATGTGTTTGATAGGATTGTTTGAGGGTCTGTTCTTTGTTTTGCATGGATTGGTTATGAGTAGCTGTGGTTTTTTTGTTTGTTTGTTTGTTTTTCTTTGCCCAACCCTCTTGTCTTAATTAATGGTCATAGTGTTTTCAAGACTTGGTTGCATGAAGCGAACTTGGTCTGATTCCAGTCTTTTTTGTTTTGTTTTGTGATGCTGTTTTGTTTCGTTTTGTTGTTTTGATGCATTTCTGCTTAAGTATTGAATTGTACTGCTCTAACTCTTAGTCAGATCAAAGACAAAAAAATGCATTTATATTCAAGTTTTTTGTTTTTTTTTAAATCTCCCCAGTGATTAATTGGACCAAATGGCCTACACCAGGGGCATATCCTTAGATGACTTGCACGAATGCAGTGATGTGTGTTCTTAATTTTCTTTTCCAGGTATTCTTTTTTCCAGGGTCATTGGTGCGTTTAGGGGGGATGTGTATATGTGTTGTTTGAGACGGTTGTATACCTGATACAGGTTTGAGAAGTCGGTTGGGCTTTAAACTCTTAAGTCTGATGATGATGATGAAAAAGATGATGATGGTGATACTAAAATTTAGCCTATCCATAATCATTATGTTTTGAGAAAGTTTTAATAATCACTAGTAGATATGGATGGAGCACATGTAGAACAGTTCAAATGCATTGAATATTTGAACACACTCCTAAGTCGCAAGTGTACTTCTTGTTCAGCAGCAGAATTGAGACTCAAAAATAAGCATCTATGCCTAGAAATTATTGTATAAATTATTAAATGTTTGTACATGCCAGTGTGTTTTTCCATAGTGCAGATAATATTGAAAACACACCCAGCTACATACTGTTTCAGACATCACAACTATGCCAGCAGTGTGTTTGGGGGTGGTCCCTGTTTCCAGAGTCCTGTCTCTCTGACCAGCTTCTCCTCCCCAGGTAGGTTCATGTACACATCATTCATCTTGTTCACTCCCTCATCCTGTCCACCATCTGTACATTGATGTATATATCCATTTTACTCCCCCATCCTATCAACCAGCTTTTTTGCTTGGAAGCAGGCTTGTGGATATGTTGAGGAATCGAAAGCATTGTATTATAGTGTATAAGTATAAACACAACAGTGACAGTGCTTTTGATGTCCTGCTCACTCTGCCTGCCTCAGGTGAGATAACTTATTCCAGGTGTGTGCGTGGTTGGGTGGTGCATGTATGCTCAGAGGTGTGCGTGAGTGCATATATGATTGAGTTGAAAGCTTCCTGACAAAATCTAATTGCCATTGCTGTTAGCGTACACATAATGTTTGATATGCAATTTATTTGGATAGTGCTGTTCTGGATTGACAAGATTTCTATATCTCAAAGCATTTTGTCAAAATGATACTGATGTGTCTCACTGTACTGTTGTTTTGTAGAATATTTTATCACAGAATGGTATTCAGCAACATTGGGAAAGCATGATTCATTCAGTCCATCGCTCTGCATCAGGAGAGTAATGGGGGGATGAGTTAAGGCACAGTGAGCATTGTCCGTCACATTAGACATAAATTTGAAGTAGTGTATTCATGTATGCTTGTATGTGTATGTTTGCTAGATCATTGTTTGAGGACCTCAACACTTACACATACAAGTCGTTCTCAGAAGCATGTGCTGTTTCTTTGACATAGAGTCTCAAAAAAAACATGACAATTGATAGATGTTTCTTGCGTGTAGAAGGCCAACCCATGGTGTATGACATTTAGACATTAAAAAAAGATATTTTCTTAACTTGTTTTCTTGTGAAGGATAATTTAATATAGAAGGTTACATAATGTTATGTTTGTGACATGGAAACCAAAACAACATAAAAACCTGCATAGAAACCATTTTTTCAGATTTTTTTGTTTGTTCTTTCTATTGCAGGCATGTTAGAAAAAGAGTCTGTTTGGAAAGAAAATAGGATAAGTTAATTTAGTAGATTTTCTGTGGAATTTTGTTTCCAACGTTCTTTGATGACAGAAATTGATCCGCAAACAATTTTATTACGATTTGCCAAAATATAATTCTCAGTATCTTATGCCAAGCTATGGGCTTACTCTGCTGCATACCCAGTTGTTGGCTGGGTGAAAATGTAAACGTGCATAAATTTGCTTTTTCTTTCAAATGTTAGTATAGTATCATCTTCACTGCTGTGGTTGTGACAAGTTAACCATTACGATTGTGACATAGTATTCAGCCTTGTGAAAATGCACTCAGCCACAAAAAGTCAGTACTCAGGCAAGGGGGATTGTATGAAATTGTGAAAGTGTGCTTTACTACTACTGTTAATGCCTTTTCAACAGCATGGGTCCAATCTGAGCTTGAACAGCCTTACCATGTGGACTTGACAACAAATATTGTGTCTGTCAATGAGAGACAGATTCAGTTTCAGTCAGCTGTAAAATCATGAGCCTAATTACTGTGAAAATAAATGGTAAGAGACAAAAAATCACAGCAACCTTATTACTTTGTTATATTTTCTTTCTTTTTTGTTTTTAGACAAGCATAATTATTTTCATTTGTTCCATGACTTCCTTTGCCATGACCAACATAGCCCAGTATCAATAAGCCATAGAAAAAAAAAAACTTCCATTGATCTTAATCTGATCATGCTTCAGGCTGAGACACTAAGGCTAAGTATTTATTTTCATCACACAGTAGAAACAGCAAAGCAGAGAAACACCATATGGACTAAAGCATGGACAGTTGTGACAGGAAACTTGAACTCAAGGTGTCTGTGTCGCAACTGTTCAGGAATGAGCCGTTATTTTCCGTTATGTTCTTAGCTTGTTCTTTGATTCATCTTTTGAGCTCAGTGATTAAGAACAATAAAATTTACATAGATACATCTGATAGTGGGAGTGTTTACTGTGTTGGTCGGAACTTGGAAACAACTTGCATTGTGTATTCCATGACCGACTGTGCATGCCAACAGTGATTTCACACAGTTTCAAAGTGTAGCAACTATTCCATGTTCACGATCTCAAACATTTACAGCACAAAAGGCAAGAAAAGCAAGTAGTTCTTTTGTACTTGAATTCAGCCAAAAGTGAATGTCAATCTGCATACAGTCTTGACAGAAAACTGCCATGCAGTTTCCCATGATGAACAATACTATTACATTAGGCCTTCTCAAACCAGTCATTTTAATTCTGCATCTCTCTTTCATTGAGAGTCAAAACAGGTGTTTTTATATCATCGCTGCATGTTCTTTGCAACATGCTAGTTAAAAAAATGTTATCCAGCACATGAACTCAGTTTGATTTGATGACATGACCTGCAGATCGGGGAAAAGAACAAAGTTTGAAGCATTCCAAAAGCTAGCATTAGATCCAAAGCAGAAAGATGAATATTTGTATTGACCAAACTTATGAAAACAATAACCAAAAAAGATAAACACAGCAAAACAGAATTATCATGTTTGAAAATTGTTCAGCCTAACTTTGAAGACAGTGGCACTGGCCCAGTTCTGCACAGTCAGCACTGTTGTGGCCTGAGGTGATGAAAAGGAAGGAATCAACGGAAACAAAGAGCTCTTTTATTCCATATAAAAATGATTGCCATTTGAAAAATCTGCCAGTCATGCTGTTGGCAGAAGCAGATTTCATCACATTACACACACTGCTTCAGCACAAGGCTGGATGTTTATGTGTATAATTGTGACAGTGGCAAGTGGAAATCACTCTTAGCAATATAATTGCCAGCTTACCTATTTTACCCGCTTTTCGTTTCTTTTAACGATGACTGTCCTAATAAGTCTACTTTTAACCAGCTGTCTTCTGCTTATGATTAAGTTTACATAAGTGTCAAACTATGTACATAATAGTTCATTCGGGTTCAGAACTGAAAGTGAAAATTATGCATCACAACCATAATGGAAATTGTGCTATATTGTATTGCAGGAAGTTATTATTAAAGTGACCTTAAAAATATTTATGTAGTGCAACATGTAAACAGACAGCTGATGTTGATAATATATGATAGAAACTTTCATGTTGTATGCAAGAGCATTTGATCTATGCTGTAGCTACTGATGTCAAAATCTGCGAATTTGAAAATGAGCGTTTTTTATTGAAAATAGTGATGATAGAACCAGATGCAACACACCAGCAGCACACTTTTTGAAACTTTATCAGATCAATATAAGCAGCACTTGGAAATCACAAAGTTTGAAGCTATCTGCTGATTCCAAACAAAATTTTCAGGTCTTAGTAAGAGTGACATCTGCACCTCACATGTTTCTGAGAACAACTCATACATGTTGTATGCACCGCACTGACCTCATAAAGATATCGTGTTAAGGTAAATTTGATACAAGAATAACATGGGAAAGATGAATTTGGTTATAGAAATTGCTTTTTTTTTAAATCACAATAAGGTGCGCAGTACATGGGAACAAAGTCCCTTGGCTTTTTGATATTTCACGTTTGGTTGATTGCTGGTTTGGAGATTTTGTTTAGGTATCATCATCATCATCAGGTGCCCTGCCGCATGGCGTTGGCGACCATGGACTTCCAACCATCTCTATCTCTCGTTGCCCCCAGCATCTCCCCCACCCTCCTCATCCCCAGCCACTCTGAAAGTCTGTCCAGCATTCTCTCCCTGGGTCTACCTGGTGCTCTCTTTCCCTCCAGCTTTCCCATTGTGACCCGGTGCTCCAAATCCCCCTTCCTCATAAAATGGCCTATAAATGTTGCTTGTCTTTTCCTAATCTTCCTTATGAGTGATCTGCTTGTGTCTGCCTCCATCAAGACTGTCTCGTTTGTTTTCTTTGCTGTCCATTGAACTCTCAACATTCTTCTGAGAAACCACATCTCGGCTGCCTCATGTTTAGGTATAGATAATATAAATCTCTTGATAAAGGATTTAGGGGGTGGTAGATAGTGCTGTGTTGGAAGTTTTAGAGTAAACTTTGTGTGGAGACTTGAGACCCTGCCTGCATACAGAAATTTGCAGGTGGAAAGACATTTTCACTCCAGTATTGCCTAAGTTTGCTTCAAAGACAAGACTGAGATAAGGACAGACATACAACCCTAGAGTTAGGTTGAACCTGAAGACGTCAGGGTTTGTGTGCAGAGGTATGGTATATGTCATCATACCAGATTGTTTTTTTTTTCAATCGCAAGGCATTTGCGGCATGCATACTAATGGAGTAATTCTGGGTGTTCCTTCTTAACTTTAATCTTCAGCTTAGCTGCTGGCTTCTGGGAATCAGGCTTGGTGACTGCAGGAAAAGTCCTGATGACAGTTCGGAAAGAGCAAACTTAGGATCCCTTCGGGGGCGTATCAGACCTGGCTGAAAAGAAAATAAGCTGTGTCTGGAGCATCATGTCTGGCCATTTTTGTGATCATATGAATGCCCCCTGTTTCTCTCTTGGTCCGGTAGCTGGGCTGGACCTGTTGGTGCACGTTGTGTGGCTGTGTGCTGGGGTTTGTCATCTCCTCACTTTGCCATTTGGTTTCTTAACAAGATAATTAATGGCCGGGTCCGAATGGGTCATATGGAGCATGGATAGGCCCCTCTGCTTATTGAAATGGCTACCGTATGGCGTTGAGAGCTGGGAGGTGATTGTCTGGTCATAGGTGAGGCATTGTTGCTCTGGGTCCCATCTGGCACCTTTGTGTGTTTCTTGTTGACTTTGTTAACTTTTTGTCAACTTTGTTAGCTGAGTGCAGGAATGCTGCTCTTAGAAACCTGAAAATGTTATGTCGTCAGCTTCGAGTCAGGCTGAGACTTTATGAACTTCTTCCACTTTCTACTTCTAATATTCCACTTATTGACTTTTCATGTTGGGCTCCTCCAGAAAATTAAATCAGCCCAAAGTTCTCCTACTTTCAACCATCCATCTGTATTCGCTATTTTGAGTTTTAAGTCAGTCTGGCATTTTCATTCATTCTGTCTTGTCTTTGTTTTTGTCTCTTTTGTTTGTTTGTTTGTTTTTACATTGAATAATACGCCGTGTCAGGGTTAAGACAAATAAGCCAGATAATCAGGAATGATCGAAAATTTCTTCACCATATAAACAAGAAATGTCAATATACTGTCTGCACATTGTAGTTTTATTGAACGTCCCATTGAAAGCGAAGTGGTGATTGTGCATTGCAGCGCATGAGAATAGTGTGCAAGGGTCAGGCTTGTATGGGCTGCCTCAGTATAATGGCAGCGTGTCTTCCCTCAACCACTATGGTAGGTCTGCACACTTGTCTGTCACTGTGGGTGTCCATGGCTGTGGCATGCTGTTCGCACTGTTGTCTACCTGCTGGGTTAATTGCAGGGGGTCATCAGCATGCTGCTTTCATTGTCATGTACAGACAACACTGTTTTTTTTGACAGTCTTTAACATTTTCACTCCCTCATCTTATCCACCAACTTCTATATGCAGACAGCTGGGGAATAGAACACGGAGTGAAAATGTTAATGTGTGTGTCTGCTATCCATTTTCTCAGTGCGAAGGTTTGTAACTTGGTCCATGGCATCTGCCCACACTACTTTTTTTTTCATTGCCTGGTAAATGTGGTGTTTGCAGTTATTGCCACATGTTTAAAGTTTATTTGTAAAGTTTGTGAGAAAATGTATAGTAGCTGCCAGCACTGCTTTTTTTCTTATTCATTATGAAGGGGGTTTAGGCATTGGTAGCTCTGCATATAATGTTGACCTTGGAGATAAAAAAAAAATCTCTACACTTCAGATAGAGGTCTATAGGTGAATTGAACCCAGGACCTACTGATCATGCATTGAACATTTACCCGCTGACTACTATGCCTATCAGTATCATCTGTAATAACCTGGGGTCAGCATCAGCAGCGCTTAACAAGCCTCAGACAAGTCACTGTCAGATGAGCTAAGCCTGAGATGGTTGCAGATTTCACTGTATCAGCTTAATCAAGCATGTCAGAGAATTGACATGTTTGTTGTACAGTCCCAGTTTAAGTAGTTGCAAGCAAGAAAAATGCAAGAGTATAAGAGTGCTTTGGTACCATTTGACATCAGTCTCTAGCAAGGGAAATATTGGTGATGTTACTGTCAGATTGGAGCTTCATCTTGTCCTGAACCCCCACTTCTAAAGTTCATTCACTACTGAAAAGAATGTCACCCCTCCATTAACCTTTGACTCCTGCACCCTCTCCAACACCAGCAAAAATGTTGCTCTTTGACTCCCTCACCCTTCCTGCCAGAAGCTGGTGGATATGGTGAAGGTGTCATCAAAAGGATTAAATTTTTGATCATTGATGTCATGATTGAGAAAACATGATGCTAATTGATAGAGGGAGTCAAAGGGTTAAGTTCACTTCATTCACTTTGTTCAAAAGTTCCACCCCTCTTTCATGTTAACCTCACTTCCTGTTCAAATGTTCCACCTCTCCTTCAGGTTAACCTCACTTTCTGTTAAAAAAAATTCCACCCCTCCTTCAATATAACCTCACTTCCTGTTCAGAGTTTCCATCCCTCCAAGTTAACCTCATTTCTTGTTCAAAATTTCCACCCCCTCCTTCAGGTTAACCTGACTTCCTGTTCAAAATTTCTACTCTTTTTCAGGTTAACTCATTTCCCGTTAAAATGTCCACCTGTCTGTCAGGTTAACCTTTTCCACCCGTCCATTCTGCAGCTACTTTGTTCAAAATTTACACAAAATTTCACAGTCAGTTGTTTTTAAAAAGAAAGTATTTCTATCTCTTTAAACAGTGATAAAACCTTTACTTCAGTCTTCTGCATATAAAAGATCATTATTGTGAAGAATGGTTTGAGTGTCTTCAAGTTTATGTTACCTGATAGTTCTGTGGATAATTGTGGGTAAACTTAGATGAAGACATCTGCATGCTTTATGACTGATTTTTGTTTAATCATAACCAACTAACATGTGATTGTATATATGGGTTGGATTTAGTATTAAGAAACTATTCATCAATTGTAGGATACAAGAAAGTGACATGGTCAGTTGAATAAGCTGTGAGGAATTGCAGTCAGTGTGTGTATGTGTAATGCTTGCATGTATGTGTGCATGTACAATTGTCCATTGTAGGGAAAGTTTGGACTGTATCAAGGCTGAGATCTCCTGCAACCTAGAAATTTTTTTTACCAAAACAAGGGAGAAAACATTAAGCCCAGTGCAGTGATTTTCAGTCAGGTTAAAACCTTGTGATGTGTAGCCACTACTGCTGCCATATTAACCCTTGCAACACATGCACGAACAATAGTGTAGTTTTTACTGGCTGGCTGCTATGCTCGCTAATTAAGTTACCACTCTCAGCTTGAGCCTGCTGTGATCAAAAGTTGATTGGATATCATATGTCGGCTTTCTCATGTGGTGTTTCTTACAGAGTCAGATGTGTCAGGGCCTCCAGCTAAACAATCTAAATTCTCTGAAAAAAAAGATAAGCAAGGAGTATGAAAAGAGGGAAAGTGTATGTCAGCTTGGGATAAAAACACAGGCAAGGACTTGGCTTGTTTTATAGTTGAGAAAAAAATCGAATGCACCACAAAAACTGCTGGTGCATTTACAAATTACATCTGGAGATAACAAAAGCCCTGCTCATTGTAGGAACTAATGTGTTAGAGCTGCACTCTATATAGATACGTGAAGAATCCTTGATATACAGTATTGTGTTTGTCATATTGCTGATTCATTGAATGAAGAAAAAATAATTATGCGCTTTCATTTTTTTCTGTTCTTTTATTAAAGTGTTATTTTGTTAATGATTAATCAAATAAGTTTTTGATACTGGTGTGCACTGATTGTTTAGTTTTTTGGTGGTATTTTCACTAAATTTTCTGTTGGTCTAATGTGTTGGAAAACTTCAACTTGTGTTCTGATCTGTTGAACTACTTCAACTTCTCTGGATGGTAGCCAGTCAGGCTACCTCATGTCAGTGGGTAAAATCTCAGCTCTGCAGTATCTGTTGATTTTGTTGTGGCACACTTATGTCTGACAGGCGAGGATTTGCTACTGTCATGTTCTTGCACATTGTGGAAGTGTGTGTGTGTAAAATTAGGTGACATGCATCACTTGCTTCTGCATGTTTCTGTTTCGGGATTGGAAGGAGGAACTTTTTAGTTCAACTTTTGATTTATTGTTGTTGTATGTTTGTGTGTTTGTTTGATGATGATGTTTCGTTTGTACTCCCCAAATTAGACACATTTTGTGATTAGATATAATAAAAAATA
Organism: Monoplex corrugatus; assembly: GCA_030674185.1. Classification (NCBI taxonomy): domain Eukaryota; kingdom Metazoa; phylum Mollusca; class Gastropoda; order Littorinimorpha; family Ranellidae; genus Monoplex; species Monoplex corrugatus. The sequence continues at coordinate 76,336,553 of CM060309.1, read as the reverse complement.
TGTGAGATTTAGCTTTTCTAACAGCATTTTTATTTTACTTCCCAAACTGTCATGCAATGTGCAGTCATACAGCATGCATGCCCACTGAAGACAAGAGTATGTAGACTGTGTAGCAACATACAGACTGCACAGTTTGGGCAGCACAACGTGCATACAGGCATCCGAGAAAAACTGAACTGCTGAAAATAAGAATAGGAGTGAGGTGAAATACAGAGCACGGTAGCTATTGCACATCATGTCAGTTTTGCCGGATAGTACTGATCATAGTTTTAGTAGGCTGCTTTTCTTTTCTTGAAGACCGTGATAAAAGTATTTCAGGATTCAGACAAAGATGGAGCCTGTTTTGTTGTATGGGTTTATTTCTACTGCATTTATACCTTTTCAGTGCAGGGTCTCTCTCCAAATATCCAGTAGATCCAAATGTTCCATCATCACATGAAACTGCACATTGTTCTTCTGCTATTTCTGTTTTGATCCTATTCCATGTCCTTGTCATGATTATTCTTAACAGTCTTTGTGACATGACTCATCAAGCTGATTGTATGATGGAGTTTGAATTCTTTAGCTCCCACTTTCTTTGGAAGTGCAATGAAAATTAATTTTGACATGTCTCTAGGGACTTTTCTGATGTCATGAATTTCATTTAGCCCTTTGACTTCTGAACCTATCCACCACCAGCAAAAATATAATCCTTTGACACCCTCACCCTGTCCACCAGTTTCCTGCGGGAAACTAGTGGATAGGGTGAGCAAGTCAGAGGGTTAAATTTTTGCTTTGCTGTCTTGGTTGACAAAGCAGGATGCTAGTGGATAGACCAAGGGTATCAAAGGCTTAAGAGGACTGTTATTTTCAGTATGAAATTCATCTAGAGACTCACTCATGTCTATAGTAATATTGTCTGGTCCTTGGGCTTTTCGCTGTTTCATATTTTTCAGCACTATTACTTTATTCTTTCACTATTAGTGGCCCTTGAACAGTCTTTTGTAAGATGTTCATTCTGTCATCATCAAGGAGGTCTTTAATGTACTCTCTCCATCTGTCTAATATTTTGTCTTTTTCCATTGTAATTGTACCATCTTTAGATTTTAAGCAACCAGTTGATATGCATGTCTTTTTCCCTGTGGGCAGTTTCTTCAATGTTTCTGTACATACATTTAGGGGCTGTTTTGTGTTTTTTGTCTTTCATTTCTTTGCACTTTGTTTCTAGCCAAGCTTCCTTGGCTCCATTGCACTTTTTATTCCTGATTTCCTTATCTATCTTTTTGTATTCTTCCTCTTTTCCCATTAACTTCCTCGTTTCATTCATCAAGTGTAAAGTTTCTTTTGTCATCCAGTTCTTCTTTGCTTTTCTTTCAACTTTGGGAATTTCTTCACAGGCTTAATCTAGTGAGGGTTTTTTGTTTTGTTTTGTTTTTTTCATATTTGTCCATAGTTTCTCACTGTCCTCAACATGCTGCAGAGCACTGAGTTTTTTGTTGTTGTTATTGTTGTTTTTTAACCATTTATGTTCAATTTTGCACAGATTGATTTATCTGTCTTTTAAAGAGTCCAAAATTTAGTTTTATGTTATTTTTAGTTTGTTTTCTTCCCTTTAATTTCAATTCAAATTTTCCCATTATAGGATTGTGGTCCTGTTCCAGTCTGTGCCAGCTAATGTTTTTGCTCTCAGACTTGTGTAAAATTTTCTACTAAGTTCCAGTCACCACCTTTAATATGAATTTCAAATCCAGCTTCAGTTATCCTCCAGGATCATCATGGTAATGTCTATACACACTGATGATTAAAGAGTGTTTCACAGCTTTAACTGTTGCTGATATGTAGTGTCTGTCAGAATCTTTATGTCTTATTTACTTGAAATTTGAAGTGCTTGTTTGAAAGGAACCAGAAAAAGATGAAAATAGAATCAAAACACGTATTTAATACAACAAGACAAGACAGGCGCATATTTTCGACCAACTGGCCTATGTGAAGCGTGAATGTAAAATCACAAACACCAAGTACAAAATTAGGAGGAAAAAACTGAAACTTTCCTGCTGCTTCGTCCAATGGGAGAAGATGAAATCGCAGTGTGTTTGTGAGAGGTGGGGAGAGGGGAGGCAAATATGATGTTAATGGAAGTGAGTTGAATTCTGCGATTTGAAAAGTGGTCATGCCATAGTAGTATTGTTTTGTCCTGAAGAGGGTCCATGGCTATAACTAGTATGAGAGAGGTAAGGCTGATATAAATGGATCATGCCTAGTGCAACGAATCCAGTCTGTTGAGGAATTCTTTATGGTTTGTCATTGAGACCATGTGGCTTGCGTGTTCCAAGTTTATCTATGAGATGGGATTCTCTGTCTTTCCTGTCTATGGTACTGTTACTGTACAGAAGCCACAAACCTTTGACCTGGATATCATTGATTGAGTGGTCTGAATGGTTGAAATGATTTCAGACAGTTTTATCTCTTTGATGTCTGATATTAGCCACATGTTCTTTGAAACATGTATCAAGGGTACGTCCAGTTTTACCAATATACAGTTGAAAACATTTAAGCAGAGCACTCAGTCAACAACATATGGGTGAAAGGTATGTGGCTTCTAGACAGTAACAGCACCATAGACAGGAAAGACAGACACTCCCATCTCATAGATAAACTTGGAATTCACAAGCCACATAGTCTCAATGACAAACCATGAAGAATTCCTCAATTCAGTTAATGCCATTTCATGTACTTTTATCCGGACATGGCTCTTTGTTCATGTACTTTTATTTTGTGTGTGTGTGTGTGTGTGTGTGTGTGCGCATGCGTGACTGCGTGCGTGCCTGCGTGTGTGTGTTCACTGGAATGTATAAGTATTAACTTCCTTGTCCTTCTCACATAGTTTATGTTTATACTGCGTTGATAAACTTATGCATAGAATCTTCTTTTAATGTGCCCTTGAGTCCATGCATATTTACCTCGATGGTGATTGATGATACTTTCTTTCCCCCTTTCCATATTTTATCTGGCTGAAATTCCTGAAATAGACCATATTATCACCAGTTTCCCATCTCAGTGAAGTCTTGGCTTTGCGGCTGCACATATGCCCCCCTCGTTTCACAAGACAGGCCCAGCCGTGTCTGACCAAGGTTTTTTTCTCCGGGAACTCCAGTTTTCCCTTCAGCCCCTTGGCTGTTGGTTTAGGATGTTTTTCTTCCTATTCCAAGGTCAGACTGGATTCGTTGCACTAGGCACGATGTATTTACATGAGTCTTACCTCTCATAGTTATAGCCCTGGACCCTCTTCAGGACAAAACAATACTACTATTCAAATTGCAGAATTCATCTCGCTTCCCCTCCGACATCATATTTGCCTCCCCTCTCCCCACTTCTTACCATTACTCACAAACACACTGCGATTTCATTGAGTCCTCTTGTCCCATTGGACAAAGCAGCAGGGAAGTTTCAGTCTTTTTTGTCCTAATTTTGTATTTCATGTTTGTTTGTGATCTTACGTTCATGCTTGACAAAGGCCAGTTGGCCGGAAATTTGCACCTGTCTTGTCTTGTTATATTAAATATGTGTTCTCATTCTATTTTCGTGTTTTTCTGGTTCCTATTTGCTTGAACGCAGGCAGTGGCACTTGTTTTGGATTTTGTTTGACAGGATTGCAACTTCTCTAGACTTTGAGTTGTATGAAGCAAAGTGGCAATTATGTTCTATTTCAGCTCTGGCATAGTTTTCCATTTTAGGATCAAAATGTGTACTTTAGGGTAAATAGATCTTGATGGGTTTTTTTTCGTTCCTTGTGTAGTGGCAGACACATTGTCTTTTCTTGCAGCATCCAGGCCTCAACCATTCTTTGAAATTATTTTTCTGTTGCTTTTTATCAGTAAGGTAATTTCATTCTAAGATGCGTTACTCTGATTATTATTTTAAGTTCCAGGTGACATCTGGTTTAGCACCTTACAGTTAAAAGAATATTACCTTTCCATTCTCATTGAGATCTTGATCATTGCAAAAGGATGAAACAATTACATCTTTGTCTCTGAAGAGTGAAGTGATACGTATATCATCATCATCTTAGATTGTTCATGTATAGCCAGGCATGGGAATTGTACGCCGATCGGCGCATTTACGCCGAATGCGCTGTTGCGAGACGCCGAACCGCTGGCGTTGTACGCCGAAAGCGTTTTTATCCGAAAAAAAAAAATTCTCATTCGGCGCATTCTGCAAACGAAGTGGTCACAAGCTTGCAACCCTGAGGCGCAGTTTGACTGGACAGCAAAGCAGTGAAGCGTAAGCAATTTACATCATTAACAACAAAGAATGGCCCACAGGAGTGACATTGTAGAACGCGGGAAGCGTTTTTGTGACGACGGCTCTCGCTTCAAGTGGAGGTGGGAATGGGTAGACCGTGACTTTACCGAAAAGGTGATTGACAACAATGAATAGACCGACTGCCTCAACCGTTCGTATCGGCGAGTGGATACGAAAGCTATCTGCTCCAGGCATGGCTTACTGTGCATTGTGTAGACGGGAAATCAACTACTCTAACAGAGGTTTTGATGCCATCACAAAGCATCTGCAGACTGGTCATCATCGGGAACGTGTGGCCAGTCAAACAGTGTATGTGTAAAAATAATAGTCATTGTGTTAGTGTGAATGATCTGGAATTTTTGTAATATTAGCAACTAACAGCACCTGCTCAGAAGTAGCATTTTAATACTTGTTCCATGTAGGCCTATGCAGCTGCCTGAACTTTTCAGATTTTTTCCCTTAAGTTAAATACATTACTTTCTTCTTACTGAGTCTCTCTCTCTCTCTCTCTCTCTCTCTCTCTCTCTCTCTCTCTCTCTCTCTCTCTCTCTCTCTCTCTCTTCTCTCTCTCTCTCTCTCTCTCTCTTCTCTGTGTGTGTGTGTGTGAATTGTGGTGTGTGTGTGTTGTGTGCGTGTGTGTGTGTGTGTGTATGTGTGTACACTCCATAGAGAACTGAGGAATGTGATTAATACTGTGAAATGGTTATAATATGAAATGTTTTAACTCTGATGGAATTCATTAATTAGATCAAGGAGAGGCCACCAAAACAATTTGTACAATGAGAAAATCAACAGCTTCTGGGGGGGCAACGCCCCCCAGACCCCCCAAAGGGGCGCTGCCCCTGGACCCCCAGTACTCCCAAGCCACTTTTTCCAATTCCCATGCCTGATAGCGCTAGTTTCCAAACTCATTTGGACTCGCTATACATTACATATAATCAGACTTTTTAAATGGAGCACAGAGAACTCAAGCTGTTAGGTGAGCTGACCACATTCCACTATTCCACTATGTTTTTGTGCAGTCTGCATTTGGTGGGCATGCATGCTGTATGTTTTGTGTTTTCATAAGCCAGCCACTCACAGGACTTGCAGGATCTTTAACTTGCATAATTGATATTCTGCATGGGTATACACACAAAGGGGTTGAAGCACTGGCATATCTGCACACCCACAGACATGGGAGGTTTCTAGATGAATTGAGCCCAGGACTTTAAGATTGGAAGTGTGACGTTTACCCACATGACTACTGCGGTCATCAGTAATGTATGCTGACATTTTTTGCTGCTAAGAATGTTCTTGAGATATATGAATATGTGTGTGTGTGTGTGAGAGAGAGAGAGAGAAAATGTGCATGCCATGCCATGGTTGGGATTTTTTTGTTTCCCATCATCTGTGCCATTTGTCTTAAAAGCGTAACTTTTATTGATTCAGCACTTCATTTCTCTTATGTATTTGGCTGGGGATCATCCATTCCTTAGATTTTATATTACTTTTTTTAAGTTCATTAATGAATTGAAAATTATCAAGGATTCTTTAAATTATGATAAATATCAAAAACGTTTTTATTTTCTTACAGAGTCAGAGATGTTGAATGGAACACCGACACTTGTACCTCCACCGAAAATGTTTCCCAGTCTTCACAAAGCAGACATCTCTCGTGGAGGGTAATGGTGTTGTTGTCATCCATTAATTTTTGTGCAGATCCTACTGGTTTGTTATGTTTATATCATATTAAACATGATGGAAGTTATATTATGTTTGCCTTGACAGTCAGTTTTGAATACAGGTTCACTGTATTTTGCCTTGTCATTCAGCTTTGAATATAAGCTTATTTGGTTTGTAGTGGTCATAAAGAAATGCAGTGATGATAGGTTAAAAGGTTCTCAGAGTGACATGTAGATCAGTTGCATTTCAGGATATCAAAAACAGATGCATATTTTTGTTGTTACTCTATAAGTAGTCTCTCTGTGTGTAATTAGCATTTCTATTATAATTAGGTTCTGTAGTTTTTAACCCTGTCAACCCTGACCTAGGGGGAGCTCAATTATCTCCTGGCCTGACTTCACAGCAAAAACAGGATTTTCCACAAATGTCTGTTCCTGGTAAGCAGAGAATTCAGCTAAGAGTCAAGTTGGAAATTTCTATAATTGCGAATACGGTCTCAGAATAAGAACAGTAATTTTTGTTGGAATCAGGGATACAGTGTAATCTAATTGATTTATACTTTTTTAGTTGATCTATATGTGTTTAAAATGTTTCACACAATAGACGGACCGGTAGCGTTTAGATTTAATGCAGTTAAGCTTGAAGACCAATGTGAGCATAGATTACTATTACTGCCGTTTTAACTCTTCATTTTCTGGCCCTGCCGATTAGAAACTGTTGGTGAAGGAGTGAAAGGGGTTAGACCAATATGGAATTCAGTTATAGTGATGATACTATGAATACAGATTATGGAGGAGTTTTTAGAGCAGCGATGGGTAATGATGGCGTTGTGTTTTCAGACTACCGTCTGCCTTGTGGAGAAGTTTTAAGAACAGCAATAGGATTCAGCTGTGATGGTGATTCTGTGTTCTCAGACCTCTGTCTTCTGAGAGAACATTTTTAAAGCAACAGTAGATAATTATGATGGTGATGCTGTGTTTTCAGACTACCTCTTCTGTGGGAAAGTTTTTTGAGCAGCAGTAGGATTGAATTGTAATGGTGGAACAGTAGGATTTAATTGTAATGGTGGCATTGTGTTTTCAAACCACTGTTTCCTTTGGAAGACTCTTTAGAGCAGCATTAGGATTTGTCTATAATGGTGGTGCTGTGTTTTCAAACTGCAGTCTTGTATGGAAGACTTTTGAGCAGCAGTAGGATCCAGCTATAATGGTGGTGCTGTGTTTTCAGACTGCTGTTTTCTGTGGGAAAGCTTTTAGAGCAACAGTGGGCTTTAAATTTACTGGCATAGTGTTTTCAGACCACTGTCTTCTGTGGAAGACTCTTTAGAGCAGCAGTAGGATTCAGCTGTAACGGTGGTGCTGTGTTTTCAGACTGCCATCTTCTATGGAGGAATTTTTGGAGCAGCAGTGGGAGCAGAGTGCCCAGTTCTTCATGGAGCAGAGCCAGCATTTTGATGGTTGGTACAGGTCTACACCTTTTTCCTGTTTTCTACAACTGAGAGTTTTGTGTGTAATTAGTGGTGTGTGTATTCTTTGTATATTTGTGTGTGCATACAAGCACTTGTGTTTGTGTAGCAATGCCGCATGAAAAATTGAAATTGGGTTTTGAGTTAAAATATGTATATTGTTTTGAAGATATTGTTGTTCTGAGTAAAAAGCAGTTTAAATTTTTCAAATCGGACCAATAGTTCACGAGATATTCCAATTTGAAGCGTCAAAAATTTCTTAAATTTTGGTACCACGTTTTAGTGGGACAAAGAAGAGATGTGTGGGACTGCTGTCACAGAACAAACCCATCAAATGGCATGGTATGCTGATTTTGCTGGAAATGACATTCATTTTGTAATTGTGAGAGACAGACAGGATCAAATGTCATGAAATTTTGATCGTTGACGTATTTTTGTATGCCGAATTGAATGAAACCATTATCGTAACTCTGCGACGAGCCATTTTTGTCTTATTACAGGAAACATGTGATATTTGGCATGTTTTATCAGTTTTTCATTAATAATTGCCCATATTGTATTAATAACAGACAAAAATTGAAGCTAGAAACAAAACAAGGATATATAATCATTTCATGAGATATAAAATCATTTTGCGCATCGTTGAAGTGTCTTATTACTGCAAATCAAACCAAATAAGTCATGACTCGCTACTTCAGTATCTTATGAATAATTTGTAATATTTCATCAGTTTCTGTACTTATAAAAGGAAATCTGAGAATCAATGACTTCTGAAATCACCTCAATAATTGAATATTAAAAATTACTGCATGCTTTTATGCTGCAGTCTATCCAAAAATATCCGATCAAAATTCTTCTAAAAACTAAACACACACACATACACATGCACACATAACATACATACACATACATACACACAGAGGAAAACATCACAGACAAGATTTTTGTACATTACATTTGATTTTTATTTTATATATCAGTGTTTAGAAGAAGAAAAATTCAGTAGACTGTGGATGAGTCAAGTCCCCGAACATTTAGCACAGCCAGTCCAAAGAAAACTTCAGGAAGGATATGGGACCACTGCCATTCAGGAACAGGTCACTTTACTCCTGCAGTAGAGAAATATATGAATCTCTGCATGATATATACTATTCATTGGGAGATTGGAAAGGAAAGGAAACCATGATGCATAGTCTTCACATCAATATTACTTTAATATTAAGCCCAAACTTGCGCGACTTTGATTTTTAGCATATTACTTGTAAAAATCCACCAAAGCTGAGCAATCCTGCTAAGTATTTCCAATGCAATCTTGCCCTTTAATACAAATCAATAACAGTAGGCTACTACTAAATAAGATGCAATCTTCCCTTTAAAACAAACTGATGACAATAGGCCTATCCTTTTAGATACTGACAACAAATTGAAACAACTATGTAAGCTAATGGATGGCATACTTTACAAATAATACAACTCATAGCCTTCTATTCAGTTGCAAAACCTAAATAAAGAATATTATAACAATGGCAGATTTTGTTTTGTGACATTCTAAATCTCTGTGTGTGTTAGTGTGTGTGTGTGTTGTCTCAGAGAGAGAGAGGATCATGCCTGTTAACAATGACTTGGATATGAATGTATTGAGGCCAATTTACTTATTTATTCATTTCTTGATCTCTGAGAGAGAGAGAGAGAGATTCATGTCAAGGAAAGTACAATGACTTGCACAGAATTGTTTGTTGATTTGAAAAAAAATTATTTAGACCTATTTATTCATTCATTCATTTATTTGAGAGAGAGAGAGTTGGGGAGGTAGGTATGCGCACCCCTCTGTTTGGGCAAACCCATTTTCCACGGCTCCGCAAAGCCCGTCGAGCACATAGTATTTTTAGTAGTAAGCTCGCCCGTCATGGGGTGAGCAGGTCTACACAGCGACATGCAAGTTAGCATGACCTCGGGGAGGAAATGGTTGACGAACCTAGCTTCGGCTGACAACTCCGAATCGAGTTCAAACGCAGTTGTCCTTTTCTTGAAAAATACAGTTACAGATAAAACAGAACTTGATCTGTTGGTTGCTAGTCTTTGTCTGACAACGCGAAACTTGCCGAGCTGAAATTTGCACACTGTTCTATTCCGCGCAGTAGGCCTATGGCGTCGCACATTGCGACGTTGTTTTGCTACTGATCTGGTATAGATCCTCGTGTAAAAAGTTGCCATAGGGCCGTATTTTACATCAAATTGATTTCATATTACACATGCATATAGAAAAAAGCATGTAAATCGAATCCCGCTGACGAGAAGTTCCAAAAATGGCGACTTACTTGCAAACTTTTCCGATGAAAAAAAGCAAAACTTTGGAAGCGTCGATCTCGGTTCGAAACTAGCACACATAGCTCTCGTCGGGATATATCATTCTGTTACATTAATTCTCATTGGCTGCAAAATTACAATGTGATTGGTTCACAAATATAGCCATACCAACCGAAATAGTGAAGCACCCCGAACAAACTTCGATTCTGAACGCATACCGTCGCCGCGAGTGCGCCCGAAACACGGATTTTCGACTTTCTCATCAAATAACTAATTCCATTTTCGCTCTAAGTATATAAAAAGGCAATCATTCAAATCTTTATTCATTTCTAATTCACATAAGACAAAAAATAAGAATGAAACACCGATTAAAGAGGCAGTAATACTTGATTGAACTGAAGACCCCCCCCCAATTTTGCGGCCGGCCCCGGTTTTTTGTACCACAAATTTGACGTCGCGTTTCGGTTCGCACGGCATTGCTAGTTTGTGTATTTTATTGTACTTGTTTGGTTAGCCAAACATATATAACGGGTTACAAGGGAACCAGTTTGGTTATCCAAACAAAAAACATGTGCAAGGTAACCAGTTTGGTTAGCCAAACAATAAACATGTACAAGGTAACCAGTTTGGTTAGACAAGCAATAAACATATATAAGGTAACCAGTTTGGTTAGCCAAACAATAAACATATAAAATGCAACCAGTTTACGTCAATTTCATGCTTGAAATGGGTAACATATGCACTGACACCACAAACATTATGTAATGACAATATCCAACTCTGGCGTAAGCCATAAGCCTGCACATAAGCCCTTTGTGTTGGTATGATCTTGATGTTCCATCTAACATATCGGTTTTTATGTTTGTCTTTGTATCTGTCATTGAAAAATCTTAGGCTGTATTGTAGTGACATGGTTATGTGCAATGTTTGTTTTGGTTTTGTTGTGTTTTTTGTTTGGTTTTGAAAGGAAAAAAGAAAGAGTAAGAGTTATTGCCTGAAAATGCATGAAAAAACTTGCAGTCCCCCTGTATAAATTGACTGCATCAACATCCCACACGACCTTATTATTCTTAGGCAACACAAGTTGTTGTCATCATTACATCATATCTGATTTATTAGATTATATATATGTTTGGTTTAGCTAGACAAGAAATGTGTATTAGATGATCAGTTTACATCATCATCTGACCTGAGCATGCTAACCCTTAAAGACATTTTGATGATTTTGCCATCTCATTAGCACAAAACAAATTTTGAATACCTAGTTGCAGATTGAAGCACAGAATGTCTAAAGACAGTAGGGAACATGTTTAATACAGCACTGCCATCTTCTCCAACCACCTCAGTGTGTGTAACTGTTTCTCTCATAACTGTGTTGGTTTTGAGTATGTTCGTTGAGTATGTGTGTGTGTATGTTGTGTGAATGTGTGTGCGCGTGCACATGCACGCGCACGTTTGTTTGTGTGTTGATCTTTTTTAATCAAGAGGTGGGAATGGTCTGCTTATTAGTGAAAAGGCAGTGGTATTCTGATGATTGAACTACATTGTTTCATAATGCTGAGCATGTTGGCATTTGGCTACTTGCAGTGGCATCCCTGTTGAATCAGATGCATCACCTGAAGACACAGAATGCCCGACTGGAGGAACAGGTGAAGGCCCTAAAGTCTCACCGTGACCACCTCCTGTCCACCAATGCTCGCCTTGCTGTGCCCTTCACGTCCGGACCTGGGACTGCCTCTGACAATGTTGTCATTGAAATGTCAGCTTACGAAAAACCTCAGGTAATGCGTCATTCTTGTTCTTCTTGAGAAAAGATCAAGCTTAGGCGCCAGCTTAGCTTTGGTTTGTTTACAGGCTTTTGAGTGTAATTTTTGCTGCGACTAGGTGGTGATCACTATCACAATCAGCTCCTGGTTTTGTTTTTGAACTTAGAACTATAGTTCTCCGTGTCCTTGTTTATCATGATGTAATCTGTCTGATTTATGATTTTTTTTTATTTTCTTATTGTCATTGTCGTTTTTTGGTGGGGTTTTTTTTTTTTTCAAGTTTCCAAATATATCATCTACGATAATGCTGTTTAACTCACTCGGTACAGAGAGTTTTTCCCCTTGCGTTTCCCCAGGGACGGCTCATTTTGAAGGGTTAGGAAAAAAATCACAAAAAATACAAAACATAAAGGAACAAAATGAAACTTTCAGATCTGAATATCTACATGCTGGGTTAGTTCATGCCAAAATATTGAAGTTCTTTCTTGAATATTTCTTCGTCATGTGCCATGTTGAAAATACCCCAAATTTTGTGGTCAGGATCACTGTACAGTCACACACTCTGATCAGCTCCATGATCACACAGTCAAAGGTGAGGTCAGGAGAAGTGCTCATTCTGCTTGCCACTCAGTTCTCTTATGCCTTCTGTTATGACAATGGAATTTAGAAAGTCTTCTGTCACAAACTGATTCAAGAAATCAAAGGGGGCGTGGCACTGAACTGGGACATGCAGGCCACAAGAGCCAGAGAACAGAGGCAAAGTGGGAGAAAAACTAAAATCTTTGTGCCAGTCATGCATAGGAAAGTGAATGAAACCTCCATCAGACATGCGTTTCACTGTGCTTGACCCGCTGACCGCTCGCCTCTCGTGACGTGTACGCCCACCACCCTCTCCCACTTCACTATCGTCTGAAACTGGGTCACTGTCAGTTCCTCCTTGCTGGCAGCTTCCATCACTTGATACACTTTCATCATTATCTTCATCATACTCCTCGATGTCCAATCCTTCAGTCTGAAGCACTTCAATCATTTCAGCAGCAGTAAAACGCCGCCGTCGCGATCTACTTTGTTCGAAAACTCTTACTCGCCTGCGACGCCATTTTTGACACGAATGCAGATTAGCCATTCGTGTAGGGTTACCGAAGTCAATCGTTTCCCGACGAGTGTATGGCTACAGAATCTCACGAAGTAACTTTCCCTTTGACCCTTGACATGTTTGCAGTGACCAGTGTGGCTATGGTAGGCATGCAGGATCTAAAGGGGAGCGTCTAAAAAATTTTAATTATCGAAACTGCTATCGTGTTCCGTCGTACGGAACCGTGCCTTTCCTCACGACCGCTATAGCGTTCCGTCGTACCGAGTGAGTTAAAGAGGGTATTAGTGATGTCAGTCCGTTGGCCTAGCAGAAAGATGCCAACATATCGCCTCTTTCATTGCGTTTTCCCAGCCCATAAGGTCCTATTCCACACTCTGTCCTCACTTTAGCCCACTTATGCATTCATATTTGTCTTTATTATGCAAACTTCTCTTTTCAGTATTTTGTCCTTTGCAGTTTGAAGGTCATTGTAAAAATGTTCTATCTTTTTGGTATTTTGTCCTTTGCATTTTGAAGATCATTATAAAATTGATCTATCTCTTCATCCGAGTTGGAGGATGTGGGAGCATATGCCTGGAGAACGAGTTTTGCAGTTGTTTCGACAGAGAGATACTTCCTCATTGGCACCCATCAGAAACTTTCTCAGCTGCCTCCTCTTTCTCTCCCATTATGTAACACATCAGTCCCAATTTCTGATTCAACTAAAAACCTTGGTGTCTGCATTGACTCTACCCTCTCCATGAACAACTTTGTTTCTCAAACTGCCAGATCTTGCTACTATCACCTCCATCGTATAAGCCTGATCAGGAAGTATATCTCTGTCGAAACAACTGCAGAACTCGTTCTCTCCTTCATAATGTCTCGAATTGACTATTGCAATTCACTCCTGTCCGGTCTTCTGCCTCCACCATTCACATCCTACAGCGCATTCAAAACAATGCTGTACGCCTTGTACTCAAAAAGATAAAAGCTGACCACATGTCTCCTCTCCTGGCACAACTTCACTGGCTCCCTGTATCAAAGCGCATACAGTACAAACTAGACACCATGTGCTACAAAAGCCTCAATAATGCAGCCCCCGATTAACTGTCAAGCCTACTTGAGATCTATGTTCCCTCATGTACCCTCCGCTCTGCCTCCGATCCTCTGACTTTTCGCTTTCCACGCACTAAGCTCAATACCTATGGTCCACGAGCCTTCTCTGTTTCTGGTCCACTCACCTGGAACAAACTTCCTCTCTCAGTCCGTCAGCAACCTACTTTTGTCTCCTTCAAGTCCGCTCTCAAAACTCACCTTTTCTCCTCTGCATAAAATCCTGACCTCACTCAATCCCCTCTGCAGCCTGTCTCCACTTGGAGGGGAATCACATTGTAATATATAATTGTATATAATGTGCTCTCTATAATTTTCCGATGCTTTTATTCTTTCTCCCCATTTATAGCCGTGTGCGTGTGTGTGTGTGCGCGCGCACGCGCAGCGTGTGTGTGTGTGTGTGCATGCGTGTGTGTGTGTCTGTTTCAGCGCTTAGATTTGATTTTATCAAGATTTTGCGCTATATAAATATTGTAATTATTATTATTATTGTTGTTTAAGGCAACTGGCCAAATGAGTCTTATGAATCTTTACTTTGAGCATATTGCACAATCTTTCCAGATGTTATTATTCTGGACATTTTTTTGTTGTTGTTTTGTCATGCAATGCTTGTTGTAATGTCTGTTGCCATCTGCTGTTTTGATTGAGCCTAAATATTTGAAGCTATTTACATTTTCCAGGAGTGTTTTATTGAAAACAGTCTCCGGATGTTTGCTAGCTTCAGTATGCATTAGTTTGGTTTTTCTTGCATTAACCCGTTCAGTGCCAGCGACCGAATATTCAGTCGGCTCTTTGTGTCATCCTCCTTGCCAGCGACCGAATATTCTGACAGTCTATTTTTAGCATTTTTCATGGGGAATTACGGCAAGCAGAGTGACGCAGAACACAGATACACAATTTACAACCCTTCCCCGATAATGAGGTACTACGCAGTTTCCGTGACGTTCCTCGCAAAGTTTGCAAACAAAGCAATTAGCAGGGGAACCCGCTTACGTAAACATCCGACAGCGAAAATGGCCGAGCCTGGTCCGAACATTTCAAGCAGACGACGCGCTTCCATTCCACTTTCCCTTGCCGTTCAACTTGTGCTCCAAAGTTATTCTGACATCGAATCAGTTGATTCTCTGGATGATTTTACCGAGGACAGTGATGTTCATGGTGATGATGTGGCCAGAACAAGTGCACCGCGTGCCCTGACCGACTTCAACAACAGTGATACGTCAGTTAGTCACGACTCGACTGTTGATCCTGCATTCACGGCGGAGACAGAGGTCAGTGGTGCTGAGAGTGAAAGCGATAGTGATGGGGAGGGTGGGAGAGTGCCAGTACTTAGCAGGAAAAGTTCTAGAGTTTCGGAAAGCAGGGGTGCAGGTCGAAGAAGAGGGACAGCAGGAAGGGGGGTGGGGCAGGGGAGGGGGCAGGTCTGGGGTGTGAGAAGAGGACGGACAGTGACTGGGACTGCACGTTTCGATGGTCAGTTCGTTGACGCGACAAACACAAGACCTGTGTCGTTTGAGTTTACAGGGGATGGGGGCATCAAAGTATCAACAGAGGCTTGTGACAGACGAATAGGTAGCGCAGTAGATTTTCACGACTGCCAGTCAGAAGGAGGGGGGAATTTCTAAACATAGCTGACTGAAACAGTGGACAGACTGTTACCAACTTTGTGTGTGTGTGTGATTGTGATAGTGGTGGTAATGTAGGGGTGGGATGGTGGTGGGTAGTGGTGATTATGTGTGTGTGTGTGTGTGTGTGTGTGTGTGATGTGTTTATGTTACTTATTTTGCTTGTTCATCCTGCTTATGGTGCAGTTACATATTTTGTCACATGTTACTTATTGCTGTGTGTGTTTGTGTGTATGATTTCAGATACCTCTTCAGGCAGAACACCAGCTGTTGTGGTACCATCAAAGCCAACAGACTGGTGAAGGAGGTGACTGACCTTGAGGTCACCAAAAAAGGGGACATGAAGGTGCTTCTCCTTGTTTCATGGAGTACCACACAAAACTCAAATACTGGCTTGAAGATTAGTTTGTGGAGATGCCGACAGTAGTTGAGTCGGACATCCGTAATCTGTAAATAGTTTGTTGTTTTTTTTTGCCTTTTTTTTATTTCTTCATTTCTTCAGTGATGGGAACTCTTCTTTTTGAATTGGTGTGCTTCAAAATAACATGGATCTAGGATTGCTTTTTGTTTCACTTTGGAATGTATCATGCCACTGAGTGCAAAATTTCTGCAAATTTGGTGAGTACAAATAAAATATTTCACCAAAAATTCAAATGTTCATATTATGTCTTTCTGTGAGTGTCATTTTGAAGAGAAATCATTTTGCTACAAACTTTATCAACATGTTATTGTCTGTTTTGTCTCCTTTAGCTTCAGGAATTTTTTATGAATTATTACCCTAATTCGGAAAATGCGCCCTGGCAATGGCGATGCACACTTTAATTACATCATCTGGCACTGTAAGGGTTAAAGTTTAACCCTGATTTCTTGCCTCATTGTCAGTTCTGTGAAGGACTCGTCTCATGTTGGTAATGTTGCTTGATATTAAAGCAGTGTCATCTGCATACCTTAAATTTGTGGTGTCTCTGCCACCAGTTGACACTAGACTGTCCAAGTCTGCTTCTCTGATTACCTGTTAAGTATAAATGTTGAAGAGATGTGGTGATAATATGCAACCCTGGCAAACACCTTTGATGTCAAAGAATTCACAATTTTGATTGTCCCAGAGGATTTTTGCCTGTTGATCTTTACATAATCCTTCTGTAAGTAATATTAGATGGTATGGAAAGCCGATTTTCTGCATTGTGTTTGACGCTTTCAAAAGCCTTGCTATAGTCAGTGAAAGTGATGAACGCCTATGATAATTTGGAGACAAATTATGTATCAGTAGTGCCTCTATTTGCTGTATACCCAGCCTGATATTCTGACAACTTTTCTTCAACTTTTTGTTTTACTCTGTTTGGAATGATGATTAGAAGGATCTTACTGATGTGGCGTATGAGAGCGCTTGGTCTGTAGTTGTTACAGCCTTCATCATTACCACCTTTATGCAATATCACAAATTCTTGGAGCTTCCAGTATGTTGGCCACTTACAAGTTCTCCAGATTTTGCAACAGAGATGGTGTAAAGCTTGTATGCCTGATTCACCTGTGTGTTTGAGTTGTTCTCCTGATATGTCATTTGTGTATATATTTGTTTATGGCCGTAGGCATGTGTATGTATGGTTATTCTCCTAGTATGTATTTATTTGTACATGTGCATAAGCATGTGTATTCTGTGTGTGTGTGTGTGTGTGTGTGTGTGTGTGTGTGTGTGTGTGCGCATGAGAAAGAGGGAGATAGAGATTGCTGCTTTTGTACTGGAGATCCTCTCACTTTGTGTCGTACAACCTTTGTGCATTTACTTGGCTTCAGAAGATGAAAAACTGAATGGCATGATGATCAACAAGTTTTCTGTTACTGAAATGGTTGAACTGTGTGTGTTTTATAGGGCGTGATGGAGTTGGGGGCACAAAGCAAGTCCCACCACCTGACCAATGTATCCATCCCCCTACCCCCACATCTCCCGGTGATAGAACCTATCACCAGTCCTGTTGGTATGTAGTATTTTGTTGGGTTTTTTTCTTTGATAAATGTTGGAAGATGCTGGCAGTCTTTTCTCACATTTAGTTTATAACCTCAGTTTTAACATTTGTTCGAGTAGTGTTCAGTGATGTGACGTCACACGCAGATAAACATTTTTTTTTTTAAAACTGCCCAGTGGAGTTATAATAATTATAAAACTAATGACTGTATCAACCGTTTTGTTTTAATACCAGACAGAACTATAATTATGCTACAGTTGTGTCAGAAAATCTAACTCAACATGGGAAACAATTCTAGCTTCATAGTAACAACTTAGTTTAGTGAAGGTTGCCTAATTTGTTGTTTTCCCGTGAGAATGTTTGCTGTTGGTGGTTTAAAAATAATGTATATATACATTATTTTTTATGGCTGAACTTCAGTTGGAATTGCAGAAAAGATGTTTATGTTTGTGTGTATTGTACAGATACTAACTCTTCTGTCAGAATCGCTGTCTGCGTATGTTGATGTGTGTTATAGACACTAACTCTTCTGTCAGAATTGCTGTCTGTATGTTGATGTGTGTTATGAAGACTAACTCTTCTGTCAGAATTGCTGTCTATGTATGTTGATGTGTGTTATAGTAGGTACCGGCAGCCAAAAAATAAACTTTTGAAAAGGTTATTAACACTCATATTTCTGAAAAGTACAAGAAAAAATAAGCACAATGCAAAAAAAAGTAAGTCTCTAGCTGTATTAGGTCCGGAGATAACACACTTTGAAAACGGCAGTTTATGTACGTTTTCGCCAATTGTGAAATGTAGCAAGTTTGCAGGAACCAAAATTTTCCAGAAGTCCTCAGACAGAGAGTGTCATTCCTGATTTTAATTCTTAACAACATAAACTACGTGAAAAAGCAAGCATACAGGCAGATCTGTTCATACATTTACACAGCAGTGCTGCAAACTTCATAAATATACTATTTTGTCATTGTTCGAAATTGCATGACAAGCCATTTTTGCACCCCCATTACACAAAAATAAGAAGACAGAATTGGCTTGAGTTTACTTTTTCTCAGAAACAATGTTATTGTATGAAACTTAAATTTTTTGGGGCAGCATAAAGTGACAAAGTTATGAGTTATATGGCTCCAAAAATGGCAAAATATCTCATTTGAACGATGGAAAAAGCACGGTTCACGTACTAGACCAAATTTAAACGCACATATTTCGCTTATGTTTTGATGGATTTCCTTGAAATTTTGTGTGTGAATCAAATAGACAGAAAGCCACAAGTGAATTATTTACAAGCTTAGTTATAGTCAAGATGTAGGATATTTGGTATGCATTTGCACCCAAATAATGTGAGTGCCCATGCGTTGGGCCAACTTAAAACAGACATAACTCACATTATGTCTTGATGGAATCCCCTGAAATTTTGCATGTGAATCAAATACAAAGCTACAGCTTCACTCTTTACAAGCAAATGTTGCTAATATATGAGATTTTAAGATTTTGTATGCATGTACTGATTTAGTCTGAAACAATGTGATCCACAGATGACTTTGTATCATACTAGCACAGAAAGACATCCTTCTCAATAACTTAACCCTTAGCTGTTCACAAGGCCCATAACCGCCCTGCGGAAAAAATGTGCTGATCCGTTCATAGCGGTCGAGATCGCCCTACCTTTTCCGGCACACGTGTGGGGAATTTCCATCACTACTGGCCTTGCTGTCTTATCGCACATGTGGTTAGAATCTTGGTCAGTCCCGCGTTGAATGTTCTAGAAATAGTACGAGCATTCTGGGATGCAAGGAACTTTCCATTCACTAGGCCTACTGAAAGACTTAGTTACTCAACTTACTGATGCTGTGGTACGTGCTTTCATTCACAACTGTGAGCGTGGGAAAGATGGCGAGTTTCAGCGAAGACGAATTTGTGGATTACACTGAAGCAGAGTTGCAGGAATTTTTTAGAGAAATAGATCGTTTAGAAATTGAAGAAGAAGATGAAGAAGAAAAGGAAGATGTAGAGTCGGATGTTTAAGTAGGTGGTGATGGTGAAGATGGAAATGACAGTGACATAGACGACGATGTACCGCTGGCTGCACTGGTGCAGGCATGGCGACCGGTGACACGTGGCAGTGAAGTCAGGGAATTTTCACAAGTTGTTGGGCCTAAACATTCGCTGCCCGCTGATGCGAAACCAATAGACTTTTTTTTTTGTTTCTGCCACTAGAATTTTTTGTCAGTGCTGCTGAAGAGACCAACAACTACGCTGGTCAGAAGATTGCGGCAAAGGGGCAACCTGACCCACTTTGGAAAGAGACGACAGCTGATGAAATCAGGGCATACCTGTCTATTCTCATCATGATGGGCTAAAACATCAGTCCCGTCTATGGTGCTACTGGTCAACTTTCTGTCCGGGACTGCTTCCGGGACTATCATGCGCTAAACACCACGACACAGGCTACAACCAGCGCTTGTGACACCATTGGTGACACTGCCACTGACAATGACGGTGACAATCACAGTGACGATGACAACAACATCTCACCATCATCACAGTAGCTGCAAAGTTGCTGTATAGGCACATATGTGTAAATAGTGTATAGGGAATGAAATCTGTAGACGAACATGTACCAAATATCTTTGGAAAACATTTCTGTTTCTTTCTGTTTATGTTCATTTTGGTGACATCATGACAATTCTTTTCTGACATTTGTGTTGTGCCTGTGTATTGGATACTATACTGGAGGAGCAGAGACAGTGTCGGGTAGGACAGATGTTGTGTATACAACTAACAAATGTTGTTTTTAGACAATAGAGCTTGTTTGTATGCTAACCATTGTATTGTCACCATAAAAATACCTCTGTCTGTGACATCTTTGGTGACAGGGACACGCACACTAGACCCAGGACACACAAAACCACATGCAAATCAAACTATGGACACTTGTGTATATGTGTGCAAAAAATCTTTCTTCTGTACTTTCAAACAAGTGAATGGCAGTATGTTTATCAGCATGACTGTACTCGGATGAAAAAAATGTCAGAAAAATGCGAATACTAGGAGCTAGCTTTACATCTAGCAGTGCGAATGCGAAAGGGTTAATGAAACTAAAATGTGTAACAGCAGAAGATATATGCCTGGCAATGCAGTATATGACTTACAGCCATTTCTATTCTCATTCCTAATGTTTATCAATAAGTTATTTTCATCAGTTATTTCGCAGTAACATGCATCTTCCCATATCCACAGACAGAAATTTTCAATGTCTGGTCTATCTACTGAAATTCTCTCCGCTTCTTTTAAAACTCTCTCAATTTTTGTCTTCAGATTTAGCCCCTGAGGTGGTGATTAATCAGTGTTACTAATTTTTAAAACAAAAGCCCTGTTCTCATCCTGCAACTTATCACACTCAGTTCTCAACAGTTTTAACTGTAGAAGTAGTTTATTACTATTAGTGAGTGTCTGCTGTTGAAATTTTGGTGGCAGTGATGGTTAATTTCATCCACAAAAAATCATCATTGCCTTGAAAACAAACAGAAATAAAATCCTGATTTTTTCTCAAGTGTTTTCTTTAATTTGTGCCAGCTAGTACTTTTGAGATTAAAGTATTATATTGTGCCATTAGAAAGGCTCATTGGACTTTGTGGAGCTGTGTCCGTGTTTGCCTGATGCTATATAGTGTTCTGATAATGTGTGCGTGAATGCGTGCGCGCGTGTGTGACTGTGCAAAACCGCTATTTGCTGTTTCTTTGCGATGATAAACATTGTCGAATCTGATCCGATAGACGATATGCACTCGCCGACCAACTTCCAGTTTGAATTTCTGGCCGAGTACTAGCACAAATATTATGATTTCGGTATATTAAAAACAAAATTCCATCGTATTCATTAAATACTAGCAATATAAACGCCTTTGGAAAGCAGTCGCTTCACACAGTTTTACTTCTACTAGTTCCAGGTCGCTTAAAAAAAATCCCCTGGCGATAAAACATCAAACCGGAGATCGTACTTTCTATTCTTTGTTTGTGCAGGCTATACCTCCCGCGGATTTCTTTTAAAATCTTTCTAAATAAAGAGAAACATCAAAAACAATTCACTGAATCAAACTTGTAAGTCAGTTTTCATGAAAAATCAGTCGATGTTTACAACGTTTGTCGATCACAAGTAGAAATTCGTTGACTGGACTTTCAGCGATCGCTTCAAAGGCCGCTATGATTCGAGGTTTCCCATATGCTGAAATGGCAGATCACGGATATTCGCCCTTCCGAGACTCGCGCACACCCCGTATACGTCACATCCATAGTTCCGTCTACGGTTAAATTTAGCAAAAAAATAAACTGTTTGCGCATCCACGGACATGATCTGATATATCAAGGAGATCTTCAGATATTCTTCTTCAAAGTTTGCCAATATTCCTACCTTTAGAAGACTAACAAACTAATAATTTTATAAAATAAATATTATACGGGAATGAAGGACAGGTTTCGACCTGTCAACTGTACTAATTTCTATGACGGTAGTCCTATGTGACCCGTGTAATTTAAGTTGCCGTTCACTGGTCACCCCAAGCATTGCAGTGAGCCAGTCGCCATTACGTCACACGCGGTGAAACTTCGTCGGTCAGTGTGGGTTTTTTTTGCGCAGATTTTCGTAAGGGTGCATTTATAACAAAAACAAACAGCACAGATCGATAGAGGAAAGAACAATCTTTATCTTCCAGATAACAACTTTGTCATTCATTTCATCTGCAAGAATATTTGACTGATAAACATGTGCAATTTTTCCACTGACTGACACAATTCCCGCATTGCTTAAGAGAGGCTGCCGGTACCTAGTTATAGACACTAACTCTTCTGTCAGAATTGCTGTCTGTGTATGTTGATGTGTGTTATAGACACTAACTCTTCTGTCAGAATTGCTGTCTGTGTATGTTGATGTGTGTTATGGACACTAACTCTTCTGTCAGAATTGCTGTCTATGTATGTTGATGTGTGTTATGGACACTAACTCTTCTGTCAGAATTGCTG
Organism: Monoplex corrugatus; assembly: GCA_030674185.1. Lineage (NCBI taxonomy): Eukaryota > Metazoa > Mollusca > Gastropoda > Littorinimorpha > Ranellidae > Monoplex > Monoplex corrugatus. Next base: position 76,314,274 of record CM060309.1, on the reverse strand, counting down.
TCTATGTTGATGTGTGTTATGGACACTAACTCTTCTGTCAGAATTGCTGTCTATGTATGTTGATGTGTGTTATGGACACTAACTCTTCTGTCAGAATTGCTGTCTGTCTATGTTGATGTGTATTATGGACACTAACTCTTCTGTCAGAATTGTTGTCTGTCTATATTGATGTGTTATGGACACTAACTCTTCTGTCAGAATTGCTGTCCATGTGTGTTATGGAGACTAACTGTTCTGTCAGAATTGCTGTCTATGTTGATGTGTGTTATGGACACTAACTCTTCTGTCAGAATTGCTGTCTTTCTATGTTGATGTGTGTTATGGACACTATTCTGTCAGATTTGCTGTCCATGTATGTTGATGTGTGTTATGGAGACTAACTGTTCTGTCAGAATTGCTGTCTATGTTGATGTGTGTTATGGACACTAACTCTTCTGTCAGAATTGCTGTTTGTGTATGTTGATGTGTTATGGACACTAACTCTTCTGTCAGAATTGCTGTCTGTGTATGTCAGTGTGTTTATTGTAACGACATTAAATCTTCTGTCATTATTGTTGTCTGTGTATGTCCTTGTGTTTTTCTGTTAAAGAGACACTGAATTTTCTGTCAGTATTGCTGTCAGTGTATGTCAGTGTGTGTGTTGTAGCCACTCTGAATCTTTTGTCAGTATTGTTGTGTATATCAATGTGTTCTAGAGACATTGAATCTTCTGTTAGTATTGCTGTGTGTGTATGTCATTGTGTGTATTGTATTGATACTGAATCTTCTGTTTGCATTGCTGTCGGTGTGTGTTGCTGTCTGTGTATATCGGTGTGTGTGTTGTATTGACACAGAATCTTGTCAGTATTGCTGTCTGTGTATGTCAGTGTGTGTGTGTGTTGTACTGACACTGAATCTTCTGTCAGTATTGCTGTCTGTGTATGTCAGTGTGTGTTGTACTGACACTGAATCTTCTGTCAGTATTGCTGTCTGTGTATGTCTGAGTGTGTGTATTGTACTGACACTGAATTTTCTGCCAGTATTGCTGTCTGTGTATGTCAGAGTATGTATTGTACTGACACAGAATCTTCTGTCAGAATTGTTGTCTGTGTATGTCAATGTGTTTGTTGTAAAGTTATTAAATCTTCTGTCAGTATTGCTGTCTGTGCATGTCAATGTGTTGCTGTCTGTGTATGTCAATGTGTGTATTGTACTGACACAGAATCTTCTGTCAGAATTGCTGTCTGTATGTCAGTGTGTTTGTTGTAACGACATTAAATCTTCTGTCGGTATTGCTGTCTGTGTATGTCAGTTGTTGCTGTCTGTGTATGTCAGTGTGTTTGTTGTAACGACATTAAGTCTTCTGTCAGTATTGCTGTCTGTGTATGTCAGTGTGTTGCTGTCTGTGTATGTCAGTGTGTGTATTGTACTTACACTGAATCTTCTGTCAGTATAGCTGTCTGTGTATATGCCTATGTGTTTGTGTATTAAAGATACACTGAATTTTCTTTCAGTAGTGCTGTGTATGTCCATGAGTGTTTGTGTATGTGTTATAGAGACACTGAATCTACTGTCACTATTGTTGTCTGTGTATGTCATTGTGTGTATTGTATTGACACTGAGTCTTCTGTCAGTATTACTGTCTGCGTATGTCGGTGTGTGTGTCATGGAGACATTGAATCTTCTTTTCATGTCAGGGTGTCATGCTGGTGACGCAGGGGTTGTGGGATCAGTGGTCAGGCAGGCCACACAGGCTGACTGGCTCAGTTGAGAGAGCTGTGGATGCCAGACCTGATGTTTCGAGTTTAATCCCAGCCCACAACATACAACTATCACAATGTTCCAGTCATTCTGATGGTGTCAGCTTAGTGTTACATTCATAGGTCCTGTTTTTCCCTCCCCCGCCTCCACCCCTCATTTCAAGGTCTTGCCAGCTGGCAGGGTATTGCATGCCAGGCATCTGCCAGGTGATTACTGGCAGGTATGGATGGAGTGCATTTGGAATTGTCCGAGTGCAATGAAATCATCTTACTGTAACTCTACTACACAATGTGGCTTGCAGAGAGATTGGATCTTTGTAGATGTTTGTGTGAGAGAAAGAGACTGGGAAACAAGAGTGGATTCTCTGCACTGTCAGTGTCATTTGGATATGTGTGTGTGCTGCAGAGACAGTGAATCCGCTGTCGGTGTCAGTGCCCTTACGGATGCCAGACCCCTTGTGTCTAGGACAGATCAACTCTCTCTCCTCTACTCCCACACCACCGGTATCTGTTTCCTCCTTACCTGGTGCATACGTGACTGCTTGTACATGTGCTTGCCACCACATGCATATACACGCTCAAGCATGCACATGCATGCATGCACACATGTGCACACAAAATTAATCTCCACACACACACACACACACACACACACACACACACACACACACACACACACACACACACACACACACACACTGCAAAAAATGTACATAATCCTATTTAAACACTTATGTGGAAAGGATACTTATTAAACAAAATATAACATGCACACACACCACTCGGTGCAGAATACTCTCACACACGCACACACACCTCACAGTATGCACCCACCATACATTTGCACACACACAGTACACAACGCAGAACAACATAACACCCACTCATGCACGCACATTCACACACATGCACACACACACGTACACAGTCTGTCTAAATACACATACAGATATGACACACAAAATACAACAGACAGGTCACCACACCACACACACACGTGCACATGCCTGCACAAAATACACAAATATACCCAAATGCACTTAAAAGACAAGAAGTTTACATGAAATACTACGTGCACAATTGCCATACAATGCACACACAACACACTCAAACATGCATACACACACAACACACTCAAACATGTATGCACACACCTGCGCGCGTGCACCAACACACACACACACACACACACACACACACACACACACACACACACACACACACACACACACACACACACACACACACACATGGAGTCAACACACACACACAACACAAACATACACATAACACACAACACAAACAAACATACAAACACACATATATACACAAACACAAACACACAAAATGCAAACAATACACACACTCACAGTCTCACTCACTCTCGCACACTCACTCACCAGTGATTGTCATAGTGTGTGCTAAAGATGTGAGAAGTGCCAGGCCTGATATTCTGTTCAGAGAGAGATGTTTTTTCCTTCCCCCCAGTAGACCTCTTGTTGTAATCAGGGTTCTAGTCTTTTGGATCAGACAGTAAACCAGGATCCCTTTTGCGGCATACATTTGATGCATGTCTAAGAGTCCATGATAACAAAGGAGTCGTCCCTGGCAGAAGTCTATTGCAAATTCAACTTTCATATTCTTAATATGAAAAAAGAAATTGCCCACACACAGTTCTGTAGAAAAATCAACTGCAGTTTCATAATTTAAAAAAAAGATTACTCTCATACGCTTACAGTAACTTTAAATCATATATGAAAAAAAAAGAAGTGATTGCCATTTTTTAATCTTGGTGTTTCTCTAGTGGCTTGGTCAGGGTCCAGGTTTTGCACCGGTATGATAGGTGAGGATGAAAACAAAATGGAACTGATGAGCGTGGCTTTTGTGTTGATAGGAATGTCTGGGTGTTTCAGTGTTTCAGAGCGAGGCAGATTAATAGCTGACATTTGGTTTTAATCTTTCTGTGAATCTTCTGTCTTCTTTGAAAATGTTGCTGAGGTATTGGAAGTCAGTCACATATTTGAGTTAGTGCCAGTGATGTTGATGCTAAGGTTGGCAGGTGTTGTGCTGCCCTTCATTGTCTTGGTTTGCGTTTGCTGATCTTCATGCTGTAGTTTTCACAAGTTGGGTTGTGGATTCTCATGATCTTTATTCTTTTTTAAGTGCTACACTGTGATCATGAGTAAACATCTCATTCAAAGATTCTAGGGTTTGCTTGTTTTTGGTGTGATTTTGTCCATGTAAACTGTACATATAAAACAATAGCGGTGATCGGGTGTGACCTTGTCTCATTTGGGTTGTGTCTTCAGTCCAGTCAAGGAATGTTGCTGGTGTGCTGTCTGCACTCATGCTGTTCATATAGATAGCTCAAATATTGACCTTAAGGTGATCTTTTACATTAAATCAGTATGAGCACTTTCCTTAACTTGTCTCTATTTTGTCTGTATTTTGCCCTGTCAGACACATTTTCCATTTTGATATATCCGTAATTTGCTTTCTCCTTTTACATTCTTTTGCAATGATATAACCTGCTACTGGCTTGCTAAGGTCAGTTAGTTCTTTGGAAAGAACTGTGGGCTGAAGATCAGATATCATGAGTTAAATCCCAGCTTGCAACATTAAGAATTGGCCTGTTCACCGCCCATGGTAATGTACCCATCTTTTTGGTGGTGTCAGCTTCGTTTTTATAGGCCTGTTCTTCCTCTTCCACTTTCAAGACCTTGCCAATGCATAGGGTTTTGCACAGGCCTAGGGAGTCTACCGATTTGATAACTGGCAGGTTTGAGTAGAGCACATACGGGATTGTCTGAATGCAGTAAATCTCTCTGGAACAAGCTCCAACGGGATTGTCTGAATGCAGTGAATCTCTCTGGAACAAGCTCCAACCAAAGCATGTTGTAGGTTCATCAGAATGCGGTGCGCCAGACTGTTTGTATCACTTCCCACAGTGAGGACAAGGGGTTGGACCAGGAGGCCCTTAGCTCAGTTGGTTAAAGCACCATGCAGGTAACTTAATGGTCATCGATCTCAGCCAGATGACAGATGGTTGGTTGTTTTAAGTTGTTATTTGGTTTTGGTTGTTTTTTTAAGTGAGCTGGCTGGCTCTGTTGGTTAAAGCCATGGACTCAGGATTTCATGTCAAAAATTAAATCCCAGCCTGCAACATAACAACTGGCCTGTTGGCCACCCATGTTGAAAGCCAAATCATTCTGGTGGTGCCAGTGTTAAGGAGACCCTGTCATTCCCCCCTTCTCTTTTCAAGACCTTACCAATGTATAGGAGTTGTGCATGCTCAAAGAGTCTGTCAGGTATACTGTATATGGCAGATTTGAATGGTTGGCATATGGAATTGTCTGAATATGATAAATCCCTTTTGAACAAATTCCAAACACTATATGAAGCATGGCAGAGTCAAGTTTCAATGTATATTCATAAATATTTCTCTCTTTGGTTACAGGAGCTGCACAGTCAGCCGGTGATGTATTCAGTGGTCCATCCCCCTCCCCACATTCAGCTGCCCGGCTTCCAACAGTTGGCGCAGACTGCAGGAACCAAGATGTCTGATAGCAAGCACAAAGACAAGACGTGAACTTACTGTTCACCTCGTGTGTTCGTGTGTGTGTGTGTGCGTGTGTGTGTGTTTGTGTGTGTGTGTTTTCTTTCTTTTTTTTTTTTAATAGTCTCTCTTACCTCATCTCTCTCTCTCTCTCACCACCACCCCTCTCTCTCACCACCACCCCTCTTTCTCTCTCTCTGTCATGTTTTATGTCACGTGTTGGACAGTCCCAGTTAAAGATTTTTACAAGCTATATAAGGACAGCACTCCAGAAAACATGGATTCTCAGGGTGTATGCTGTTCATATTTTATCATGATACTTCATTCATGCTTCATCATGATACTTTATGTGAAAAAAACGAACTCCATTTTTTCTCTAAGTATCCTCCTCTCTCTCTCTCTCTCTCTCTCTCTCTCTCTCTCTCTCTCTCTCTCTCTCTCTCTCTCTCTCTCTTTCTCTCTCTCTCTCTGTGCATTGCTTACTGTCTTTTACCCGTCTTTTTGTCCTTTATTGCCTTCCCCCTTTTCTCTGTCACTTGCCATATCACCCTCTTTTCTTTTCTGTTTCTTCTTTTCTTTGGTGCAATTTGGTAGGCCTGCAAGATTCTTATATTTTTGTGTAAATGAATATGTGCACGTCTACAATACTGGAATAAGACCTGGGACATGAGGGTGAAAAATTAAAAGTAATTAAAAAAGCAAGCAAGACACATTTTTGAAGAATTCAGACATACCTTTAATAAACAGGAAAAAAGTAAACAGAGTTCATTGAAAGACTTCACTAAAAATCAGCAAAATGTAGACCAAGTGACTGGTGTGATGTGCATTACATGGTTTCCACTTGGTACTGCTTTTTTAGATAAAATAACCAGGCTTCATGGAAAGGATGATACCATCAATACAGACACCTAAGGTCATATGTCCAGTATTAAACTTGAACAGAAGAACTTAACCATGTCCTGAATATAAACTTATGTGTAGGTGGAAACCGTAACCCACGCAACATTGCGGCTTAACTATTTTTCGCTGACAATGGTAGAGCTGTGATATGGAGATATCTTGATTTATTTTAGACAACATATTAAAAGCTTTCTTTCTATGACAATGATGAGCATTTGGGCATAGCCGTATTTATGTAACTGGGAAATGTTGCGTGCATTACGTGGAATCCAAATGGGAAACCATTCTTGTATTCCATCGAGCAACATCAGAATAAATCACTGTTTTTACATTTAGGTGCTCTTGATGCATTAGATTGTTTTCAACATTGTTAATTTTTGTTTGCAGGACTTAGCAATATGCTGTATGCAATGACTTTGCTGGATTTTGAGCAATTTATTCAAATTGACTGGATTTTATGATTTCTTGGATTTCAACGAATATTGAATTCTATTTGTTAGATGTCACACAGTGATACATACAAGTGGAAATGCACTAATTCAGTTGATTCATCCTTTCACATGTTGAGATTCCATTTTTGGTCACATTTTCACAACTTGAGCTGTAAAGTCACTTCATAGGTGTAGCTTTTAAACTGTGAAAATATGGTGCCCGCGTTGGTTAATGGTCAGTGGCTGCAGGAGACTCAGGTTGTCATTGGCCACCCAAACAATGTCATCAATATCTGGAAAGCTGAAGTGTCCACCTCTGTCTCGCAGAAATTTCACCAGCGTCTCACCACCTTCTGACTTCAGAACCTGGAAATCACACACACACACACACACACACACACACACACACACACACACACACACACACACACTCACACTCACACTCACACACACAGAGCTCTGAATAAATGCTTTGATTATTGTATAATGTGGAAAAGGTGAACTAAAAGTTTCAACATTAAGAAGTGTAAGCGACATTGTATTGATCAGATCTTATGCCTATGTACATTTTTAAAACCTACAGCAGGGTTGTTTTTTTTTAACTAACTGTCCTATTGGACAAAATTATGACCATGGTACTGCCTTCAAAACAATGTATCCTTACCAGTCCAATGTAGAATATTGACTAGCAACAACAATACTGATATTAATTTTTGTAATGATAATAGTAATGATAATAACAAGACAAGGAGTGAGAGTGGTTTCTCTGTAGCGCACAAACAAGAAGTATAATCCAATCCGTTGTTTTTAACAAGTAATCTTTTAATAGCTACTCAAAAGTAAGGCATAAAAAGCACAATGTAGATCTGTATGCTGAGCCAGTTTCAGGTAAGTCTGATCAAAAATGTGCGTAAGGAGGAAGCACAACTGTCAGATCTAAGTCTGATCAAAAATGTGCGTAAGGAGGAAGCACAACTGTCATCTCAATAGATCTGAATCCCTTCCACTGTAACCAACGAACTTTTCTTTTGGCAAGATTGCTATTATGGCTTTCCTTCTGCTTAATTTGCAGTTGGAGTATTCATCTTCAAAGAAAGAATAGATCTAGATCTACAGTTCAGTGGCTGGGGAAAAAGAAACATAATATGTAAAGACTGTGACATGCATACCTTGAAACAAAATCTGCAACAATGTTTCGTCTCTGCAGTAACTCAGGCTCACAAAGTGCCGACTTTTAAAAATTCTCTGTAGATTTCAACAGCTGTATGTCTTTAACTGGACCATGTAATTGGAATACCATAATCGTTTGCTTTCTGTCCAAAGACATCAATTTGTTGCGAAAGGGAAATTGATAACAATGATTCAGCAAGCCTACGTTGCTGTGGAATCTAAAACCAGTGGCACTTAAAATTATTCCACAAAATTTCCTTTTTGCTGACAGCATTCCTTTCCAAAACACAAACAGTAGGGCTCACAATATTTTTAATAGTCACAACACATGCAGTAAAGCTTGTATAAACAAAAAGTGTCAACGAAAATGCTCCATATAACGTTTATTCGTTACGTGCGCTACAAGAGAAACGAGAAATTACCGCTTTCATTTCTGCAGAATCCCACGACTATGATCCGTTGTACACGTAAGATCATGAATGCATGCTGAGTTTTGCGAAATAAAAGAGACTTGCCTGTACACTGTAAACTTAAGAAAGTTTCCACATTTTCATGCACAGTTGATATCGTATTGAAACGTTTGTGCGTTACTACAGAAACAATCGCAAATGCCCACATTTGATTCGCATTTAGAGAGAATCAATCATTATTTACTCTTTTACTGAGTTTTATCCAGAAAATCATATCTATTTTTAATAAACAATAAAAGCAAAATTGTATCCTTACCCCAGTTTGCTTGCCACACACACACACCAAACAGGAGATGCCGACACTTGTGGTGACGTCGAGCAGATGTGATGTGCGTTTCAAAGCGTCGGGTGGAGATGAGTCACCAATGTCCAGCTTGTGTTTGAGCATACATAGGCCATGTGCCGCTTGTCACGTACACATTTTCTTTGTTCTCAAACACTTTAGATTCAGAGGATGGGCCAAGATAATTGACTTTGATGATGAGCAAGAAGGATAGGTTGTGTGCGTTACACTAGGAAGCAAAACGTGCCACGCTGTAAGCACCGTCAGAGAAACTTTTATTCAGCTTCATATTTCAACGAACTGAATCATGAGCAGGAAGAACGATCCCCAAAGATGCATTTTGGAGTGATTTTGAATCAGTTGAAGCACAACTGTGTTGTGTGGGCAGAACAGAATGCAAGCGTTATCAGTGGAAACTAATGGAACGCACGATCGCCATATTTTTGGATGCACCAAACGCAACTTATTGGATGAAGTTTTGCAATGGATTATTGTGGGTGGGATTAATGTTTTGTTTACTAGCAGGACACACACAATTCATTTGTGTGTTGCTTGTTCTGATTAAGTTACACTGTTGTACAAGTTTCAACCCAAGCCAGGTCCCACTTTCTGGAGCCTTTTTTGTCACAACCACAGACAAAATAAAAACAATTTAAAAAATCAGGCAAACACAAATGGTGATGAACAATGCTTCATTTTGTTGAAGAAACATGTCGCCAAACCGACTGAAATAAAAAAAAAACTCCACCATCGTATGCAAAGGCAGCTATAACTGAAGCTGAAGTGAGGGCCCTATCATTCTATTGGGTGATTCCAGTATTGTAGACATGCACATATACATCGGTGTGATGCATGTCATTATTTTTATGTGGTGTGCTAAGAGTGAGAAACAATGAGCAGTTTTTGAGAAGATGAGCAATTTGTGAGAAAACGGATATTCATGCATGTAAATGATCAGTGAATGAGTGTCAGGTTGGATATATAAATATGGAGGAATCATATGATGCCTTAAGAGAGAGTATATTTTGATTTTAAGAATTTTAACATGCAGTGATTTATGAATAAAATGTGAAGAAGAAAATGTGAAGTTAGTGTGTTTGTACCTGGCCACTCGTTTATTGGATCTCAGTGACAAGTCAAATGCAACCATCAAGAGTGTTATTTCTCATTCATCAGTTTAACCCGATGGCTCCCTCCCTCATCCTATCAACCAGCTTCCTGCTGAAAGCTGATGGAAACTGGTGGGTAGGCTGAGGGAACCCAAGGGCTGTTCAGCATCTCTGTTCACCTTTTCACTCTACCTTCATCCACCAGCTTTGTACAGGAAGGCAGTGGGTGTGGAGTAGGAGTGGAAACTTTGTGAAAGTTTTGTCCATATGTCAGATACCTTACTATGCCAAATTAACAGTTGTCTTCTCTCCATTTGTCAGTATTTCCTTTGTTAACATCAGCAGGTCAAACATCTTTGTAAGTCAGTATCTGTGTTGATTTTTTTTTCAGTCATCTGTATGTTTGAACATCTCCATACATCATTTGCATTTGTCAGCATCTTCATTTATTAATGTCTTTGTCAACATAATATATCAAATGTCTTCATGAATCAGTATCTCTGTATACTGACATTTGACAGACCTCTACATGTGTGAATATATCCACATAACAGTATCTATATTAGTCACAGGCTGGCTGTTCCTTTGGTAGAGCCATGGACTCAAGATTTTGTGTCTTAAGTTTAATCTCACCCTGCATTGTAACACTAAGCAGTTGGCTTGCTTGCTGCCCATCTCAACCCTTTGACTCCTGCTTTTTGGACACCAGCACTCGGCATTGCCAACCATGGTAGCAAAGGAAAAACTTACCCATTTGATTTCCTCACCCTATCCACCAACTTCCTGCAGAAAGCTGGTGGATAAGGTGAGGTAATCAAATGGTTAAGTTTTGTAGTTGGTGGATAGGGTGCGGAAGTCAAAGAGTTAATGATCCAATCATTCTGATGGTGTCAGTGTTTCAGAGGTTCTGCTCCCCTCCACATTTCAAGGTCTTACCAGCAGAGCTAAAAATATCTACCAAATTTAGCAAGTGGAGGTGGACTACATATGGAATGGTCCGAGTGCGATGGATCTCTCTTGAAAAAATCCAAACTTAAATTTGTCAACATCTCCAGATACCAGACATCTTCGTTTACCAAGTGCAAATGATGAGAGTATGTTGCAGTCACAGTATTTTAAAGAATAGTGTGAATGCTTTGAATGTTGGTTTTTTTTCAGTTACTTTTCATGGATAAATGGTGTAGACTGAGTGGACTGTCAGATCAGGAGTGTATGTTGATGTAGAGGTGACACAGTGAATCCCTTTCCTCTCAGTGTCAGATCATATTGTTCTTCCTTCATCAGTTTGTTTCATACTTTGTCTGTGTCACCTTATATTGTTTATGTATCACTTGTGTTTATACCTCTTGTTCGTTTGTCACCTGTGTCAATTTATACTTTTCTTCTGTATCTGGTTATCTTGTTCATTTATCATCTGAATCACAGTCAATTCATACTGTTCATGCTTCATGTGTATGTTTATCATCTGTATCACCATCATTTATACTGTTCATCAGATGGCTTAAAACGTTCCGCGTCTGGGCGGAATTCCGCGATTTCGGTTTGTCAAAAAAAACAAAAACCTCGCACAAAAGGAGCAAGGCATCCGTGATCGGCTTGCAAGCATTCATAGCAATGGCGCGCAAGTTGTGGCCCCTGATTTGCCCCCGAACCCCCCTAGTTTCAGTGTTGTTTTTTTTCCTCCTCCTGTTTTAATCCCTGGTTCATGCTTCATCTGCATCACTTATCAATTAATATTTTTCATGTTATCTGTTATGTATGATCTGTATCACCATCAGTTCATGCTTCATCTGTATCGCCATCAGTTCATGCTTCATCTGTATCGCCATCAGTTCATGCTTCATCTGTATCGCCATCAGTTCATGCTTCATCTGTATCGCCATCAGTTTATGCTTCATCTGTATCGCCATCAGTTCATACTGTTAGTGCTTTATCTGTGCCTACCTGTTCATGTACCACTTGTATTAGTAACAGTCCATACTGTTCATGTTTTATTTGTATTACCATCACTTCATACCGTTATGTCTCATCTTATCAGTACAGTAAATACAGGTACATATCCTCAGCCTCATCTCCTGTGGGGATGGCAGGAGTTCTTTTACATAAATAATGTCCCCACGTTCTGGACAATTCTGTGCAAGAAATTTCCTGCTTTCTGTCGCTGTCTTCATTTATGCCTTGCTCCTTTGCTTTCTGTCATCACATCTTTTCCCATTTTCTGCCTTGCTGTTCCTTTCTCCTGCCTGTTTTCCTTACATACTTCCTATTAGGATTGATAGTTGGGTGCATATATTAATTGCAATTTTTTACTGTGAAGAAATGTGAACTGCTTAGTGGCAGTACAACAGACTAGTTCTTAGATATGTTTTTGTGTACTTACTGAATATGTATTCATTTGTAGTCTGTTTTTTGTGTGTTTTTTTTAATGCTTTGGTGATAAATTTAGCAGAATAGCCAACACCAGAGGCATATCCTTAGATTATTTGGTGAATGCAATATGTGTACATAGTTTCCTTTTCTATTTTTTTTCCCCAGGGTCAACAGTGTGTTTAGATGTGTGTGTGTGTTGTTAGAGATGTTGTTAGTCCTGATATGGCTCTGAGCTGTCAACTGGGCTTTAAACACCAATAATGATAGTAATGATGATAATCCTCCACCACAGGAGAGGGAATGTAGGTCTGTCTCCCTTGCCATGGTAAGAACAGTCAAAGCAAAAGAGGAATGAACAAAACAGATCTTTAACTTTACTGAATAAACTGTTTGATCTGAAACAACACAAACAAAACACAAACTTTTGAGGGAGACATTGCTGTTAAAAAAAAATCAGTTAAGGTTAAAAAAAAATATTTGGAGTTAATATTATCTCCCTCAAAGGTTTCTGTTCTGTTTTGCTTGTGTTATTATTTCAGACCAAACAATAAATTCTGACAAATACATGGCATTTTCTGTTTTGTTTTGTTTCGTTTTGTTTTAATTTTGTCGTCGGTTCTTATTATTGTAAGGCAGACAACCCTACTTTCTGAGGGTACTTACCTGCATTTGCTTAACTTAATATAGCAAACCCTGGCAATCATTTCCTTTACTTCTGTATCAGTTTATACTGTTGATACTTCTCTTGTGTCAGTCTGTATTGTTCTTAATTCCCCTGTGTCAGTTGATTTGCTTGTACCAGTGTCGGTAATATTGTTTGTACTTCACCTGGGTCAGTTACATTGTTCCTACTTTACCTGTGTAACTTCAGATTGTTCATATTTCACCTGTGTCAGTTAGTATCATTCATCTTCATGTCAGTTTGTATTGTTTATATATCATTTGTGCCATTTTGTGTTGTTTATTCTTTATTTTATAGATTCATATTTTGCATACATTGTCTGTATCCAGTCATACTTTATTTGTGCCAACATGTATCTTTCATATTTGACCTATGGCATTCTTTTTTCTTTTGTCATCTGTATCAGTTCATACTGTTTGTTCATCAGCCCTGTCAGACCAGAATGTTCAGTTGTGATTGATATTTTGTGCAGTTTACATCCCATAATATAGTTGACATGACTCATTGCTGGCATTATTTCCTTGATCTGGCTCTTGCACATTTCAGTGGTCTTATGTCAGATTTGTGTGAAACTTGTTGTTTTCTTGTTTTTATAATTTTTGTCTTTCCTGATTTGCTGCATGCGTTAATTGAATACCTTGCGTTGAGAATGGTAGATCCCAAAGATTGATCCTTTCCTTTTAACAGATATTTTCCGTTACAGGAAAACAAAAATATGAGTTGCATGACATATCCCAGGTGTTGCTATGTTCACGTATTCAGTTAAACATGCCTTTTTTTTTTATAGTAAGAAGAGAAATGTGTAACATTCAAAAGGTCGGGAACGTGTGATGCTGATTTGAACATTTTTATTAAAAAAAATTTAAACAGTTTTGATTAATGGATGCAAATGTTTGTAGACTAACATGGTCATGTTGAATAATGCATATAAGCAAAATGTGTTGGATGATGCAGACAAGCAAAATAACAGTAATAAAGAGACAGAGAGAAAAATGACAAGTAGGATGAATTGAATGTTAGTAGAAATAGATCAAGTGTATCTGAGGAGGCAAATTCATTTGATTGACTGATCATGTATGTAGAGAGATAAATTGATCCGGTTCATTGATCGGTGTGTAAATATAGATCTGTTAACTGACTGTATGAGTGATACATTGGTGTAGATTGGTTGATTGATATTGTGTGGTAGTTGTTTGTTGACTGAAATGTAGAGATAGGTAATGTGATTTTATGATAGATGTGTTGTTTAGAGTTTGTACAAGACTTAATCATCGCAGTCGGACAATTCCCATCTACTCCATGCAAATCTGTTCGCAGTTATCTGGCAGACTTCCCAAGTCTGGACTAAACTTTAGACGCTGGTAATGTCTAGAAATGGAGAGGAAAAGGGGGGAAGGGACCTATGACACACTTAAGTTGGACAACACCAGAATGATGGAAACATTAAGATGGACAGTGAACAGGACAGTTTTTGATGTTGCGTGCTGGGACTGAACATGAGATATCTGATCTGAAGTCCAAAGAATCAGCTTGCCAGCAGAAAAACAGGTGTACTTGTCTGGGTAGATAGGTTAACCCTTTGACTCCCATAACCTATCCTCTAACCGGAAAACTTCACCCTTTGATTCCCTCACCCTGTACACCAGCTTCCTGGTGGAAGTTGATGGACAGGGTAAGGGAGTCAGAGGGTTAAGTTTTGCTTTGCTAGCATGATTGACAATGCAGGATGCTGGTGGGCAAGGTACGGGAGTCAAAGGGTGAAGGTAAGATGTAACAAGGTGATCAAGCAGGTAAAGAAAACAACAACAAAATATACTCACCATCTACAACAGTCATAAACCAGGTAGGCCCTTACAAAACACACACACACACACACACACACACACACACACACACACACACACACACACACACACACACACACACACACACACACACACACACACACACAAACACACACACACACACAACATGCTCGCCATCTTCAACAATCATAAGCCAAAGAAAAACAGTAATGTGCTTGTTATCTACAACAGTCCATCTATAACAGTCATAAAAACTGTTATGGTAAAACATGAGATGTATCATGCGATGTGATACAGTGCCATAGAAAGTGATGAATTATGTGAGCAGGGCTTAAAACGTTCCGCGTCTGGGCGGAATTCCACGATTTCGGTTTGTCAAAAAAAACCAAAAAAAACCGAAAGGAGCAAGGTATCCGTGATCGGCTTGCAAGCGTTCATAGGAACGGCGTGCAAGTTATGGCCCCCTATTTGCCCCCGGACCCCCCTAGTTTCGGTGTTTTTTTCCTCCTCCTGTTTTAAGCCCTGTGTGAGACGTGGTGTTTTTTTGTTTTGTTTTTTTAAGGACCACTGCACTCAGGGAAATTTTCCTTTGTGCTTACCCCCCCCCCCCCCCCCCCCATTTTTTTTACTCCGCCTTAATGGCTGCAGAAGAAGCTGACACAGATTTTACGATGCAATGATGAAGATGACGATAAGGATGATAATCATGATGCTGTAGAGTTCCACTCAGGAATGAGACTGCCTGGCAGGATTGTACTCTTACATTTATATCCTGGTGTCAACCAGGCCCAAGAGAGACCGTCACCTGTGGTATTGGTCAGAAGATTTGAGCAACACCCACAACGACATATATGTGAAGTGGATGAGGCTCGACTGTGTGGTCCCAGTCTTCCCACGAGCCCATGGCATGCTTATCTTTGGGTAGGAGCCAATGATTTTGAAGGTACTGATCGGGGATTTG
This sequence comes from Monoplex corrugatus, assembly GCA_030674185.1. Taxonomy (NCBI): domain Eukaryota; kingdom Metazoa; phylum Mollusca; class Gastropoda; order Littorinimorpha; family Ranellidae; genus Monoplex; species Monoplex corrugatus. The sequence continues at coordinate 76,298,798 of CM060309.1, read as the reverse complement.
AACCCACAATCTTCCAGTCTATGGTCTGTTGCGCTAACCACCACACCAGGGTGAGTGGTTATGTGAGACTAAATTAGCCCACAACATAAAACCCAAACTGTTTGCTGTCCATCATAATGCTCTAGTCATTCTGGTGGTATCAGCTGAGTGTTCCATGGGCCCTGGTCTTTCCCCCATCCCTATTTCAAAACCATTTTGCGCATGCTGTAAAAGATCTGCTTGATAATTCTGGCAGATTGAGTGGAGCGTATATGGAGTTGTCCGAGTGCAGTTATTCCCTTTGGAACAAAATCCAGACTCCGAACAAGTACCTCATGTTCCCCAAAACAAGACCCTATCATAGGGTCTGTCTTGAGATACAGTAGTCAAAATATTGAGCAGTATTCAGTTTCCCTGTTTTTAAGTGAGTAGCAAAACTAGCTTATTGAGAGGACTAATGTAATTTATGTATGACCGATAAGTAAAGATATAGTTTAGGAATATCATCATAATTCATGTACGACTGATAAGTTGAGAGAAATATAAAAGCATCCCTTTTTCCTTGTGTGTGTGTGTGGTTTTTTGTTTGTTTCTTTTGTTTTGTTGTTTGTTTTTAAGGGATCTTCGCACTAAAGCAGTTTCATCTCATCTGTCTGTGCTCACCATTTTACTTTGTTATTATTTTTGTAGGGGGGGGTGCCTCATTTTCAACAATACCTTAATGGCCACAGAAGCTGGGATAGTTTTTGCAATGCTATGATGATGATGATAACAAGGATGATAATCGTGATGCTACGAAGTTCCATGTAGGATTAAGATTGGGTGGAAGGGCCATACACAAAACTCAAACCATAACATATCCTGGTGTCACCAAGCCTGAGAGATGCAGACATCTGCTGTGCTGGTTATGAGATTTAAACAGCACCCTCTATGAAGCATCCATTATGAAGCATTCAGCTGTGTGGTTCCAATCTTCTCACTGAGCCCATTTGTATGCGCTACTCTGGGTAGGAACCAGTTGGGGCTGAAAAATCCCACAGTGATTTTGATAGGGCTGATGGTACTTCGGACCTACAAGCTTCCAATCGGTAGTCCATTGCCCTGATCACAAATCCCACAGTGATTTTGACAGGACTTATGTGATTCAATTCCACAAGCTTCCAATCGGTAGTCCATTGCCCTGACCACAAATCCCACATTGATTTTGACAGGACTGATGGTGATTCGAACCTACAAGCTTCCAGTGGGTAGTCCATTGCCTTGACCACTAACCACAGCAACTGGTCATGACACTGTCTTTTACTCTGTATAGTTCTGATCTCATGTGTGTGCATGTATCTGAGTGGGAGTGCATGTGGGAGTGATGTGCGTATATCTGAGTGGGAGTGATGTGCGTATATCTGAGTGGGAGTGATGTGCGTATATATGAGTGGGAGTGATGTGCGTATATCTGAGTGGGAGTGATGTGCGTATATCTGAATGGGAGTGCATGTGGGAGCGAGTGCATGATTCTTAGTGGTCATGAATGAACATTGCTGTTTCTTTTTTGCATCAGAGAAATTGCTACTCCTCTACCTTTCTTAACCCTGCATCACTGCTGTTCAGTGTATGGTATCTTCTGGTATTATTTGATTTAACCCTTTTACTCACTCACCCTATCCACCAGCTTCTGGAGGAAGCTGATGGATAGGGTGAAGAAGTGAAAGGGACAGTGATTGTCAACAAAGAAACTGTTACTCGTTGAAGTTGTTCTACAACATTAGGTATGTTGCTGTCATCACAGTATTAGACTGATCTGCCAAAACATTCTTCTTTAACCTGACTTGGGACTGTTGGGAATTTTATCCTCAATGCACAGTTACACAGAGCTGTAATTGAGTTACTGAGATGCTTGTATTTGTATCTGAATTATTAACCACAAGCAGTAATGTTGTTGGTATTGATGAGAATATGTGTTTATTGGAATTGGCAGCATGATGGAAGGTGATGCAGTATTTGGTATCCTGGGCTCACAGACTTTGTGCTGGCAGTGTCTGCAGCAGGACAGAATTCACTGATAACTGGCTACATTATAAAGACATGAATAGTTCTGGTTCAAGGAAAGTACTGTTTTCCAAGTCATACAGCAAATGTCAATCAGCCACTATTTAAAGTTGTACAATCACAAAAATCAGGGATTTTTTAATTATGGGATGACTTGCCAGCATGACATCAGATCATGTTGTTGTCCATTGAAATATATGGACTTTTTAACAAGAATGTATGCCGCACAGAACTTGAGCGTCAGTCCTGCAGTATTAGGCAACTTTTCATATGCCATTTTTACTGTTGTGTTGATTGTCATGAGCAGTTCTGCAAGTTATCATTTTCACAACAAATGAGATGTTTGTATGGCAATGACCTTGTTCATCAGTCAACATATTCAGCACTGGGGAGGAGTCCACCAGTTTTCTGAATTATCAGCAATGATTATAAAGCAAGAATATTTTCATTTTTTCACCTTATCCTCTAAGCTGATGAAAAATAGGGAGAGGGCATGAAAAGGTTAAGTTTTTGCAGTAGGTAGATGAGGTGAGGTGTCAGAATTAACCCATTCCAATATGAACTTCAGTGACATGAGGCTTTATCGTCTATCTGCCTGCTTCTGTTCTTCTGCTTTAAACGTAGCTAGTTTTTCCACTTTTGTATTTATAATTTTTGAATAATATGTTTTGTGGTCCATCTCTTTGGTCAAGGCAGTATGGGTTGACATGTGTTTGCTGTGTCTGCCTTTGCCAATTACGCTTTCGTGAAGCACTTAGGGCTGTTGCAAGATGACATGCTGTACAGATAATCCTTCCTATATCAAAACCTAGTTAAACACACACTGTAACATAATCAAGCACACTGCAAAAGGCATCAGGTAATCCATGGGCTTACCAGTGTGTATTAGTATGTTACTTTTGGTGTTTCTAGGAGTCATCTTCGATTGATTTCATAAAAATTTCAGTTTTCTGATGGGAGCAGTAACAATTGTAATCCTTCACTCTGTCACCCTATCCACCAGATAACGATAAGGAGAGGGCATGACAACAGTGTAACTATTGTCAAGCAGGTGAATAAATGGATGGAGTGAAAGTGTTAAAAAACACTGTTTAAGTTTGAACATAGGAAAATATCGTGAAAGCAGTGATGGCTCCGATTGGTCTGATTAGGCATACTGGTCGGCAAGACCTGGTGAGTCACATGGAATAGACAGCCAATCCTTGAGGCACTTGTAATTCCAAAGGCACTTTATGGGAAGGAGTCTTGCTCTCCCCCCCCCCCCCCCGAGTTCTTTGTTCTGTTGAACAGCACCTGCTCTGAGTTGTTCAAATTTGTTGTCCAGTGCTGTCGCCAGTGTGCTCTGTTGCAGGCAGTTTCTTGTTACTGCTGTTGTTTGGGACAGTTTACTCTGAGCTTTTGCGTTGTGATCTTCTGTACTAATTGTTGCTACTTGTGGTTTTGCTTTAGTGTTGGTAGGTAACACTGGCACCAGAAGATGAAATGTTTAGTGTGCAGTAAATGATGTCCCTATTTTAGTGTGGATCCTGAGAGATACGCAGTCGACTGGGCTTTAAACAAAAATAACAATAACAATCCTGAGAGATACGCAGTCGGCTGGGCTTTAACAAATAACAATCCTGAAATACCATCGCTGGCTTAAACAAAAATAACAATAACAATCCTGAGAGATACGCAGTCGACTGGGCTTTAAACAAAAATAACAATAACAATCCTGAGAGATACGCAGTCGACTGGCTTTAAACAAAAATAACAATAACAATCCTGAGAGATACGCAGTCGACTGGGCTTTAAACAAAAATAACAATAACAATCCTGAGAAATATGCAGTCGGCTGGGCTTTAAACAAAAACAACAATGCATACTGCCGCAAACTTTAAGACTGCAGGCACATGCATGATTTCAACGAAGCAGTCTCGCAGTCTCTCTTTGCTGAATTTGAGTTGGAACAAAATGATAGGTCTTTTGGAGTTGCCTTTTGCATCTGGCAGGGACATAACCCAGCTAAAGTAAAACAGGAGTGTAAAACCACAAGAAAGGTTGGAAAATGTGTGGCGTAATTCCACTGCAGAACTTTATATATTAATATGTAGTGTGAGTGAATCTGAACAAGAATCAGTTTTGAAAGTTTTTTTCATTGCCATTTAGCGGCTGTGTTCCTGAAACTGTTATTTGTTGTTGTTTTTTTTGGAAAGATTCATTTGACAGACGATCCATAGCAGCTTGTGCTTGTTGGCATCCCTGATTTATACCCGAGTGGGTTTTATTTTGTGTAAAGTCACTTAGGTCAGTGAGATAATGGTAGATATGTAAGTGAATATCAATGTGGAGGATGGGGAAAGTATGCCATCTTGATGTCTTGGGCTAATCAAATCTGATCATTTAACCCTTCGACTCCCTCACCCTTTCCACCAGCTTTCATCAACGGTGGTTAGGATGAGGGAATTTAGGGTTTATGGAATTTGTGTTTTAGCATATTATGTTTGAATCAAGGGGCTGTGTTTATCTGTGATACTGATAGCATGCTGAGAGTAGTATGTGATATTGCTGCAGCTCTTGCACAATGAATCAGCATGACAGTTTGTCCAGACTGATCTGATGAAATGAGAGTACATGTACTTCAAACCTCTGTAAATGGATTAATGAGAACGTGTACATGGGGAAAGTGCCATCAAACACGAACAAACACTCACACACAAAACATGCAATTATTTTGGTGGTATCTACTTAGCGTTTCATGATTCCCATCAGCCCTTTCCCCCTTCTCGTGTCAAGACCATGCTGGTGCATATTTTTTGTGCAGACTTCAGGAGTCTGCAAGATGATTGCTGGTAGGTTTGGATGGAACACATATGGAATTTCTGAGTGCAATGAATCCCTTTTGGACAAACTCCAGAGATAGAGGATGGCTGGAATTTGCCACGTATGGAGTGAAATTGTCTTTAGGTATATTATGCTGCTAAGACATCATTTTCTTGAAACTGTTACCATCACATATTTCATTCTTAGTTTTTTTCCCTAATGATTTTTCAGTAATTATTGTTGCCCCCCTCCCCACCCCACCCCATAGAGCAGCAGATTAAATGTTGATCGCTAGCCTCACATCCCCTCTTCCCCCATCCCCACCACTCTGTGTGTTTCCAGATTGTGACTTTGTCAGATCAACATAAAGAGACCTGTACAAACATCTGCAGTTTGATAATATCTCAAATCAGAGAATTGTCTGAACAGCTTAAAACCCATCTTGCTGCTTAACATTATCAGTTTTGTCTTGATGCCCACATCAGTGAAGTGCCGCACAGTCTGTTATGCATGGACATGGATAGGGCAACTGTTAACCTAATGTCAGACTGATACCGTTATCTCACTAGTATATACAGCTACATAAAGTTACTGGTCATTCATCTTGTTCAGTTCAGTTTTCTGACAGAAAAACAAAAGATGATAATCAGTTTATTTTGAATGGAGAAGCTTCCCATCAAAAATGCCCAAGACTGAAACAGAAAATAAAAGAGGCTTGAGGAAAAAGCTCCCATTTTGGTTTATGATATACACGAATTAAGCAAACTATAAGTTATTTTCTAAGAAAGTCTTTAGTATATCTCAGCATTATTTGGAGAGATATAAAGATGTTAATCTGACGAAGCAGACAGGAATTGATGTAGAAGTTGTTGTAGAACAGAAGTTTACCAACCTGTATGTACAGGTGCGTGTTTTTGATTTATGTTGTAGCCATGAGGAACTGCATTTTTTTGGATGTGGTAGGTTAGCTTGTTGATCTAGATCCTGTGTTGTTGGTCTGGAATGAAACAATGGGCCAGAATGAATGGCTTGGGTTTATTGTTACTTCTGTGCTGTTGTTGACTGCTGTGTAACTGCGCCTCTTATACATACAATTGCAGGTGCATGTTTTTGGAATAGCGGCACATACGTCAACCGGTTATTTTCACTGTGGAGCCGGTATCTGTTTTCAGGGAATTTTGCCTCTTAGAGGTGGTTGTCAAAAACTTGCAATTGTTGAAGATAATCCGTATATAACTCAACTTATTTTTCAGTCAGCGTCTCATAAGATATTTTTCCAGTCAACATAAGAATTCACTTTTCCAGTCAGAGCGTCATATCTTCAACAACTAATGACAGTAATCTTTGAAATGGGCAAGGAGATTTTGGTAAGTCGGCGTGTACATGGCTCAATGTTAAAATGAAATCCAAATCTCATTGTCTTTTTTATTGAGGTGTTTCTTGTGTGCGTTCATTGTCACCTCTGTCAAAGCTTCCTGAAAGCTCTTGTCCTGTGTGTTTTCATCATTTCACATCTAGTTTTATCGGCCATTCGAGAAGACATTTCTCACAGTGAAAAGGATGGAGGGACCAGAGGCAGCAAATGTGTGGAAAAAAAGTTTAATAAAACAAAAAGTATTTTGTGTCTGGAAATGTGCGAAAACATTTTTTTTCTGGCTCCCATGGAAACCACAGTTTATGTAAGGCTCCTTTCTTTTCCCCCATGCCCCAAGTGAGAGTTTCTATACTATTGAATGTACTATTCTCTTTCATAATAAATTTATTTTGATGAATGAAAATCGGACTGCTGTCCTGCTGAGAGCAATTTGTTTAAGTGCAGCACTACTTTTCCCCATGTTTTGATGTCTGTCATTTTCTTGAGGTTTTCAATTACAGTAGATGTTTCTACAAAAATTAAGTAAGGGCCACATGTTTGTAGCCATTAGTTCTTTTGCTTGAACTGAATGCATGCTTTACATAGGATTTCATTCTGTTGTGTTATCTAAAGCATTTCTGCCTAGACTCCATTTTTTTTTCACTGTCTACATTGTCAAGCCATGTCTGCCTATGAATGTGGCCATGTTGTCCAGTTCCTTCTGGCGCCATTGATCTTTGTGGTCAGAGGAGTTGTTCTTCGGAAGAGGACGAAAAACGAGTCGGACCCATGTGCCATCTGGCTGTGCACGCTAAAGATGCCACAGCAGTTGAAAATTGTGATTGTCATTGCCTAGCTGCTTTGGTATAAAATATTGGAGAGATAGGTTGATTTCCCAGGTCCCACCCTTTGAAGACAAATTAACCTTCTTGCCTTTCTGAAGTCTTGATTATAAAAAATGTGAACATGAATATGAATTTACAGCGAGGGAGAGGGGATGGGCGCCACCCTTGTGATGCTGGCCCTGGGAAAAGTTGAGGTCTCTGCTCCCATACAACCACAGGGTTATGGAACTATCTAGGTAGGATCTCAGGACCTGGCCAGCTCATGTGTTTATGTGCAGGCTTATGGCTTGTGCCATGATCATTCTGCATATGGAATTCGTTTTGAGCAGAGAGATGTCATCTTGAGAAATTGGAACTGGAACTCTTTTTTACTTCTAGCGGGACTGTTCTTTTCAAGGTATATAGCCATATCTATTGAACTTCTGTGTTCACAGTGGCTGGTTTTGGTAACGGCTGATCATCAAATGTTCACTTGAAAAAATACAAGCTAATAACCTGCTCCGGAATAGACTGTCTCAAAATATGACCGACTTGAAATTATGTTTGCTTTGGTTAATGCTTCATGCAATTATTTTACCAGATTTCTTGAAGTGACAGGACACCTAAAACTTCTCACTATTAACATTTTTGTTGCATGGCTGTTGACATTTGGAAGTAGGTATTTTATGACAATTTATTTTTATGACTTCTTTAACATTGAATGTTCTGCAGTTTGTCCTTTTCATCATAGCTGAAAGGTTGACTTGTGTTTGCGTTACGTAGCACTATGCTTTTGTTAGGCGCTTAGGGCTTTTGTGAGATGAAGCACTGTACAAAGTAATTGTTATTATTATGATTATTATTATTGTTATTATTATTATATATAATGATTATTATTATCGTTATTGTGATTATCGTTATTCTTGTTATTGTTATCATTGTTGTTATTGTTATTATAAAGAGGTGCAGTACAAGTAGTCATTATCATTATTATTACTGTCTTTTGTTCGTGTATGTGTCTGAGCGGAAGTGGTTGTAAATTTGATCTGTTTTCAGTTTATGATTAATTTGGATGAAATGCAGAAAAAAAATATTGTACAATTATTTTCATGCCCACTTCTTTGAGAATTATGTAAAACTGTATTATATGGTTGAAAGTGTGTCTGCAACAATGAAGAAATACCCAAAAATGAAGGAGTTGGAAATAAAATTAACCAAACCAATTACTTGAGCCACCGAAAGATGACATGATTTGTAAAGAAGATGAGGTTCTGAATCACTGATGAGTTGAATCATGTAAAATTTGTGTTGAATTTATGTTGAATCTTCCTGGTGAAAGTTTTGTGGCATAATAATTTTGTACTACATGTCAGTATGCTCATGTGATTTTTATTTCTGATGAGTTATTTTACTTACTTGCTTATGTATGTAATTATTCATTATATTGTCTTTTGGTTTGGTTTGTATATAGAATGTTTTCAAATATTTTCAACGAGCTAAAGAGTGATTTTTACTTCTTGTTTTTATTTATTTGTTTACATGTGCACTTATTCATTATTTAATCCTTTTGGTTTTTATTTGTTTTAGTGTGTACTTATTCATTATTTAATGTTTTTGGTTTATTTGCTATATAGAACGTTTTGAAATATTTTCAACAAGCTTGATGTGGAACAAGCACCAGTTGACTTCATTAACAGACCATCACTGCACATGAGCTATTCTGTGTCACAACACATACTAATCGGCATAAGGGATGTTTTAAAAAAGAAAAAAAAAGTAGCATATACCTTAGGCCTGGTGATGTTCAAGCATCTGAAACAACCTGTGTGTGATGATACTGTTCTGGGATTTTTGTTTCGTTTTTTGTTTGTTTTCCGATTTAAGACGATAGTCAAGTCGGCAACATGTTTGTGTATTCTGCACAAGTTTGATAGAATTTGCAGATTTGTCAAATAGATTATATACATCCCATTCCGAATTTCAAAAACTGCTTTTGCTGATTGTGATGCAGCAATGTCTGGACAGAAAATGAGAATGTGTTTAGTTTTGTTGAAAGTCTGGTCCTATACGTAGCAATCCACTATGGTAGATACATCACTATGCATAAAGCTTTGCTGCAGATGTTGGTGCTGTACATGTGAATACACTCACTACTTGTTTTCATGGTGATTGCTGTCCAAAAATCTGAAAGGGTCCTCAGGCAGTTTCAGCATTATCTGTCCAAAAATCTGAAAGGCTCCACAGGCAATTTCAGTGTTATCTGTCCAGTTATAGTAATGCCTATTGAATTTGGTCCCTCAGCCCTGCACCTACCTCCCCCCCCCCCCCCACCTCCTAAGAAAGAAGTATAAACGGGGCACAGGGGTGGAAGAAGATGGTGAAGTAATGTTACACGTTACTAAAAGTGTTGAGAGAGATGAAGCCAGCAGATGTAAGTTTCATTGACACAGTACGCCTGCATGGTTCATCGGCTCAGCATCCCAGTGACCTAGTTTGGGTTTTGGATCCATAAACTGTAAGGACAGTTTATTGTATTTTTCAGCAAAATAGTTAGTAACTTAAAGAAGAACTTGCACGTATGCTGTCAATTTAAGTCCTGTCGAGATAGTGTTCACTGGACACAGATGATTACATATACTCTACACAACAAATACCTTGGTATGACCAAAAAATACATATGGAGAATCTATTCTCACCAGTGAACACATTGAAATTCTTAACTCAGTGTTTGTATACTTTTTTAAAACTTTATTTGCTGTTGATTGATTGCCATGTTATTGTTCTCTTCTTTAATCTGCTTGCTATTGATTTACTGTTATGTTCGTGTTTGGATGTTGTGTATATTAGATTTTTTGTTTGTGCACACTAGTTTATCCTAAAGTGTTCATCCAGTTTTATTGCATACAGTTTTCATTATTACAAAATGCACTTTCATGCCTTTCATTGGAAACATGTTCATGGAATGTTATGACTGTATTTCATGGGATTTCATTTGACAAATGCATTATCATGCCTTTCATTGAAAAGGTATTGTCTTCATGGAATGTTATAACTATATATATCATTAATTTTTATTGGACATTTTAACCATATCTCATTCACATAATTCTGGGATCATCTTGACTTTTTGGTTTTCTGCATGACATTTCATGCCAATCCATATGAACATTGTGTTTTAGACATTTTTTCAGGTGTGTATTTTACACAGTGATTAAATGAATCAGTTTGATTGAAGAAGACATTGGTCACAGGTGTACACAGAATATATCCACAGAGATATCGAGTTAGAATCAACAGACGGCCCAGCGACGAGATAACAGTGCTGTTTACTGTCTAAATGGACCTTGTTAGTAGAGTCCACGTCCCCCCACAAAGCACTATCATTTACAGTGCAATATTTTTGGCTGGTGTTGAGGACTCAAAGTAAATTTGTATCATATGTAGCATAGGAAGTTGCAAATGTAACTGATGAAAATTTTGGAAACTACAGTGAAATTGAATGGGCATGGCTGATTTTCATGAAGACGGTTGATTACTCTTCAAAGAGGAATACAGTTTCTCTCAAAAGAGACTGGTCTGTTATTTTTCAGGTATTGTGGGCATTTAGGCTACTGATGGTGCAGGAGACAATGAACTAGAGGTTATGTTTTGGAAAAAAGACACATTTCAGAGGAAAAGTTGAGCACCACAGATAATCTGTACTGGCATTATTTATTCAGGGATTGTATAGTTGATGGACGTTAGTACTTTATTAGGCAGTTTCGTGATTAGCCATGAAAACAGATATAGCCACTAGACACCATAAGCACTGTTCAGGATTACACTGTCAAACTTGACAGGTCATTCTAGAATTTTTAGAACGGTGATGCAAGCCAGATGATAAAATACAAAACAATCAGAATGCCCCTGAAAACAGAATGTGAGTGAGGTATGGAAACAGTTATATACTTAAAGGACACGCATGCGCGCGCACACATATATGTAAACATATGTATGTATGTATGATATTCAGTGCTAAAAAAAAATGAATGAATATACAGAGTGTGTTTGACACCAACCGCAAATGTTTACTTAAAAGTTTTTGCAGCTGAAATTGTGAAAGTGTAATTTTCTCATGTGCACGGATTCAAGTGTTTCTCAATCAGCACTCATCATTAAGTACGCCCATTATTCATTAGGAGCAAAATTCATCTTATATCTTCCATATCTTTGAACACATTCCATGTCGAGAGAATAAATAAACAGTTGTTGGCACTCTTATTAATAACAGTGTAACAAGACCAAATAGATAAAGAAGCGTATTGACAATATAAAACCATATTTACTGGCAAGAAAAGAAAAAGGGAGCCTTCAGTTAAAAACAGTTGTTTACTCTTATCATGATCTTATACTCTCTCTCTCTCTCTCTCTCTCTCTCTCTCTCTCCTCTCTCCTCTCTCTCTCTCTCCTCTCATATTCTTCTGCTCATCTCTTATGTCCTTGAAGAGTCACTGGAGCGCCACATAAGACCTGTTCACCAGATTCCTCCAGCTCTGTTGGTCATGTGCCAAATCCTGGGGTCTGCAAATATTTTTCTGTCCATTCCTCATTGTTGTCAATCCATTGTTCTTTTTGTCTTTCCGTCTCTCTCTCTGGCTTGGATTCGTTTTTCCAAATGTTGGATTCGTTTTTCCAAATGTGCTGTCAGGGTCTTGCATGCACACAGGAAGGTGGAATGTACCTGTGCACGTAAGAGCCTGATCTTGTGTTTCATGGAGATGTTACTGTCCTTCCATACAGGTTTCAGTCTGGACAGTGCTGACATTGTCATTGCTGCCCTTGAGAGGATTTCTGGTTTGGATCCCTCAGTGCTGATGATGGGTCCCGGGAAAGTGGATTGTTGAACATCCCTAGCTTCAATCCATGGACAGTTACATCAGCAGTGATGGTGATGGTGTGGCTGGCCATCAGCTTGCTCCCACATTTTAGAAACCTCAAAATTTGGATCATGAGCAGTACAGTTGTGTCGAAGTATTTTTCAGGATTTGGGATGTCTGTGTTTTCTTTATCTGTAGTTGAGTCTTTTCTCTGCCTATGCATAGACTTTAAAGTTAAATTATACAGGAGTAAAATCAGGACTCAGTCAATATTCTGAGATCATACTCTGTGTACTTGTCCATACTGTTGGGGTTATTATGATTCTTGGAAAAGTCTAAACTTGTGTTAATTTGCAGTTGAGTGTTTTTAAAAAGACTGTGGAAATGGTGGTGTTTATTATTTGAAGTGCTGGGTTCTAGTGGAGAAGTGAAGAACACATCAAGGCCAAACTGTGATGCAAGCTTTTTGAACTTAGCAGGCCAGAATCTTGTGTCTAGATGTAGCCATTCAAAACATGTGACAAGAAATGTTTAAAGCATTATGGAATCGGTCTTGGGTGATTTAAGATTCTTCAGCAACTGCTGTCATAGTGACCTGTTTCAGTAGGTTTGGAAGTGTGTTCATGAGTTGATCTGGGTGGCATGGGGGCAGAGACATGGAGTTAGTTTGAAAAATTCATGTAAATGGTTCTTTAGAAAAAATGTTTCTCAGCAAAAAATGCACAAGGGGCAAAGAATATCTGAACTTTCTGATCTTAAGTTTGTCGTTTATATGGTCAGACCACATCTGGCAATGAATGTGACATTTTTCCTTTTTCTGATGTCACTGGAAATGCACACGGTACATCTCCATTCTCAGCCTTGATTAATATGGCACAGTTTATTCAGTCTGATCTTGTTTGTGATATGCATAGTATGTAAATGAGTTCCAGTGTTCCATCTCACCCAATTTGTATCATTCATTGTTTATTTTTGGCACATTAATTGTCTAGAAAAGTGAAGTTTGTTTTGTCCCCTGATGTGTATTTTCCCCAGAATGGAAGATTTGTGTCAGATTGATGATATTGGCAATTTGAGGGGATGTTTGTTATGACTGGGCAGTTTCAAGAATGTTCTGATGAACTTTGACATGTTTCAGTGATTTATGACATATTTCAATGAATGAATAAAACATTGTAAAAAGTACAATTGCTGATGCCCATTATTTCTGTAAAACGTTTTTGTATGTGTCCCATTTTTACTTATATTCAGTCTACGTCTGCCAACTGTGTAGTGGTGGTACGTGTGTGATTGGTCACGATTGGTTTACTGTGTGAAACTTGGGCTACTATCCCTGGGGAGAGCAAATCACTATAGTGCCACTCCATTTTTTGTGTACATGTAGTTGGTTGGTTTTCTGTCTGCATGTATTTTCATTTACCTGTAAATGATGATTTTTGAACAGAAAAATCGCTAGTATGTTTGTCATCATGGGTTCTTTGACATGTCCAGACAGGCCTTGGGACCTCAATTTATCATTTTCTCTGAAACCAGACCATCACTCAGGATCTAGTGGATCAGGGGAAGGGATGATGGTGGGGGAGAGGGGGGGGGGCTTGAGGAAAAAAATCCCTGTCCCATTCAGAAAGCAAATGTATGACTTGTGCTCTAGATGGACGCTTTAACCATCACTCTATATGGCTACACAACATTTAGCTGGAGTCTACTGTGTATCAGGGATAGCAGCCCAAGTTTTACAGAAGCAAGAAACACTGGGTGTTTTTCCATTTTGGAAGATTTGCTGTGCACTATCCTCTCCATCCAGTTGACCCTACTTTCGTGTATCTAACCACCTTTTCATGCCACAGTTTGCTACCTGTTGACATCTAGAAGATTACAGGAGCTTCTGCAAGCATGAATTTTTCCCATATCAGTACTGAGCTTCCATTTGTACCTTCCTTGGGTTAGTGCTACTTAGCATGAGATCAAGACACGTTGCACCATTTGTCCAGGGGGAGTGGTAAGTATACTCATTAAACATGGCATTGAGAGAAAATCCTCACTTTTATGTTATTTGTTGATATTCTTGGTGAATTCCCATGTGCTGTATTACTTGATAAAGTGCAGTGAGCATGCTTTTCACAAAGACTGTTTGCCCTATACAAACTGAATTATTACATTTAGGGATGTTATAGTTGGAGTTAAAGAGAGATTCACCTCACTTGGACAAATCCATGTGCACATCATCCAGTAACAATCAGGCAGAATCCCAGAGTTTGCACAAAACACTATGCATTTGCAAGGTCTTAAAGTGTAATTCTTCCACTTGTATGTCATGATGCTTGTTGTAGTTAGTATATTTTGTGGATTTTTTTAATTGAAATGAAAGACAATGAGATCTCTGAAACACCAAGGTGGCTTAACCATATGATTAAAGTATTCAGATGGGCACAATAGCCTCAGTAGGCCAGTTTGTGTGCTGCGGCCTGGAACTTAACACATGAGATCTCCAGTCTATGTACAGAGCCAGCCAGTCAGCTTATCTTTTGATATACAGAAATAAAAGTCTTTTGGAACACACACACACACACACACACACACACACACACACACACACACACACACACACACAAGATTACCTTACTGCACTTTTACAATATAAATGGTTTTCTTATTTTCTAATACAATAAGTGAATTGTACATTTTCTTTATGGTAAGTACTGTGTATGTGTGTGTGTATGTGCATGCATTCGTGTGTTCAACAACACCTGAAACCCCAATTTATTCAATCAAGCACTAACCCCAATTTATTCAATCAAGCACTAACCCCAATTTATTCAATCAAAGTCCCAGTGCCAAAAATCTCACAGGGACCATGGGTATCAAGCTGCAGTGGGCCATCCACCAGAGGATACCCTGCACTGCTGTTGGGTCACTGGTGGAGTTGAACAAAACCTGTTCTGATCCAGCGTACTTAGGACATTGTCCACTAAGCCCCCTTTTGATGGTAGTAATTGCGAAGTCATGGAGCCAGGCAACTGACAGACCCTCCAGCAAGACCACCATCAGGGCTTTTTCATCAATATTGGCTTCAATCAAAATAGGAATTGGAATGGCAACGCAAAAAATGGTCCAACTCAACAACATCTGGAAAGACAGTGGCATACCAAATGGCCTGAAAGTTAGATTTTGAAGTGTTTGATCTGGCCAGTCATGATTTATGGCTGCGAAGCCTGGGCTCTGAGAAAAACTGATTGCAGAAGAATTGAGGCAGCAGAGATGTGGTTTTATCAGAGACTACTACGTGCCAAATGGACAGACAGAAGAACTAACGAAAGTGTCCTGGAAGAACTTGATACCACCAGAAAACTACTAGCAGACATCTACTAGCAGACATCAATAAGAGAAAACTGAAATACATTGGCCATGTGTCACGTCGCAAGAACACGAACCTCAAGGCAACCATCTTTCAAAGAAAAACAGTGGCAAAAAGGATGAAAGGCAGACCAGTCTGATACATCGAGAACATAACCCAACTTCGGTGGCCTAAATATTCAAGAAATTGTCCACAAAAGTCAAGACAGCGGCCTGGAGGGAGATGGTTGTGTCTAGGTGTGCAGCGGCCAACACCAAACCCGATGACGCCAACAGGTGAGACAAGTGAGACTGGCTTTAAACTCAATTCATTCAACAAACACAGACTGTTTTTCAGTTTGTAAATGTATACATGAAAAATTTATTCCTCATTTGGTACATATGACCAACCACAACCTGAGTATATGCTCCAGATATTAACACTCTCCTTTGTTTTTAGTGAAATTGGATTATTAAGGCATCGTGAGCAAACACCATTTATACAATGCATTAACGATAAATCACACAATTTGCAAAACATCCAGGACATGTACAAAACACTGATAACAACAAATACAAAGAACTTCATTTAGTATTTTACACATCAAAAATACACCACACTCAAGTCACCAGTCACCTAGCAAAAGTGATTAATGATGAAGACTGAAAAGTTGGAGATTGAGGGTTTGAATCCCTAACAGCCCAACTCATTCTAGCATTTTTCAGCCACAACCCGCTCCTACCTACTGTAGGATATTTTGGGTTTAGCAAGAAGACCAAAACCACTCAGTCAAGCGTCATCCATTTCATGGATATAATTATCACTGAGCACTTTCAAATTACCTTACCAACACTGCAGGTGTCTGTACCTCTTGGCCAGGGCTGATGATGAGATACATTATGATAGGAATCTTATACCATCTTGGAACAAAACAGTATCATCACTGTCTCCCCCTCCCCCTCTTCCATTATCATTTATTATCATCCCAGTATTGGAAAAATTGTCGTAAGTTCTGCATCCTTTTATGCTCTAAAAGTTTCATAACTTCTGCGTCCTTCTATGCTCTGTAAAAGTTGTCACAAGTTCTGCGTCCGTTTATGCTCTGTAAAAGTTGTCATAAGTTCTGCATCCTTTTACGCTCTGTTCTGAATGTGACCTCAATTTCTGTTTCTGATGATTCTGTGGACCCCGTGGCACTACGACTGCAGTGGCATGAACCAAGCTTTGATGTACTGGGGAGCCACAGCGAACAACACATATCACATATCCCTTTATCTGTCTGCTTGTACCATTATGGGTGTCACAGGAAGAAAAAGCAATGGTCAGCAGTGAGCTGGGAGGCTTAAAGTAGTCAAATGCTGCATGATGTCAAGGTCTCCTTCACACTATTGACCAGATCTTTGGTTTTCCTCTTGCTTTAAATCCAGTATTTTTCTGTTATGTGCTTGCTGAGCCAGGTGGTGGGGTTGTATTCTGGTCAAATGACAAATGCCGCATGATATCAAGGTCTCTCACACTATTGACCAGATCTTTGGTTTTCCTCTTGCTTTAAATCCAGTATCTTTCTGTTATGTGCTTGCTGAGCCAGGTGGTGGGTTGTATTCTGGTCAAATGACAAATGCTGCATGATGTCAAGGTCTCTCACACTACTGACCAGATCTTTGGTTTTCCTCTCACTTTAAATCCAGTATCTTTCTGTTATGTGCTTGTTGAGTCAGCTGGTGGAGTTGCATTCAGGTTAAATGACCAAACCACTTGATGGTAGACAGATGCTGTACCCACCATTTCTGATCTTGGGAGTTTCTGATCGTGTCACACACCTGGTCTTGTTGACAGCTCTTCTCAAACAACGCATTTCACAGACAGTCATTTTACACTCTAGTGGCTTGGTCAAGGTCCGGATTGGTCTGGTGTGTTAGGGTAGGGATGAAAATGGCTCATCAAAACGCCCATATCACAGATCCAAGTAAAACAGGTCAGTGTTCCATGGCCTGCACGCAACTGAGATCTTTGAAGAAAATTAAACATCTCCACAGTGCTAAGATATCCCCTCCCAAAAAAATAATAATAATAAAGAAAAAAAATGGCTAGCCACCTGTATAAAATTACACACATACTCCCACACAATGAGTTGTGACACTAAACATTTTGAATCATGCATCGCCACCCCTTTCCTACGACCATCCCCCACAACCCACCTGAACCTAAAGAAATGACACACTTAAGCTGACACTGATAAACAAAAGCTCACATGTGTTTCCCAAGTCATAAATGTGCAAACAGTCAATTAAAAAAAAAAGAATAAGAAACTACAAAAAATCTGTATATATTATGATTAAGTAAGAACACATGCACACAATTAAAATAATAATAACAAGTGCAGTTGCACTTGTTTTGGATCTAATATTTCTAAGTTCATTCATCTAATACGTAGGTTTTAGTTATAATGTTCATATTTAAATATAAATATTCAAATATAAATATTCAAAAAGATTACTAAGGAACACCTATGAATATAAATTTTCCAAATCTAAATGAGAATATTCAAGACAACAGAAAAGTTCACCAACACCAGCAAAAATAATAATTCACCATACCATTATACAATGTCTGTCACAAAGTATATCATTCAGTTTCAATTTCACTTTTACAAGATAGGATCTCCACACTTGCAATAAATTCCATATGCATTGATGCCACAGATACCACGTGATGAGATCCAAAATTGTCATGACACAAGTTGTAACTCACTTTTTCTTTCAATGAAAAAAATTAACTTCCCAAATGTGTTACATTTATAACTT
Organism: Monoplex corrugatus; assembly: GCA_030674185.1. NCBI lineage: Eukaryota > Metazoa > Mollusca > Gastropoda > Littorinimorpha > Ranellidae > Monoplex > Monoplex corrugatus. The sequence continues at coordinate 76,280,802 of CM060309.1, read as the reverse complement.
TTCCAAATCTTAGTTTCAGAGTTAGGTTAACAAGGAGACATAGATGACATCTTTTGCATAGTAAGACATCTAATTTGGGAGTTTTGTTCTCTCCATATATCTGTTTCATTTTGTTCTAGCATGTTTGGTTTTTTTGTTTTGTTTTGTTTTCTCTACTGCTGCTTTTTCTGGGTGGATCTTAACGTGGATGATAATCATCATAGTCTGAATATGGATCAAGGACATGATTCCAGTCACCTACTAAGACAAAATTTTTACACATGATTTTTTTCTTTTATTTTTTTTCCATGAAGTAAGGGCTGTCTTTGGATAATATTTATCAAAACTATTATCTACATTGTACTTGGTGATATAATGATGAAGTCACCATCATCATCTTTTTCTACTTTGTTAACTAAAAACTGAAAGCTGGTATTAAACAATATTGCTATTTCTCTTGCATTAGACTTGTATGACACAAAAAAATATTTATAATCCATTCTGATGTGACCTACTTTTCTAGTTTTCATTGAAATGTCTCGTAGCAGTATATACTTTTTACACCTAATTTCTTCTTAAGAAAGTGCAAAACTTTGCGCTTTTCAAGTTCACCAAGTCCTTAACAATTCAGGGAAGATTATTTTAGGCACTACAATTAAAAAAAATGATTACTGATGTCACATATTTCATTCCTCAATCACATAATAATAGAAATACCTGTCTATTCATGTACTGACACAGATATTACTAAAACCATAATTTATAATATTGTCCTAACAGAAAGCAACAATCGAATAATGTATAATTGCAATTGAATATTTATCTGCTTATTAATGATGTGATAATAATAATATAACAACTATGAGTATTATAACATTTAGAAATTTAACAACATAAATCCAATTACACGGCTCAATGTACCTTAAAATCAGCAAGCATAACTGACATATATATACTTAAAATTGATGTACATCTCCATGAATCAAAACAGAATTAACACCAGAAATATACATCTAAATTTTAAAACAATTCAAGTATACCATGAAGATGGTCACAACATACTATCAATATATATCTAAACTTGAAACAATTTAAGTATATGAAGAAGATGGTCACGCCATACTGACAATCTCCCTATAGCACACTTTCTATGAAGAAAAAGATATGGACTGCTAGAGGTTTTTGTGAAAAGGACTTAGAGGTTCAACCATTTATCTATAACATTGAAATTGTGACCAGAAGAGAACTGAGATAACTGAAACAGGAGGATGTTGAAGAAAGTAATATTGTGATGTAAGGCTGATTTTGATTATTCTTTGTGAACTAGTTTTCATGCTGGTGTATTGTGACAAGGCGGCTTTGAGAAAAGAATATTTCTGTTGAGTATGATCTATTTTTTGAGATCACCAGTTTATTATGATGAAAAGTACATCAAGTAAATATAAGCAAAAGCAATATTTGTTGAAAATTCCTTCAGCTAAATGACTTTAGTGATGTGATGTGATGAGAAAATTTATGTTCGTTTATTTTTGTTAAACAACTTTTTCTATTTGTCTGTTGTTGTATGTTGATACATGCATGCACTCACAGATGTACACAATGAATACATACTAACATAGTCTATCCATGCATACACATATATCTACACGTGTGTGCGTCTTTTTTTTTTCCCTTTTTTGTTTTTATTTAATTACTATTGTCCAATATCTGAATATAAAACCATGATTTTTCAGACATTTATATACCTAGGAACCTAGGACCATACAGTGGGGGAAAAAAAAACTATGGTCCAAATCTGATTGAAATTGGTATTTGAAAAAAACAAAAAACTTACAAGCATACTAGAGACATACCTTAAAACTGATATTCGAGAAAAAAGGAACATACACACCCATACTTGATAGAGACATTCTTCAAAATCACTATTTGAAGAAATATACACATGCATGTACATGATAGAGACACTCTTCAAAATTGATATTTGAAAAAAATAACTAGTCATGATGGAAATATATTCTTCAACATTGGTATTTGAAAAAAATACACACACATTCATAACAGAAACATTCTCCAAGATTGATATTTGGGAGAGAAAAAAAAGTATACACACATACATGATGGACATATTCTTCAAAACTGTCATTAAAAAGGAGATTCTTCAAACTTGGTACTAAAAAAGACATTCTTATGACATTCTTCAAAATTGGTATTAAAAAATGCAGACAAACATACATACACATTCATGCTTGAGAAATTCTTCAAAATTGGTATTAAAAAGGAAAATCTTCAAAATGGGTATTAAATAGGAGTCATTCTTTAAAACTGGCATTATAAAGAAACGCACACATACATGATGGAAACATTCTTCATGGTTGTGACCATGTTCTAGTGAAACTTGCAAAATAAAATTCCTTTACCGCAACATATATTTTCACCAAATTTCATTCATTCTCAAACAACTGAGATGCCTTCAAAAATATGTTCCCAATTTGGACCACCCAATTCCAAAGACTGAACCACTCTGGTCCATGCCTAATTTTGTGACAACACACGAAACTGGAAAAGACCACAGTTTGGTGAAAACCTGTCTACAAACACTGATACATCTTGGCTGGCATATTTTTTTCTTCATACACAAACCATTCAATACTGATATAACAACAGCAAAAATGTGTGCTGAAATAATGAGACATGGGATACCTATCAAAATTATGCCATCTGTCTCACAGACTCTCATGTAACCCGTAATTGTAAAAAAAAAAAAAAAATTTAAAAGTGAGAGAGAGAGAAAAACAAAAAATATTTAATCAAAACATCAAACATACTTCAACACTGTGCATGCAAGAATGTTACATGGATACACATACTCAAGCATGTGCGCACATGCAATCAAGCATGCACACACGCGCGCACACTCACACACACACACAAACACACATACACACACACACGCAAACTCACACACACACACACACACACAGCATCCCACCATACACAGTTTCGGGAGTGATTTCTAGACAGATTAAGACCTGAAAGGACAACACCAGTTGTCTTTGAGGAGAACATGATTATGCTATCTGCACAATAAATGTACCATAAATGATCAGTGTAATGTCCCACACAATTATGCTATCTAAAAGAAAAATATACATAAAAGCATTTTCTTCACACACATATTTTCCCTACTCCAGAAGTAAAAAGATAAAAGCAACTTTAAAAAATATGTAAACTCTTATCTGCTTCAAAATATAATCCTTTAAAACATTAAAAATGTCACTGAATAATTAATAGAATAAATTTCTTATGTGTACATCTGATTACAATAATTCTACCCTTTACTATTCTTCAATGGAATTAATTAAACGCTGTTGGACACCATAAAATTCAGGGGACAAGAAAACAAGCCTGATGTTGACATCTGTTGCAAACTTGAAAAGAAAACCAGTTCTTATTTATAAAAAGTATGACATCTAAATCAAGGTTGCTGCCTGCATCCATATAAAAAGACACCAGAAACACAAGAAAATAAAAAGAGATTGTGTATTCACTACACAAAACAAGACAGCTGCAATTTTTCAACCAACTGGCCTTTGTCAAGCGAACACAGAAGACAACAAAGATCAAATACAACAAAAACAGAAAAAACAGCAGATGTTTCACTGCACTTTCAGCCATTTTCTCCTTCTCAACGAAATGGCATGGAAGTTTTGTTGCTGATTCCACCCACCCTCCACCCCCAAGTTTTGTATGTCTGTTTTTTACTGTCTTCTGTGTATGCTTCACAAGGGCCAGTTGGCTGAAAATATGTGTCTATCTTGTTTTGGGCTTTCACTACACATTTTTATTCTATTTTCATGTGTTTCTGGTTCATAAAAGAATAATTTTCTTTTCACACTTCGTCAGTACTGGCCCTTGTACATTTGGCTGTTGTGTGTTCATCCAACGTCAGTCCTGCCACAAATATTTCCTGTGTGTTTCTCTCCTCGTGAATGACATAGTGTCTTTGCAGGTATAGACGAGACAGGGCCAGCAAGAAGAGGAAGCAGGCTAAACATAAGGCCGACTGCCCAAAGATCAGGTAGGTAAACCACATGGGTGTCAAATGTTGCATCAGATAGCCAAGCAAGATGGGATTGATCATGGTACCAAACGAGGTAGTGATCATGATGCTCGATGTGACCCGACCCGTCACTCTCAAAAATTCTTCCTCCATCCAGGTAAAGCCTGTGGGGAAAATGGCTGCCATGGAAACCCCAGCGAGGATAGTCGACACCCAGATACCCACAGTGACACTGTGCAAGGAAAACAAGAAAAAAGCCAACATCGAAAGTAATAGGGCCACACAACTGAGGAACAAAAGTTTGACAGAGTTTAAGACATGAATCACAAATATACTCAAGAAACGGCCCGTCGCAAAGGATGCCCAATACACAGACGACAGTTCAGCTCCTCTGGATTTACTCCAATGAAGCTGTTTCACGACAAAAGTGGAGAGAAAAGAAATAAATAAATCTTCAACAGAGCAGTAGAAGAAATAGAACAAGCATAGAACTCCCAGAGTAAACAGGAACAAAGCCAGAGGCAAGGGCTGTTTCACATTTTTCTTCTCATCTTTTCGATTTTGCCTTCTCTTTCGAGACCTGTCTGAGAACAGCTGCACAGTTAGCGGTATGGCAATGAGGAGAGTGATGCTTCCTGAAATGAGGAAGGCAAAATGGATGTCAGTGGTCAGAGGAACCGGCAGAGCTGTTGAGCTGTCTGTGACGTTAGAGGCTGTGCTGGAGTTCCACAAAGTGGTGGAGTTGTCCCAGGAGGGGGTTGTAATAGTGGTGGTAGGGAAGGTGTCCACATCATCCTCAGGGTTGGGGGTAAGGAAGGGTTCTGTGACCAGAGGGCCTATCACACCTCCCAAGGCAAAGGCAAAGTGAATGGACTGCATGGCCATCTCCCCTTCCGTACCCCAGATACGAACCAGCTCCACATTTCCCGCTAAAAATATACACAACAAACGGACATGTTTCAAATGGGGTGTGTGTGTGTGTGTGTGTGTCTGTGTGTCTGTGTCTGTGTGTGCGTGTGCGTGTTTGTATGTGTGCACGTGGTGTATATTCATTTCATTTTGTTCTGTTGTACTAGGTGACAACACTATTGTACTTTTTGATTCTGGTAAGATCCTTAGTGTTGTTCTTGTTCCTCAACTCTATGCAGAAATTCATCACACAAACTGACAGTCTTGTTACTGTCAACCGTGACGTTTCTGTTCTATCCGCTGTTATCTTTCAGCTTCAGCAGCATCGAAACCGTTGACTTCTCTGATCCTGTCTCACATCAATTATTGTAACTCTCAGCTCTCTGGTTTGTCTGCTGCTTCTGTTGCATATGCCTCCAAGGTATTCAAAATTCTGTTGCCTGTCTTGCCCTTTGTAAACGAGGCATGATCATGTCATTCCCTTGCTCACTTTCTGTACTGGTTGCCTATTTCTTAAAGAATTTTGTACAAAATCAATATGCTGTAAATGTACCAATGGTACTGCACCTACTTATCATTATAACCACCTCTGAATGTAGGCCTACACCCCTGCCTGACCTCTCTGTTCTGTTCCTGATGCTCGTTGTTTACAAACTCCTTGATACAGATGTACCACAGTCAGTTGCTGTTCTTTTTCTGTGTCTGGTCCATACAGCTGGAACATTCTTCCCCGTCTATTTGACAGTCTCATACTTTGTCTTCCTTCAAGTCTAGCTCTTCTCCAATTTATTTGACAGTCTCATATTCTGTCTTCCTTCAAGTCTAGCTCTTCCCTCATCTATTTGACAGTCTCATATTCTGTCTTCCTTCAAGTCTAGCTCTCCCCTCATCTATTTGACAGTCTCATATTCTGTCTTCCTTCAAGTCTAGCTCTTCCCCCATCTATTTGACAATCTCATATTCTGCCTTCCTTCAAGTCTTGCTTGAAGACACTTTTTGTCCAGCAGTGATTTCCCCCTCTACATGCACACTCTTTTACCCCACTTCCTGCAGGAAGCTGGTGTATAAGGAATCAAAAGTTTAAGTTTCTGCAGTTGCTGGGTAGTGTGAAGGAGTCAAAGGGTTAAAAGCCCTTAAAGTTCTTTCAATGACCAGTACCTCTGTCTTAAAAGTCCTTTCAATGACAAATCCTCATGTCTTCAAAGTCCTTTACAAGTATCACCTGTATCAATAACACATTACACATGTCTTAACCTTTACAAGTATCACCTGTATCAGTGACACATTACACATGTCTTAACCTTTACAAGTATCACCTGTATCAGTGACACATTACACATGTCTTAACCTTTACAAGTATCACCTGTATCAGTGACACATTACACATGTCTTAATCTTTACAAGTATCACCTGTATCAGTGACACATTACACATGTCTTAACCTTTACAAGTATCACCTGTCTCAGTGACACATTACACATGTCTTAACCTTTACAAGTATCACCTGTATCAGTGACACATTACACATGTCTTAACCTTTACAAGTATCACCTGTATCAGTGACACATGTCTTAACCTTTACAAGTATTACCTGTATCAGTGACACATGTCTTAACCTTTACAAGTATCACCTGTCTCAGTGACACATTACACATGTCTTAACCTTTACAAGTATCACCTGTATCAGTGACACATTACACATGTCTTAACCTTTACAAGTATCACCTGTATCAGTGACATTACACATGTCTTAATCTTTACAAGTATCACCTGTCTCAGTGACACATTACACATGTCTTAACCTTTACAAGTATCACCTGTATCAGTGACACATTACACATGTCTTAATCTTTACAAGTATCACCTGTCTCAGTGATACATTACACATGTCTTAATCTTTACAAGTATCACCTGTATCGATGACACACTATACATGTCTTAACCTTTACAAGTCTGACCTGTATCAATTACACATGTCTTAACCTTTACAAGTATCACCTGTATCAATAACACACTACACATGTCTTAACCTTTACAAGTATTACCTATATCCATGACACATCACACATGTCTTAACTTTGCAAGTATCACTTGTACCAATGACACATTACACATGTCTTAACCCTCACCTGACATTACACATGTCTTAACCTTTACAAGTATCACCTGTATCACTGACATTACACATGTCTTAACCTTTAGAAGTATCACCTGTATCAGTGACATTACACATGTCTTAACCTTTACAAGTATCACCTGTATCAGTGACACATCACACATGTCTTAACCTTTACAAGTATCACCTGTCTCAGTGACACATCACACATGTCTTAACCTTTACAAGTATCACCTGTATCAGTGACACATTACACATGTCTTAACCTTTACAAGTATCACCTGTCTCAGTGACACATTACACATGTCTTAACCTTTACAAGTATCACCTGTCTCAGTGATACATTACACATGTCTTAACCTTTACAAGTATCACCTGTATCAGTGACACATTACACATGTCTTAACCTTTACAAGTATCACCTGTCTCAGTGACACATTACACATGTCTTAACCTTTACAAGTATCACCTGTCTCAGTGACACATTACACATGTCTTAACCTTTACAAGTATCACCTGTCTCAGTGATACATTACACATGTCTTAACCTTTACAAGTATCACCTGTATCAGTGACATTACACATGTCTTAACCTTTACAAGTATCACCTGTATCAGTGACATTACACATGTCTTAAACCTTTACAAGTATCACCTGTATCAGTGACATTACACATGTCTTAACCTTTACAAGTATCACCTGTATCAGTGACACATTACACATGTCTTAACCTTTAAAAGTATCACCTGTATCAGAGACACATTGCACATCTTTAAAGTATCGACAAGTACACGTCTTGACATTCTCACCTGTATCAACAACATATCTCAAAAGCCCTTTACAAAGTATCACCTGCATTAATGGCAATCATACATGTCTTAACAGTCTCACCTGTAGCAATGGCAAGTACATGTGTCTTAAACATCTTACTTGCATCAAAGACATGTCTCAAAAGTCTCACCTGTATCAATGATAAATACAAATGTCTTTCAAAGCATCACTGTACAAACTGTAGGTATATATGTCCCTAAAAGCATCACCTGTATCAATGGCTAGTATACATATCCTTAAAAGTCTCACCTGTATCAACATCAAGTACAGATGTCCTTGAAAGTCTAGCATCACTGTATCAACTGTTAGTATATATGTCCTTAAAAGTATCACCTGTATCAATGGCTAATACACATATCCTTAAAGGTCTCACCTGTACCAACGACAAGCACAGATGTCCTCGAAAGTCTCACCTCATAAAGGGCAAGTACACATGACCTTAAAAATTTCACTCAAATCAATGTCCTAAAAGTCTCACTTGTATTAAAGACTAATGTAATGCTCTTACAAACCTCACCTGTGTCAATGACATGTACACATGGCCTTAGAATCTATGGTCAAAGAAATTCCAGCTGCCTGAATGGCAAATACACATGTTGCTCTTACCAAATTTACCTGTATCTTAAAGATGTACACATGTTCCTTACTTATGTCAATGGCAAGTGCACATGCTTTTAGGCAATTCATTTTCAGTCTCAGTTTCTCAAGATGATGTCTCCATGCTCAGAATATGTTCTCTTTGTATTGGTGTCGCAGGTACAGTGTTCTCACAAATCTTATCTATGTTGGTGTCAAAGGCATATATTGCTCTTACTACATGGCAAGAACATGTTGCCAAGGCCTGGTTGGCATGAAGGCACAACTCCTGCCTTCCCATCAGAAGGCACAAATCTGACCCTGAATCAGGAAAAACTTGATCATGGGACCTTCAGTCCACCCAGTTATGAACAGGTACCTGATCCAGTTTAGGGTTAGGGAAGGTAAAGCAGCAAGGAAAAGGAGACGATCTCTTCCCTCGTAATGCTGAAAAAGTTGACATCTCTACCACCTCACTCCCTTACGACCTCAGTGTTATGGGAAAGCCTTCACCTGTTGCTAAGTTATATGCCTCACCTGTGTCGATGGCACTTCCGAAGGAAGAGAAGATAAAGTGGATGGCAATCATGGCAGCGTATGGGGAGCACCAGGGCAGGATAACCAAACTTGCACCCATGCCCAGCACACACAGGAGAAAGAGCAGGGACTTGTTGAGCAAGTCGTAGATGATCCCGCCCACAAAAGACCCCACCACCTGGCCCACAGAGGATGCAGTGAAGAAGAAGGAGGCCTGCTCCACATTCGTCTGAGTGATGATCTGCAGGTCCAGGAAAGCTGGACCTCGCTGTGCCGCCCCAAAACCCTGAAATAGTTTGGTTACCATGATTTCCTGGCCATAAGACATTCTGGTGTATTAGACAAGACACTCCCTCTCACCTCCCCCCACTCCCCATTTTTCTTCACACACTGAACGGTTTTAATCCAATGTACTTCCATGACATACATTAATCCAATGTACTTCCATGACATACAAAGTGTGTAACTTTGGAGAAGATTTCAGACTTTGTTTGAGAGGAATTGATCGCATTCTGAAAATCCCATATGTCATCATCATCAAGTGCCCTGCCACATGGCGATGGCAATCATGGCCCTCCATATGCATCTGTCCCTTGTTGCTGCAAGCACATCTTCCACCCTCTCTGTCTTCAGCCACTCTGCAAGTCAGTCCAACATTTTTTCCCTGGGTCTACCTGGTGCTCTCTTTCCCTCCAGCTTTCCTGTTGTGACCAGGTGCTCTAATTCCCCTTTCCTCATAAAATGGCCTATAAATGTTGCCTGTCTTTCATATGTGCCACATCCAAATCTACCAGTAATTATCTAGCATGCTCCTTCAATGATGGGGGAGATGCTATGAGCAACGAGAGATAGAGACAGATGGAAGTCCATGATCGCCAACAACATGCAGCAGGGCACCTGATGATGATGAGGCTCCTTCACCTGCACAAAATCCACTGCACTGGCAAGGTCTTGAAATAGAGGGAGGGAAGAGAATAGGACTTATGAAACATGAAGCTGACACTAACAGAATGACTGGAGCATCAAAATGGGCAGCGACATAGTCAGTTTTTCTATGTTGCAGGCTGGAATACAACTTGAGACATCACATCATCTCTGTCAACAGAGCCAGCCTGCCCACAGAAAAATGTGGTCCTCCCAAGGGTTGAACACATCATCATCATCATGATGTGCCCTACCGCATGGTGATGGCAATCATGGCCCTCCATATGTATCTATCCATGGTTGCCGCAAGCACATCTTCCACCCTCTTTGTCTTCAGCCACCTTGCAAGTCCGTCCAATATCTTCTCCCTGAATCTACCTGGGTTGAACACATGCCCCCAGCTTTATCAGCAAGGTGCTCTAACCAACAGGCCACCTTAGAAACCTGTGGCCTGCCTACTGATCAACCCTCAGACTATTTCATTATCATCATGGTTCTCTAACCAACTGAGGTAATGGATAGGGTGAGAGAGTCAAAGGGTTAACTTTTAGTTTCACCAGCTTGGTTAACAATGCAGGATGCTGGTGGGCAGGGTGCAGGAGTCAAAGGGTTAAGAGTGCATTAATTTGAAGAACAACAGGATCAGTTGTATGGATGTCTGTAGTGGTAATGTTGTTCACTCAGATATGTTTATCAGATGCCACCTTCCACCATGGAATGAGTTGCTTGTTGCCTCACTGTGTTTGCTGCTAGCGGTTAAAATAGGAGCTATGGGTATCGTGGCTTGATTCAGGGATTTCAATGTAACCCTTTGGTCCCAGTATAATTTTGCAATTTTTGGAGAAAAAAAAATCATCAATCTTACATATGTAAACAATTGTTATTTTTGTTTAAAACACAGCCGGTTGCATAGACCCATATCAGGGCTATAACCGTTTCAAAACATACACCATACTTCAACTGGAAAAAAAAGGAAAAGAAAATTAAGTACACACATCAATGCATTCGTGCAAATAATCTAAGGAGATGCTCCTGGCGCTGACCACTCCATCCAATTTATCACACAGGGGATTTAAAAAAACAAACCTAAGAACAAATTTAAACATAACTAAAACATACACAAAAACGAGTCTAAATTACCTAAAACTGTTCTCACATATCTCATATCCCTAGAGCCAAACATGCACTTAACACATGTTCTAAGACTTTATTGAACACATACAGGTGAATGGACTAACAAGGCAAAAAATGACAGGAAGAAATGACAGAAAGAAAAGGAACAAGGCAGAAACAAAGACAGTGACAGAAAAGAGGAAATTCTAGCACAGAATTTCCAGAAGGTGGGGATACCATTCATACTGGTAGAGCCCCTGGCATCCCCACAGGGTGATACATATGCAAAAATTATTACAACAATTCAAATAATGCTCAGAAGTATACACAAATACGTATTTTAATGAATGAAAATGAATAAAATGTTCTTCAACCCTTTGACTCCCGCACCCTGTCCACCAGCATCCTTGATTGTCAACCATGCTGGCAAAGCAAAAACGTAACCTTTGACTCCCTCACTCGACCTATCAGCTTCCTGCAGGAAGCTGGTAGATAAGGTGAGGGAGTCAGAGGGTTAAGTTTTTGCAGTTGGTGGATAGGGTTAAAAACACTTACCCAACAGTTTACACATAGTTTTCTATAAGGGGAAAAAAAACTTCGAAAATATCTGTTTTCAAGAACAGTAAATACCCCTTAAGCTTCTGAAATACACCTGTCAAACCACACAACTATGTAATTGACCAGTGTGCAAAATTTCAAGAACTTGGGTCTTTGCTGCAAAGGAAATGTTATTACTGAAATTGTGATGTAGTTTTGCTTGTTTTTCTTAAAATGGCAAATCAGAGGACACCATCTTCCAAAGGAAGTAAATATCACAAAGAAGGTAGCCTTTACCTATACAGAGTCTGGTGACAAGCAACACATTCTGTGAAGAAAGACCATGTATCCTAAGTTGTAAGTTAAGCAAATACTTTCAAACACACCCTTTGAAGGTTTAGCAAATACTTTCAAATACACCCCTAACCAACTGTGCTTCATTTATTCTCCCACTGACTTCATTTCTTCAGATTCCTCTTCCCAATCACATTACCCCTGAATTGCAACCATGCTAGCAATGCAAAAGCTTAACCCTTTAATTCACTTACCCTTTCCACAGCCTCCTGCAGGAAGATGGGTGATAGGAAGAGGGAGTCAAAGGATTAAGTTTTTGCAGTTGGTGCATACTGTGCAGGAGTCAAAGGGTTAAGTAAGCTCTATTATCTCTCAGTGAGGCATTGAATAATAATCATCATTCATACACACTGAAGACAAAAACAAACAAAAAAATGAAGGAACTAAAATGAAATAAAATTCAACCACAACAACTTGTGACATTGAAACATTGATCCTTAACACAATTTGTACATAATTATCATTCTAAAATATACAATTATCTGGCCTCCCCAATCCATGCATAACTCAATGGAAACAATTTGTAACATTAAAATATTTATCACTAGAAATCTGTATATAATAACCCTTTTAAAAGAAACAATTCTCCACCATTCCAGATTCATACATAACTAAATGGCTACAATCTGTGACATAAGTAAAAACAGAGGCAAACCACAATGTAAATGACACTTTTATATATCAAATTAAAATGCACTTACCAATGCCCAAAATGATGCTCCTAACCAAACTGTTCTCAGAACATTTCTCCTGTAATCTGGGTTTTTCCACCTGTCCTTGAAAGACTTCTTTTTCTTGGATGATAATGTCACCTCCTTGCTGATAAACTGTTGGGATGTTTCTTGATCCTCATGGTTTTCCCTGTTACCACTGTTTTCTTCTATGTCCATTGTTTATTCTATTTCACCTGGAAAATAACATCAAAACAGCTGAATTCTGTCTCCCTGTATGCCAATGAAAACAAAACAGATGTCTCCATTTTTCCATATGTAAATCACAGTAACAACGAAATATATAAATAATGCGCTTACACATGTACACACATACACACACACAGAGACGCATACGTGCACACACACACACACGCACCACGCACACATGCACGCACACACACCACACACACACACACACACACACACACACAAAACTGCATTTTATTATATTTTCACCAGTACACAAAATACAACTCACAATTAAGATTTCTTTTGCCAACATGAAAATCAGAATCAAAGTGGCTGACAGTGTTCAAACAAACAGAAACTGGAAACACTTGACAAGAGAATGAGAATGCATATTTAACACTTTGACTCCTGTATCCTGTCCATCATCATCCTGCATTGCCAACCATGCTAGGAAAGCAAAAACTTAACCCTCTGACTCCCTCACCCTACCCACCAACTTTCTGCAGGAAGCTGGTAGATAGGATGAGGGAATCAAAGGGTTAAGTTTTTTGCAGTTGGTGGATAGGGCGCAGGAATCAAAGGGTTAACTGATGAAACAAGACAGGTGCAATTTTCAGCCAACAGCCTTTGTCGAGCATGATAATACTGAAGACAACAAAGAAACAAAGTCACAAGAATTAGGATAAAGACAACAGATCAGATGACCTCCTTGAATGTTGATTCTGATTCTGTACACTGAGCTGGAGAAGATAGGCCTATATGACAACAACAAGCCTAACAACAACAACAAAACAGATGTATTTCACTTCCTCCCCACCTGTACATCACAATGTATGACAACAAAACACAATCTTTTACATTTTTGTGATAAAATAGTTGTCATTTTTCCTGTTTGTGGTCGCTGAACAAAACCAAGTTCATTCTGTGTGCTGTTTCTGTCCTGTAAATGTATCTGTGTGTTGTTTTTGCACTGTTGGAAATTGCAGTTCATAAGTGGGTGTCCTGACTGTTATCAGTGTTACGTCAACTTTTTTTCATATATATAGGGCTTTTTTCTGAAACAAAAAAATTGTCTGCAGCTATGTGAATGTCATATCATGTTACACAAATGTATGGACACATATGCACGCAAATGTACACACACACACACACACACACACACACACACACACACACACACACACACACACACACACACACACACACACAATGTACAGACAACCCAAATGTTCTACAGAAACATTAGAAATGTTTAACTGTGCCCCCCTCTCCCCATCTTCCCATCTAATGCACACGTAAACACAAACACAAATGTACTCTCATGCATGTACATTCAGCTACTCGCACACAGACTTAAAAGATTTTTTCCTCATAACCCTGAGGTCGAGGCCGTCTGTGATGAATGTGGTAGAGACCTATATTTTTCTTGGA
>CM060309.1:76164033-76261533 GCA_030674185.1 Monoplex corrugatus | reverse complement strand
CTTTCATTTAAACTATACATGTAGCATGCCTTAAATAATTTAAATATAAAGGTTTTCATCAAAGCAAGTTTCAGCTACAGAAACCACCAAAATTATTCACCACTGGTCAGAAAAAACAGATGCAAAATTGGACATTAATACACATATATTGAAAGAGATTTTGGCATTCAGCGTCGTGGTCGCTCTGGAAACAACAACATGCGCCTAGATCAAAACAAGGTCTGTTTTGTATCGCCTATTTGTCGATCAATTTCTGCTCAGAATATTTGATTCACTTATTGAAAAGTATATTTTGATTTATCTTAGTATTACGAAACACTGCATGGATCACAGGTAAGTGGCTAAATATTCAAAAATACAGCTAGAACTCCTTTTAGCAAGGTTTGTTCAGTGTCTTAAATAGCCCACAGTTTATGTTAAATGAAAACTATGCAAAATGACATAACCCATAACAATCATTACGCACTGTATAATATGTTTATGTTTATGTATGGACCAGAAGATGAGTACCACTGAAGATGTTTGAACAAACACAAAGTGAGCCCATGACAACCCCCACGCAGCTGACTGGTGTTCAGTCAGCTGGTGTTGTCTTTGTGATCCATGCAAGAAGTACATATAATAAAACCAGTGTGCAAGTCACAGAGAATGCACTTCCTATGTGAGTGTCAGAGAGACTTTGGGCATCTGTCCTTGGGTATGGGCATGGTGAAGAAATGTAGGAAGAGTAATACTAGCACTGCCTTCCTTGTGTCTTTTTGTCAGACAGCCATCAAGCAAATCAGAACAAATTTGAGGCAGCCGAGATGTGGTTTCTGAGAAAAATGTTGACAGTTCCATGAACAGTAAAGAAAACAAACGAGACAGTCTTGAAGGAGGCAGACACAAGATGATCATTAATAAAGAAGATTATGAAAAGACAAGCAACAATTATAGGACGTTTTATGAGAAATGGGGAATAAGAACACCTGGTCACAACAGGGAAGATGGAGGGAAAGAGAACACCAGGTAGACCCAGGGAGAAAATGTTGGACGGACTTGCAGGGTGGCTGAAGACAAGAGAGGGTGGGAGATGTACTTGCAGTGACAGGTGATAGATTCATGTGGAGGGTCATGATCGCCAACGCCATGTGGCAGGGCTCATGATGATGATGATGATGCCATCACCAGTTGTATTTTTTTCTCCCGATCTTTCCTGCACCCACACCACTCCAACACCATTACATTAAATTAACTATACAATACTTATATAAACAAACCATACTAGTTAGAATAGAATTCTTTTACAAATGGACTATATCAGTATATATTTTGAAAATAGACTGCATGCTCCTTTTGGCCTTTGCTAAACACTGCAATCCTGATTAATTTCAGGTTTATTTGTTTATTTTTGTTGTGTTAGTCTACTTCCTTATGTATAATCTCTGATTTGTAAGCAATATGATTGCAAATGCATAAAAGAATGACATAAGTAAAGGCTATGGAGGATTACACAACAGTGGAATGGCATATTTGTATATACTGCAAATTGTGACACTACAGTGACAGCTAAACAAATTGTCAGTGTATTTGTACAGAGCACAAAGTGTGACACTGCACTGACAGAAAAATAAATTGTCTTTATGGCTCTGAGAATTAATTCACTTTCATTTTCAGTGTGGTTGACTCCGAGGCTGAAACAAAATGGTACATTCTTTGCTTGGTTATCTGTTCTATCACTTGTTAACACTTGATTGTCTAGCTCAACACACACACACACAACACACACACTGTTAGAACACACACACTTGCACACTGTGCCGACACGCCAAATGACACGTAGCCTACGTTAATTAAGGTACATCACACGTGTATCCTATGTTATAAGATACCTGTGTAATTTGATTTTCATATTGGCCTCTGATCATTTACTGACTTATATCTAATTATAACTAAACTTTGGAGCCTGAAACAGGCGTTTTGAACAACAACAACAACAACACACACACACATTTCTTTTTTAAATCAGCAATGTTACGAATGTACAACGCTTTCACATTGACCAAAGCACTCTTCACTCTTTGTCACAAGCGGCTGTTACAGACACGGACCACCGCCTTTGTGATACATATATTAATAATATATCCACAGAAGTCATGCACTGACTGACAGGTAAGACAGTTTTGCACAGGGCACATGGTCACGGTGGCGATATAATATTGTCATTATTGAATATGCGTAAATGACAGTGTCACAGTCACAACATTCAGTTCAGACACTGCGACAGTTCATGAAATTAAATCAGCAAACCATACCATGAGATCGAATGGTAAAACTAATTCATCACCTATCATTATTTTTCTCCATGAATACAGACACACGCATACGCACGGCCGCATTTTTTGGAGTCGGCGTTTATCCACGGCCTCCAACGTTCATGTTACGCCTAGTGTAAGGTTGATGTTCTTTTTTTTAAAAAGAAAAATGGAAGAAAAAGTATTAGCAGACGATTCGAGGGACGTCACCCTGATTGAAGGCATGGATAAAGGAGGGACTTCTGGGTATTAACGGTAACTAAAGACGCTCCTCGAAGACATATTCTTCTTCTTCTTGGTTAGTGTCCACAATCAGCGCGTTGATTATTTTGACACTATCACACGGGGTGGGGGGGGGGGGGGGAGGGGGGGTTACGCACAAAAAAAAAAAAAAAAAAACCTTCTACTACTACTGGTGGAGTATGCGAGCTCCCGACGTGAACACGCCAGAAGACACGGCTCCAACCACAGCTTCAGTCAATGATTCGTTCCACTCAGGGATGGTTCGCGGGAGGAATGAATACATTCTGTAATCCCGTGAACATTGAAGCTAGCAAGCTGCCTTGAGTGTGCTCTTCTGTCCCTCTCCTTTGGTGCTCTCATCTTTGATTCCTGAGATTTGTGTATTTTGCCAAAATCCACCTGGACCATGTTGTTAATAATTTTGTACATCATAGTGAGCCTTGCGGTCTTACGTCGGCTTTGTAGAGATATCCATCTGAGGTGGTGTAACATGTTGGTGACGCTAGCGGTTCTTTTATAGCGATTTAAAACAAAACGTGCTGATCTTCGTTGCACGGCCTCAATTTTTGTGATCTGTCCTTCTTTGTACGGGTCCCACACAGTACTTGTATATTCGAGAATGGACCGCACCATAGCCTTATAGGTTGTCTCTTTGAGTCCGATGTTACTGACTCTGAGGTTTCTTCGCAAGAACCCTAACGTTTTGTTTGCTTTGTTCGTGATGTTTTGAACATGGAGATCCCAATCTAGGTCTTGTGTGATCGTAATCCCCAGATACTTCACCGAGATGACATTGGCGAGAGTCTGGTTGTGCAGCTGGTACAATGGTGTCAGCAGCTTTTTCTTTCTCTTGGGACTGATAACCAGGAGGGTGATGCATTTCCCAGGGTGGAAAGACATGTTCCAACTTTCTTCCCATTTCTCTAGTTGCTGGAGATCTGTTTGTAGTTGTGCCTGGTCTTGGCCTGTTGTTATTGACCTGTAGATGGCGGTGTCATCTGCAAAAAGTCGCGTGGATGAGAGGACAGTTCCGGGCAAGTCGTTTATGTAGACCAAGAACAAGCTTGGCCCAAGAACGGAGCCCTGGGGTACTCCAGATTTTACAGCGACTGAGTCTGACTTCGCACCGTCAACCACCACAGCCTGCTTCCGCTCACGTAAAAAGCCTCCGATCCATCTGTTAACATGGCCTCGAACTCCATAATGGTGCAGTTTGTGCAGAAGGAGGGAATGATTAACCTTGTCGAAGGCCTTCGCGAAGTCCATTACCACGATGTCAGTTTGTTTGCAGGCTTCCATATTCTCGGTCAGCTCCTCCATGAACTCCAGCAATTGGGTTTCGCAGGATCTTTTACGACGAAAGCCATGCTGTCTTGGAGAAAGGATGTTGTTCTTCTCTAGGTGGTCCATGAGTGAGCTGACGATGACATGTTCCATGATCTTACATGGGATGCTGGTCAATGATATGGGGCGATAATTTGCTGGATCGTAATGTTCGTCCTTTTTGAAGACTGGCGCGATGTTGGCTGATCTCCAGTCTTCTGGTACGATGCCTTTTGTCCATGGAGGTTCTGAACAGTAGTGTCAGGATGGGAGTGACTTCGTGCGTGAGCTCTTTAAGCACTCACGGCGAGATCCCGTCAGGGCCGCAGGCCTTGTAAGGATTTAATCCTTTTAACAGGTTCCTGATGCCCTCCTCTGAGATGTGGATCTTGCTGAGCTCGGAGTAGTCTGCCTCTTTCATACGACATTTGTCCATAAACTGTTCCTTGGTGTAGACCTGACCATCGGTAAAGACAGACTGAAATTGTTCATTCAGAGTCTTTGCTTGGTGCTTGGGTTCTGATATCAACCTGCCCTGCACCTTCAAAGGTGACACCCCTATCTTTGCAGTCCTCTGGTGTTTAATATAGGACCAGAATCTTTTTAAAGATGACGTAGGTTCATCTGGAGGGGTCTCTGACAGGGTTTTGTTTAAGTATGTCCAGTATGCCCTGCGTAGTTTGCGTTGTATCATTCGTCTCAGTTCTGTGGACTCTTCTCTCAGGTCCTGTCGTCCTGTCTTCTTCCAGATTCGGTTCCTCGACCTCGTCGAGCATTATCGCCAGTTCGTCTACCTTTCTGCTACTGCATATACAGACATTATACCACAAGGGTGTTGCAGCCATTGATCAACTTTGATCCTATGTAAGATGAGTTACTGGATGATTTTCTGAAAAATGTGAGATCTCGGTGAGATCGTGTTACTATTTTCATACCGGAAGTTTCAGTTTCTCAAGATGATGTCTCCGCGCTCGGAACGAATTCCATATGCACTGACGTCACGGGTGCCATGTGATGAGGAAGATCCAAAAATCTAGAAAACAAAGAGAATGGATTACACATGTAAATATAATAAAGCAAAACAAAAACAACAACACAAAACAAGATCAGAAACAAAAGAGGCAAACACACATAACTGCTTTGTATATCCTGTCACAAAGATAAGATCAATGACTCGAATGAGTAGATTACTTACAAAACGATATCAACACCATATTGTCACAGTGATGGGCTCCAAATGAATTACTTTTGGCAACTATGAAACGGTGCAAGCTTCCAATGACATGGTTTGGTCACGATAGAAACACACACACAAGCGTGAGCGCGCGTGCACAGATTATAGACTTCCATCTGTCTCTATCTCTTGTTGCCTCAGGCATCTCTTCCACCCTCCCTGTCTTCAGCCACTCTTCAAGTCCGTCTAGTATCTTCTCCCTGGGTCTACCCGGTGCTCTCCTTCCCTCCAGCTTTCCCGTTGTGACCAGGTGTTCCAATTCCCCTTTCCTCATAAAATGGCCTATGAATGTTGCCTGCCTTTTCCTAATCTTCCTTATGAATGATCTGCTTGTGTCTGCCTCCATCAAGACTGTCTCGTTTGTTTTCTTTGCTGTCCATGGAACTCTCAACATTCTTCTTAGAAACCACATCTTGGCTGCCTCAATCTTGTTCTGGCTTTGCTTGTTGACTGTCCACGCCTCGCAACTGTACAACAGTATTGGTTCTATATAACATTCCAGAACTCTCTTCCTGATATTAATTGATAGGCATTTGTTGGTAAGAATGCTTTCCATCTTCTTGAATGCTGTTTTGGCTTGGCCGATTCTGATGGCTATTTCTGAGGTGCATCTGCCATCTGGTGAAATGATCGTTCCCAGGTATTTAAAATTATCAACCAGTCTCAAGGTTGTACCGTTTGCCGTTATTTTGCATGAGGGGATTTCATGTTTTTTATTGATCACCATGACTTCAGTCTTCCTGCTATTTAGTTCCAACCCCTTACTTTTGCTTTCTATTTCAAGTATATTCACAAGGTTTTGTAGATCCCTTTCATTTTCTGCAATTAGCACAGTATCATCTGCGTATCGAATGTTATCATTTTTCCTTCAACCTTTAATCCAGGGTCTTCCTCTAGGTTTCTGATGATGTTTTCGCTGTAAAGTGAAAACAGATCCGTGTCAAAACACAACCCTGTCTGACTCCTCTTTTGATGTTTTGGAAAAGAGCTTATATCGTTTTATATTCTCATTGCAGCTGATTATTCTTTTTCTTCAATATTGAGTCTTTCTAGTTGGTTGATCAATTCTTTATGTCTTACCCGATCGAAAGCCTTGGTATAGTCAACAAAGCATAAATATAAATCCTTGTTCATCTCGATTGACCTCTCTAAGATAGTTCTTAGGATGTATATGGCATTAATAGTTCCTTTCCCTTCCACAAATCCACACTGTTCATCTGCTAGTTCTCTTTTGATTCAATTCCTTGTCCTCATTTTTTTTTTTTTATGAAACACTAAGCTGACATTACCATAATGATTAAAGCATTAAGATGGACACTGCACAGCCTCTATAGGCCAGCTTTTTGTGCTGCAGACTGCCATTGAACTCAAGACATGATATCTTGAGTCTATGAACAGAGCCAACCTGCCTGCTTATCTTTTAATCATATAGAAACAAATGTCTTTTAGAACACACACACACACACACACACACACACACACGCACACGCACACAGAGACAGAGACAGAGACACAACACTGTAAGATTTCCTGACTACACTTTCACTACATGCAGTAAACGGTTTATATTTCCCATAGGATGACTGAGTAGTACATTTTCTTGATCACATCCCTGTCATCAGTATTCTGTGTGTGTGTGTGTGTGTGTGTGTGTGTGTGTGTGTGTGTGTGTGTGTGTGTGTGTATGTGTGTGTGTGTGTGTGCACGCGCGCGCGCGCGAGCGTGTTTGTTTATGTGTGTTGTGTGCAATCCAAAACAAGTGTGACTGCCCGCGTTCACGCAAACAAGAACCAGAAACAAAACAAACAAACAAACAAAACCATGAAAAAAGGATCAGAACACGGATTTGATACAACCAGACAAGACAGGCACAAATTTTCAGCCAACTGGCCTTTGTCAAGCGCAAGATCACAAACAAAGAAAGTCCTTTTCTCACACTGGACGAAGTTGCAGGGAAGTTTCAGTATTTTTCTCCTAATTTTTGTATTTGGTGTATGTTTGTTTGTGATTTTACGCTTGACAAAGGCCAGTTGGCCGAAAATTTGCGCCTGTCTTGTCTGGTTGTATTAAATACACATTCTGATTCTTTCTTTTGTGTGTGATTTTTTTTTTGGCTCCTGTGTGTTTATACGTGTGTGTGTGTGTGTGTGTGTGTGTGTAAGAGAGAGAGAGAGAGAGACTGAGAGAGAGAAAGGGAGGGACGGAGAGAGACAGAGAGAGACAGAGAGAGAGGGAGGGAGAGAGAGAGAGAGAGAGATCCCACCTCAGTGGTGTTGATCCCATAGCCACTCATTCTGGTTTCCCAACGCTACTAACCCCAAGTTTATTCAGACCGAGTCCCAGTGCCAGGAAGCCCACAGAAACCATATAGTCAAGCTACCATTGGCCCACCCACCAGATGAGACTCTGTGCTGCTGCTGGATCACTTTGGTGGAGTTGAAAACAAAGCCTGTTCTAATCCAGCTTACTTAAGATACTGCCCAGTAAGCCCCCTACTCTCCTGTGGGGACGTCGGGGCTCTTTCAGTATAAATGATATCCTCACTTTATGTAAATTCTGTAGTAGAAATGTCCTCTTTTCGGTCTCTTTGTTTCTGCCTTACTCTTATGCTTTCTGTCATTGCTTCCTTTCTCATTTTCCATCTTGCTGGTCCATTCACCTGTATGTTTTCCATAAGGCTTTGTACATTTTCCATCTAATGGCTGATAATTGGGTACATATATTGACTGCATTTTAAGCTCCATGGAAATGTGAACTGCTGAGTGGCAATGTTAGGTACTATTGGTCAGTCCTTCTGTATGTTTTGTGTACTAAGTTTTGTTTATGCAGATGTATTCAGGTTTGTTTTCTTAACTCCCGTTATGATAAATTGAGCAAAGTGACCAATGTAACGATATGTGTACTGAAGTTTCTTTTGTAGTTTTCTTTTTTTCTGGGTCATCAATGTGTTCAGATGTGTGTGTTTGAGACGGCTATAGCCCTGATGTGGCCCTGGGCAGTTGGCTGGGCTTTAGTGGATAGGATGAGGAAGTCAAAAGGTTTAAGTTTCTGCAATTGGTGGATAGTGTGAGGGAGTCAAAGGGTTAAACATTAATACTTGCTCAGTCACACAGCCATGCTGATTGGCAGATCCTCTATCAAGACCACCACCAGGACTCTTTCATCAGTACTGGTTTCAAACTCATTTCATTCAACAAACACAAGACTTTTTCAACTGATATAAACATATATACATTAACAATCTATTCCACCATCCTTTCATTTGGCTGATATGACCAAGTACAACTTGAGTACAACTCTTACCACAACACCCTTTCTTTAATCATGACAATTGAAATAGTAATGCACTGTAAACAAACACGATTTATACAATGCGTTAATAGTAAATCAAAACATCTGCAAAACAAATGAATCAATAGTACATAACACCATCTACAAATCACCTACAAAATTATTTACAAAAAATGTACGGTACCTTCCATTCAATATTTTACATATCAAGACTACACCATGCACAAATTGCACCTTTTACCCGTCACCCTAGCTAAATGCTTTGTGCTAAAGACTTAACGTGGGAGGCTGTAGGTTTAAATCCCTACCTTCCCAAATCATTCTAGCATTTTTCAGCCACAACTGGCTCCAACCTACAGCAGGATGTTACACGCTCAGAGAGATGACCGAGTCCACTCAGTCAAATGTCACCCACTTCATGGATAAATCATTGAACGTGTTGCTGAAATCACTTGACCAACACTTCAGGTATCTGTATTTCTTGGCCCTGGCTGATGTTGAGATACATTATGAGGAGAGCAACAGCTCACTCATACAATTTTAATTCCACAATGGAACATCACAGCATCATCATCGTTACTCCCATCCTCGTTTGTTATCATCCCAGTATTGTAAAATCTGATGCAAGTTTTGTGTCCCTTTCTGCCCTGTTCTCGTGGTAATTTTGGTTCCTGTTTCTGAGGATTCTGTGGATTCCATGGCACTACGACTGCAGTGGAATGAACCAAGGTTTGGTGTGCTAGGTAGCCACAGTTAGCACCACAGGGGTAATGCCATTATTATCCAGACAACACGTTACAGGAAATAAATGTTGATGTGCTAAGGAACCACAGTTAGCACCACAGGGGTAATGCTATTATTATCCAGACAACACGTTACAGGAAATAAACATTTTAGAGGTAGCCAATGTAGACACATACAGAATGATTCACAGAAAAAGACGAAGAAGAAGGAGAAGACAAACAGGCATGAAACAGTCAAATATTCGTACACATCTTCTTCTCTTATCTGTCTGCTTGTAATATCAAGGGTGTCACAGGAAGAAAGGTGATGGTCAGCAAGAAGTGGAGAAATGCTGTGTGATGTCAAGATCTCTTTCAAGGCATTGACTGAGGTCCTCCTTAGTTTCCTCTCACTTTAAATCCACAAATCTTTTCGTGTTGTACCAGCTGGTGGGTATTACATTCTGGTCAAATGAGCAAACAACTCGATGGTGAACTAATGTTGTACCCATCAGTTCTCTGATCCTGATGTTTCTGATTGTGTCATGTGCTCTTCTCACACAACGCGTCTCACAGACGGTATATATGTACTCTAGGGGCTTGGTCAGGGTCCAGACTAGCACTGGTACGTTAGGATGGTGATGATAATGGCACATCAAATGGTCCATATCACAGATCAAAAGGAAAACAGGACGGTGTTGCGTGGCCTGCATGCAACTGAGATCTTTGGGAAAAAAAAAATGATTAACCTCTTGTCTCCAAGATGTTAAAAAATTTCCCCAGAAAACTACAGGCGACTAGCCTTTTTCATTTTCTTTTATTGCTGTTTAAAGCCCAGCCGACTGTGCAGAGCCATATCAGGGCTATAACCACTTCAAAACACACAAAACTTCAACAGGAAAAAAAAAAAGAAGATGACCAGCTAGCTGTGTACTGATACACATATTTCCATACAATGAGTTGTGACTCAAAATTGTAAGTGTTCTGAATCTCTACACTGCAACCCTTTTCCCACTATCATCCCCTTCAACTCACCCACCCCCGAAAACAACAACAACAACAACTAAATGAAAAACTTACACATTATGATTAAGTAAGAACATACACATACATTTAAAGGGTAAACAGTGTGATTTTTAAGTACATGTATCATATATGTAGGCCTGTTTATAATTTCCACATTCACATGTAAATATTAAAAACCCATCTGCAAAAGTAACAACAACACTAACAGAAAATAGTAATAAGACTAATGCTTCACCATAATAAATCCACTATACAATAACTGAAAAAAATAGTGTATTGTAGTAGTTTCAATTTTTGTTTCAAAAGAATAGTGTCTGCATTGCAAATGCCATACGATGGAGAAGATCCAAATTGATTATGGCACAAGACTTCAACAAGTGCTTAAGTCCTACGCGCTGGCAAGATCTTCATACTGTTAAGTAATGGGAGTGAATACCAGTTTTACAGCTGAAAGGACAGCACCAGTTTTCTTTAAGTACACAATGATGTTACCTGCACAGTAAGTGTTAACCTGACAGAAAAAAAATATAGAATCAAAATGTTTTCATCACACACACATACTCCCCTGCTCCAAATATCTAAAAAGATCTCTCATTTAAAAAAATGGATAATCTCAAAAATTCTGTAAACTCTTATCTACCACAAAGTCACATTTCCTCAAAAAGCTTGAAAATGTCACAAAACAATAAATGCAATATCTAGACAAATATTATCATCAAAATGTTTTTGCACATTTTATTACAATAATTCTATCCTTCACCAGAATTAATAAATGTTGTTGGATACAAAAACAAGAAAACAAATACGAATTGATCTTGATCACCCCACCCAAACTCCAAAATCACCCCTCTCTTCCAACCTCTGTCACACTTGTTGACTCATCTATCCCTCTCTCCCATTTTGCCCGTAACCTTGGTGTAACTCTTGATCAAACCCTGTCCTTCCACCAGCATGTGAGCAACGTCTGTCGGACTTGTTTTCTTGAACTCCGCCGAATTGCTTCTATCCGCCACCTCCTCTCAGAAGACACGACAAAGGCTCTTGTCTGTGCATTTGTTCTATCCCGTCTCGATTACTGTAATGCTCTTTTTTCTGGTTCCCCCTCTCATCTCATTAACAAACTTCAGAAAGTTCAAAATCATGCTGCCCGTCTCATCTTCCGCTCTTCAAAATTTAACCATGTTACGCCATTGCTCTGTTCTCTCCACTGGCTCCCTGTTCAGCAAAGAATATCCTACAAGATTGCCTGCCTCTGCTTCAAATCTATTGAGTCTTCCTGTCCTGAGTATCTCACCCATCTGTTACATCTCTACACGCCATCTCGAGCTTTGCGGTCCTCATCTGATACCCGTCTCTATAGTATCCCCATAGTCCGCACTAAAAGGTTTGGGCAGCGTTCTTTTTCCTATCAAGCTCCAACCATCTGGAATCAGTTACCTCGCTCTCTTAGATACTCACCCTCTCTGTCCACATTCAAACGCTCCCTCAAAACTCACCTGTTTCCCAAAACTGGTAATCTCTGCCCCCTTCCCCCCATGTAATGTAATGGTGACATTATAGTGTCTTAGTGTCTTAGTGTCATTGTATTTGCATGTCATGCTGTGGTGTTTGTGTTGTGTGTGTGTGTTGTGTGTGTTGGTGCTTCTGTGGGCGTGTGTGTGTGTGCTTGTGATTCTGGTTATATGTTTTGCCATTGTAAACGCCTAGGGCATTAATTTGATTAGGCGTACTAAATGTTCATAATAATAATAAATACTACCTGAGCAAGCAGCAGCTTATCTTGACTTTATTTTTGGAAACTTAAGTGAAAGGCAGCTTCTTGGACATAAAAAGATAACAAAATCCAAATCAAAGAAACTGCCAGTGTTCAAGCACATAGGAATTAGTAACACATGAAAATAGAATGAGAAATTGTATTTGATACACAATACAGGCACAAGTTTTCGCCCAACTGGCCATGGTAAAAATACACAGATGACAACAAAGAAAAATACTCAAAACTAATGGAAATAACAGCAACAAGATTTCCCCAGTATTTCGGTGATTTTTCTATCATTTTCTCCTGTTCAACAAAACATCATGACAATCTTGCTGCTGCTCCTTTCCCCAAAGTTTTGTAAGCTTTTATTCTTTGTTGTCGTCTGTCTATGCTTGACAAAAGTCAACTGGCTGAAAATTTGCGCCTGTCTTGTTTTCCTGATCAAATACACATTTTGTTTTCATGTGTTTCTCGTTCATAAAAAAATAATTTTCTGCTTACACTTCATCCACATTGGTCCTTTTATATTCTGCTGTTTTCAGCTTTGTGCTCATCCAAGGAGAGACTTACCACAGTAATTTCCTGAGTCTTTCTCTCTTCATGAATGACATAACGTTTTTGCAGGTATAGACGAGACAGGGCTAACAAGAAGAGGAAGCAGGCTAAACATAAGGCCGACTGCCCAAAGAGAAGGTAGGTAAACCACATGGGTGTCAAATGTTGCATCAGATAGCCAAGCACGATGGGATTGACCATGGTGCCCGTTGAGGCGGCGATCAGAATGCTTGACGCGACCCGACCCGTCACTCTCAATAGTTCTTCCTCCATCCAGGTAAAGCCTGTGGGGAAAATGGCTGCCATGGACATTCCAGTCAGAACAGTCGACACCCAGATACCCACATTGACACTGTGCAAGGAGAACAACAGAAAAGACAACATAGAAAATAATAGGGCAACACAACTAAGGATCAAAAGTTTGACAGAGTTTAAAACATGAACCATAAATATAGACAAGAAGCGACCTGTCGCAAAGGATGCCCAAAATACAGAAGACAGCTGAGCCCCTCTGGATTTACTCCAATGAAGCTGTTTTACAACAAACGTAGAGAGAAAAGCAGAAAATGAATCTTCAATAGAGCAATAGATGAAATAGAAC
Source organism: Monoplex corrugatus (assembly GCA_030674185.1). Lineage (NCBI taxonomy): Eukaryota > Metazoa > Mollusca > Gastropoda > Littorinimorpha > Ranellidae > Monoplex > Monoplex corrugatus. Next base: position 76,248,485 of record CM060309.1, on the reverse strand, counting down.
AAGCACAGAACTCCCAGAGCAAACAGGAACAAAGCCAGAGGCAAGGGCTGTTTCACGTTCTTCTTCTCATCTTTTTGGTTTTGCCTCCTTTTTCGAGACCTGTCTGAGAACAGCTGCACAGACAGCGGTATGGCAATGAGGAAAGTGATGCCTCCTGAAATGAGGAAGGCAAAATGGATGTCAGTGGTCAGAGGAACCGGCAGAGCTGTTGAGCTGTCTGTGATGTTGGAGGTTGTGCTGGAGTTCCACAAAGTGGTGAAGTTGTCCCAGGAGGGGGTTGTAATAGTGGTGGTAGGGAAGTTGTCTACATCATCCTCAGGGTTGGGGGTAAGGAAGGGTTCTGTGACCAGAGGGCCTATCACACCTCCAAGGCAAAGGCAAAGTGAATGGACTGCATGGCCATCTCCCCTTCCGTACCCCAGATACGAACCAGATCTGCATTTCCCGCTGAAAATGTACACAACGAACTGATATAAATTTCAAAAGGTGTGTGCAAAAAACAACAACAAGAACAAAAAAACACAAAAAATAACAATCAGAACAGAGAAAACTGCAAATAGTAACCATCAAGAGATGAGTCTGTCAGGGCTGCATCTTCTTACCGCATCTCTTCAACATCTACATGGAGCAGGCTGTGAGAGAAACAAATATTGAAGACATGGCAATAAAAACTGGTGGTCGAAACATCACAGACCTATGGTATGCTGGACAATATGTCTGATGCTATCTTCTGCACACCGTGGGCCAAAACTTTGCTTGGAATTAAAAAAAATCTTTATTGTCACTCTTTCTGTCTGCTTGTACCAGAACATGTGATGGTGAGATGAAGCTAACCGTCTGCAGCTAAATGGAAAACCAGTTGTACAGTCATGCTGTAGATGTGGAGTGTGTCTGCCACTCTATCTAAACATCTTCCCCTAGCTCTGAAGCCGGATCACTCAGTGTTTTAAGCTCGGAGGGCTGGCTGGTTGACTGCCATCCTAATCAAGTGGCCAAACCACCTGATCAGCTGTTGTAAGATGTAACGGTTGACAGGTGTTGTTCCAACCGTATCTTGGATGTCTTCATTTCTAATCATACTCTTTTGGACTCGTTTGTTGCTCTTCTGAGATATCTCATCTCACAGGTTGTCATCTGTCTCTCAAGGATTTTGTTTATTGTCTAGGTCTGGCAGTGGGTAAGTCAATGTGGGCACAAAGATTGTGCTTATAAGCCTGGCTTTTGTTTCTGTAAGGATGCTTGGGTGTTTTTAAAAAAAGTGAAAGTTGTTAGATCAAAAGATTTGCCTTTTAGACTGGTCAGCAAAAAACAACATTAAAAGATATCACAATAAATGAAACAAACTGATGTACCCAGCACTTCATGCTATTAGTTCAAATGTTTCACTTGCAAGGTCTATGTTATTTCAAACCCACAAATTGGCTACTGGGGCCATGGACTCAAAATCCGCTGGGATGTTCCCACACAGGTTCAAATCCTGTCAACAACAATTTTAAATCATTAGGACCAATTAATTCAAGGTGTGGCACAAGTAATCTATTGGGATCTTCACGCACAGGTTCAAATCTTGATAGCAATACTTTTTCCTTTCCCATTACCTCAATCTGTTAGAGTACCATTAATGGTGGGTTTCACCAGAAGGTCTGCAACACTGTAATCAATATACACAATTCAAGTCCAGAAAGAACAAATAATTTGTCTCACATTTTCTTCTCAAAGGAACAAGTACTCTCTAAGGATGCACACTGCTCCTTAAAAGTCTCACCTTTATCAATAATAAGATAATGAGTACACATGTCCTTAAAAGCCTCACCTGTATCAATGTCCCTAAAAATCTCACCTCTATCAATGACATGTAAGCTTGTAAACTGAATACAGTCTCGAAAGATACAGATTTCTGACACAGCAGTTTTCACTTCACAGCATGATGGACGCATGCATCCAAAACGTTTTAATTATCTCTCTAGAGTGTACCAAAATCAAAGAAAATTACACCTGTTCCTGGGACCCTTGATTTGTTTTTAGCAGTTCTTTCCCCTTGACTGTTATTCTATCATCTTACAGCATCTCGTTGTGTGTCTGAATTGACCCACTGCGACTGAGCTCCCAGAATCACGGTTTTCAACATGTGTGGATCTGCGGCTGCTTTTGTGTGTTTTCATTACCAGTGGAGCAGAAAAACTGAATACATGTGGTACTGAACCCATGTGGAAGGATGGAGTATGTTCATCATCATGTGCTCTGCTGCATGGCGTTGGTGTGATCATCGCCTTCCATATGCATCTATTCCTTGTTGCCGCAAGCACATGTTCCCAAGGCCTGGTTGGCATAAAGGCATGGCTCCTGTTTTCCACTCAGACTGCACAGATCAGGCCCTGAATCGGGAAAACCTCTTCAGTGTGGGGTATTCAGTCCACCCAGCTGTAACCACCAGACCCAAGTTATGGAAGGTAAAGGAGATGGACACTGCCCTTACAATGCTGGCCCCAAGGAAAGTTGAAATTACTACCATTTCCGTTCTTATCAACAAATGCCTATCATTTAACATCAGGGACAGAGTTCTTGAGTGTTGTATAGCACTGAGACTTGTGAGGCATGGACAGTCAACACGCAAAGTCAGAACGAAATTGAGGCAACTGATATGTTTCTAAGAAGAATGTTGAGAGTTCCATGGACAGCAAAGAAAACAAATGAAACAGTCTTGAAGGAGGCAGATACAAGAAGATCATTAATAAAGAAAATCAGGAAAAGACAAGCAACATTTATAGGCCATTTTATGAGGAAAGGGGAATTAGAGTGCCTGGTCACAACAGGAAAGCTGGAGGGAAAGAGAGCACCAAGTAGACCCACAGACAAAATATTGGACGTACTTGCAGAGTGGCTAAGGACAGACAGGGTGGGAGATGTAATAGCAGTGACATGGGATATATTTGAGTGGAGGGCCATGATCGTCAATGCCATGTGGCAGGGTACATGATGGTGATGACTACCACTTCCCTCCCTTAAAACGTCAGGGTTGTGGAACAACCTTAAACTTCCATATGCTGCTAAGTTATATATCTCACCTGTGTCAATGGCACTTCCAAACAAAGAAAACACAAAATGGATGGCTATCATGGCAGCGTATGGGGAGCACCAGGGCAGGATAACCAGACTCGCACCCATGCCCAGTACACACAGGAGAAAGAGCAGGGACTTGTTGAGCATGTCGTAAATGACCCCAGCCACTAATGATCCCACAAGGTAGCCCACAGAGGATGCGGTGAAGAAGAAGGAGGCCTGCTCCACATCCGTGTGTGTGATGATCTGCACGTCCAGAAAAGCCGGACCACGCTGTCCCACCCCAAAACCCTGGAAAAGGTTGGTTACAGTGAATGGCACATCATAAGACATTCCAGTACATAAAAATGTACAATCCCCATCCCCACTAAACACCCCTGCATACACACACACTTTTTTTTATACATTTCTTCTTTTTCATGTTCTCATACAGGTAAGAGTCCCTGCAAGCAATACCTATCTTGGCACACAAATTCATACAAACTTAGCTATCTAGCAGAGGGAGCACATTTTTGCATGTAGGATGGGTTTTTTATTATGCCATCTTAAAGGCAGTCATATGCTTGGGAGCTATGGAGAGAATTTGGAAGAAATACAAATGAATGATGTGGAAGGCAGAAATAAGAAAGAATCTCCTGAGAAAAAGACAGCATGACACGAAAGGGGAGCCCTTACCTACCTAAAGGCAAAACAGATAGCTCCTGTAGTTCCTAAACAGGACGGGACCTTAATTTCTGCACTAAATACTTTTGTTCCAATCTATTTCCATAATACACAAAGTGTGCAACTTGAACAGAGTTCAGAGTTAGTTCAGAGTCTGTTCAAGAGTAAATTATTGATCACACTATGCCAATCCCATATGTGCAACATTCAAATCTCAGTAATTATCGAGCAACTGACACTACCAGAATAAATGAAGCATCAAGATGGGCACTGTGAACTGGTCAGTTTTTATGCCGCATGCAGGGATTCAGACATTAGATCTTGAGTCAACAGCTCTATCAGACTTCAGACTAGTTTCAGGCTTCAGAACACTTTATTACTGAAGGACAGTAGCATTAAGACCCACTGGACCGGTCGTACAGCTAGTCCTTGTTACTCTACACACAAACTATAACTAATATAACTAAGCATAAATAAGTTTTAAAAAATTAATAAAAGAAATTGAAAAAAAAGAATAAACAAATAGATCTATAAAAAAAATGTAAAAGAAACAAAAAACATGTCACTTGTGAAACAAGTTATACATTGTGAAGAAAAGTTGACTTTAGATATGATATATTATATGTCAATGGGTCATATGCTTTACAAAAGCACATGGGACAAAAGTACACCCTTAACAATAAAAATAAGAACAATAATAAATTAACACTACTGCTAGTAGTTCTACTAATATTCTATTAAAAAAAGTACATTACAGGCCTAGAATCAAAGGGAAAGAAGGAAGTAAAGGAAGCATTAAGAACAAACAAATGGAAAGGAGACATCAATTAACGCAATGATGATAATAGATTAAAACTGTAATATATATTACATGCCATGTCATAGAAGTTATAAAGAGTTCAAATCAAAAAATCAGTTTCCATGTATATGTCAATCAATCAAGTGCATAAAAAGTATGATATAAAGGCACACAGGCCTACCTGATACACGAGTAAGTACAAGTAAACCCCTAACAACAACAACATAAGCCTACATGTATGTGATTACTGACATGGAAATAGACCAGAAGAAAACCATACAAAAAGCAATGAAGGGGTTGGGGTAACATGTCAACTGGAATGTTACAATGCAAATACATGAACCGTAACACATACAATAGTCAAACAAGCCATAAATGGTTAAATACTTTCAAATTAAATCAAATGGAAGGGAGTAAAAAGAAAGGTTTAGTGTTTTTGATACAGAAAGAAAATAGCATAAAAGTGGATGAACATGGCTCACTAAAGTTTTTATCAGCACAGCATATGTAGATCTAGAAAGGTGGTTTCAATCAGAAAAATTATTTATGATATTTCAAGCAGATTTTTTTTATGAATCTTTCATTAAAGTTGTTTAGTAATGCGCATGACTTGACATTGGTGAGCATGTATTCCAGAGATACCTATCAGAAAAGTAGATGCTTGTTTTAAAATAAAGGTTGTATTTTGAAAAAAAAATGTTGTATTTTGAATCTGTGTAGGATGTTTGCTTGGTATAAATAATCATGTTAAATATTTTGGGGCAGATCTGTGCACAATGTTGAACATTTGTGTGCTTTTGTTGTACCTAAGTTGGTTTTGGAGTAATGTTTTTGCTTTTTGTCATGTTTGGTCTGTACACAGGGAGCTGTCAGTAACTAGAAGTTTTCCTGCTCTTCCGTGCAGGGATTTTTTTTTTAAAAAAGAGTTTCATTGCAACCATCCTGTATCAATGATGCATAGTCAATATGGGATTTAATATGGGCCATGTAAAGTTGCTTTTTTGATTCAGTGTTGATAAAACATGAATATTTTACATGAAGAAATACATTTTTAGAAAGAGTTTCACAGAGATGATCAATGTGGACTTCCCATGTAAGGTTTTTTTGTATGTGTATACACCAAGTACACAGTGCTCAGAATCTTGTTCTATATTTACACTATCTAAAGTTCACTGAAGATGCACTTTTAAGAGTTGGTGTTTTGGGCAGGTTGTTATTACCAATGATTTTGTTTTTGTAGGATTGATCTGATATGGTTTGCATATCAACAGAGCCAGCCAGCCTGCAGAAAAGTGTGGCTTACCTGAGTGATGAACACACAACCCCAGCTTTATAAGCATAGTGCTCTATCAAACAGGCCACCTTAAAACCCTGCTGCCTGCCTGCAGATCAAACCTTAAACTCTTTCAATGTCATCATGGTTCTCTAACCAACTGAGCTAATGTACCAAGAAGACTAGACTGACAATCAAGTCATAACAGTATACACAGACAGTAAGATACAAGGAGTTTTAGAGTCTTAGAGGGTAAGGAGTTAAGGGCTGAGATACCTGCATGATGGATGGTTTTCTTTCGAAATCTTTTGCTACCTGGTTCTCCCCAGATTGTCTAGGTAGAAAAGCCAAACTAACTCCATACTGAATATCTACAAAAGCCAAACTAAATCCACATTTAAGAATAAGAGTGCATTAATTTGAAGAACAACAGGGTCAGTTGTGAGAATGTCTGGTAATATTTTTCATTCCAATATGTTTATCATATGCCACCTTCCATCATGGAATGAGTTGCTTGTCATCTCACTGTGTTTGTCGCCTGGTCACAACAGAAAAGCTAAAGGGACAAAAAACACCACACAGACTCAAGAAGAAAATATCAGACAGTCTTGCAGAGTGAGTGGAGATAAGAAGGGTAAGAGATATACTTGCAGCAACAAAAGATAGATTCATTTGGAGGGTCATGATCACCACCACCATGCAGCAAGGCAGATGATGATGATGAAAACATTTATCATTAAAAAGATTTGTACATAATCATCATTATGAAGCGTACCATTCTTCAGCCTTCTGGATTCACGCATAACTCAATGGCAACAACCTGTGATATAACTAAAAACAAGGGCTGCAAAAACAACCACAAGTGCTACCACCAAATAAATGATGCTTTTATGTATCAACACTTACCAATGCCCAGAATGATGCCCCTAACCAAATCGTTCTCAGAACATTTCTCCTGTAATCTGGGTTTTTCCACCTGTCCTTGAAAGACTTCGTTTTCTTGCATGATAAAGTCATCTCTTTGCTGACAACCTGTTGGGATGTTTCCTGTTCATCATGATTTTTCCCATCACCGCTGTTTTCTTCTGTACCCATTGTTTCACCTGGTAAATAACATCAAAACAATTAAGTTTGTTTCTCTCTATGTGCTGATGAAAACAAAAGTGACATCTCCACTTTCTCCATTCCTAAATCACAGTAACAACAAAACATACAAATAACACATGTACAAATGTACACACTTTCACACACCCACACATTCAATTTTAACTTTCTTCAGCTTCTGTAAAAATGACTCTCCAAAACATGCATTTTATTTTCTTTCACTTTCTTCTGTCAGTATGAAAATCTGAATCAAAGTGACTGTCAATGTTCAAGAAAACAAACCAAAGGCACTTGACAAGTGAATGAAAACGCACAGTTAATTAATAAAACAATCAGCCAACAGCCAACTTCCGTGAAGGTTCATTCTGATTCTGTTCACTGAGCTGGAGGAGACAGCCCTATCTGACAATGACAAATCAGATAAATTTCATTTTTCATTTTTTCTACTACTTAAAAATTTTGACAGTAAGATAGTTCAGTCCCTTTTCCTGTCAGTGGCTGCAGAATAAAGCATAGTTCATTCTGTGTGCTATTTCTGTCTTGTAAATGTATCTGTGTGTTGTTTTTGGCCTGGTAAAAAACCTAAGGCTGAACCATGGTCAGAGTCCTGTCTGTTGTAATTGCTGTATCAACTTTTCAGAGGAGTACAGTACTTATCATATTCATAATCATACTCATAAGACGTAAGATGTATTTTTTGTACCTTAAAAACATTAATTCATTTTACTGTTTTATTAATTTAAGTTTCTCTCCCATTTATCACACTAGTTAGGGGTTTGATTGCTGCTATCACGAATACCACAATAATGTTTAATACCTTTATGAACTGAATAAAGTGTTTGTAATGCTATGCGTGGGTGCCTCTGGTTATTGTTGTTCACCGTCATATTATTTTTCTTACAATATTTCTTTATGGCAGATTTGCATCCTAAATGTGTAACAGAGCCTGTATTTACAACCAGTCACTGTGGTGTACTGGTTAGCACAATGGACCATCATCTGAAAGGTTGTGGGTTCGAATCCCCACCAGTCTCTTCAAATGTCATTGTGGAATTTTTCGACTCCAAACAGCTCCTACCCAGAGTTGAGCTTGCTTTAGGCTCACTCGGAAGACTGGGACCACACAGTTGAGTCTCATTCACTTCAAAGATGCATCACTGAGGAGTTGTTCAAATTGTCTGACTAATAATATCACAGATATCTCTATCTCTCAAGCCTGGTTGATATCAGGCTATAGTATGGTGGTAAGTGCAGAGTACAGTTCTGTTACATAGTCTCAGTCCTAGATGTAACTCGATAGCACCATGATTATCATCATCATTGTCATCTCAATGCATTATAAAAACTGTGCCAGCTTCTTTGGCCATTAAGCTGGTGTACAAAATTTGGGGAAATATAAACGAAGATGAGCACAAAGGAACTTGCCCTATGTGCGATGACCCTAAAAAAATAAAATAAAATAAAATACCTAAATTCACATTAAACTTTTCCTTAAACTCTATTTGTACTTGCAAAAAACAAAAGCAAACAAAAGTAAAAACAAACCAAAAACAAAAAACAAAACAAAAAAAACAAAAAATAACCCACTACCATCTTCTTTCCTTAAGTCTTTAATAAAATGGATAACCTTTCCTGCCCACCCATTACAGAGTTTAATTCATTCGTTGAGAAGAACAGGCTCAGCTAACAAATCATATGGTTCTTTCAGTTTTACTTTGTAAAAGGTTTTCTTATATGCTCTAAAAACACTAGTCTGGAATTTATTGTCTCGTGTAGATTTGAAAATATTGTTCACTGACTAAATATCTAATATTATATTAAACATACTTATGATACTACATAGGCCTGCCTGGTAATCTTGTAGAATAGAGCCTGGTAATCTTGTAGAATAGAATACGAAAATAATTGGAGCCGAAAACACCCGTATAAGTGCGTGAAATTAGCTCCAATTATTTTCGTATTCTATTCTACAAGATTACCTGAATTTTGGAGCTTGAAACAGACGTTTTGAACAACAACAACAACACACACTGAGTGACAGACGCACACACAATTTTTTTAATCAGCTCCGTACAACGCTTTCACGCTGGTCAAAGCACTCTTTGTCACAAAAGCCGTGCACAGACTGACAGACATGAGTATAAGACAGAGGACGAGAGGTTTTGCACAGACGTGACAGAGCACATCGCTGATCGCCGCAGTTTGCGCAGATGACAATCATCAGTTCAGACAGTTCATGAAATAAATCAACAAACCTTGAGATCAAATTGTAAAAATAATTCATCCCCTATCACTATTTTCCTCCATGAATATAGACACACGCATACGCACACCGCATTTTTGGAGTCAGCCTGTATCCACGGTCCTCAGCGTTTTCTTCATGCCAGCGGAAGGGTAGACTAGCGTTCTTTAAAAAAAAAAAATAGAAAAAGTATTAGCAGACGACCCAAGGGACATCAGCCTTACTGGGGGCTCTGGAAAGGGAGGGACTTCTGGGTATTAATTTAATGGTAACTAAAGACGCTCCTCGAAGACAGATCTCTTCTTTTCTTCCAGGGAAGCGATCGCAATCAACCAGTTGATTATTCTGTCACTTTGGAGGAGGTCGGAAGCATGGGAAAAAAAGCCTATTTAGTGAGTTTGGAGGCCCTTGACACAAAGGTGTCGATGGTTGTGGCCTCCACGACGCTCTGGGGCAGGCGGTTCCAGTCGTGGATTGTTCTTGGTAGACCGTAGAAAAGTCTGTTGTTGGTATTCAATATTGTGTGCAGCATCTTGGTTGGTTATATTGATGGTCGTGGCCTCTCCTCTGGCGGGCTATGGCAGGCTCCATCTTTTGTTTCATGCTGTTCATGCACACTATATCGTTCCGAATTTTGTATAGCATGGTGAGGCGGGCAATTTGACGTCTGTCTTGGAGCGAGGGCCATCGCAGTTCGTCAGTCATGTCTGATACGCTGGAGGTGTTGCGATAGCGCCTCAAGACGAATCGAGCTGCTCTGCGCTGGATATTCTCGATCTTGTCGATACTCTCCTGTGTGTAGGGATCCCAGACTATTGCGGCATATTCCATAATGGGTCGCACAAGGGTCTTGTATGCTGTCTCCTTGATTCCCCGGGAACTGATTTTCAAGTTTCGCCTTAAGAAGCTGAGGGTCTTGTTGGCTTTCGAGCAAACATTGTTGATTTGTTCATTCCAGTTGAGGTCTTTGGTGAATGTCAGACCAAGGTACTTTACATTGCTGACAGTTTCTAGTGTGTGCCCGTGTAGCTGGTATTGGGGCTGAAGTAAGCCTTTTCTGCTGCGGGTTACAGGTAGTGTGGTGCATTTCCCTGGGTGAAAGACCATATCCCATCTCTTCTCCCACTCTGTAAGTTGGTTGAGATTCTGTTGTAAATGATCTTGGTCATCTGGTGATGCCACCACGTCATACACAGCTGTCATCTGCAAACAGTCTGGCATGGGCAGTCAGTATGTCTGGCAGGTCATTGATATAGACCAGAAACAAGCAGGGGCCAAGTAAGCGACCTTGTGGGACTCCAGACTGGACATTGATGAAGTCTGACCGTACACGGTTGACTACCACTGCCTGCCTTCGGTCTTTGAGGAAATCAGAGATCCATGTGAGGAGCGTTTCCTGGATGCTGTAATGGTGGAGCTTGTGGACCAAGAGTGTGTGGTTGTCCTTATCAAATGCTTTTGCAAAATCCATGACAAGGATGTCTGTCTGTTTCCCTTGGGCCATATTGTTAACGAGCTCATCCGCAAAACCAAGGAGCTGCGTCTCACACGATCATTTTCTTCTGAATCTGTGTTGTTGGTGACACAGAATGCCCTGTAGCTCTAGGTGGTCCATGATGGTGCTGGTAAAGATGTGCTCCAGCACTTTGCAGCAAACACAGGTCAGTGACACTGGTCTATAGTTTGCTGGATCATAATGTTCTCCTTACTTGAATATTGGTGTCACATTTGTGTCCTTCCAGTCAGATGGTAGGGTGTTAGTGTCTGAGGACGACTGAAAAATGATGGTAAGACCTCGCCGAGCATCATCGCCAGTTCATCTACCTTTCTGCTATTGCATGTAAATACGTTATACCACAAGGCCATAAAGGGTCTTGCAGCCATTGATGAAATTTGATCCTATGTAAGATAAGTTACAGGATTATTTTCTGAAAAAGGTGAGATCTGGGTTTATATGTTCACGATCGTGTAACAATTTTCATACTGGCAGTTTCTGTTTCTCAAGATGATATGTCCGCGCTCGGAACGAATTCCATATTCACTGACGTCATGGGTGCCATGTGTTGCGGAAGATCCAAAAATGGTCATAGCACAAGCCTTAAGCCTGCACATGAATTCATAAGCTGGCCAAGTCCTGAGGTCCTACTGTGGGTTTTGTATCTTACACTAATAGATTATTTCTATCAGTTTGTCCTTGGAACAGTCTTGGTTACATTGTAATGACATGTGTGTGTGAGAATCTTATCTTTAACAACAACAACAACAACAACAAGAGGGGTAATTAAAAATACAGCCGACTACCAAGTATAAAGTTATCTCACATCACAAAAGCTCTGCCCCCTTCCCTATTCAATACTAGGCATAGCCTCTGTTGTCTAGCAACATGGTAAATATAAAGTCTCCTTTGTTATAGCTCCTCCAGCGTTTTGTCCACCTCCGAGGGAAAAAGACAGAAATAGATAGACATATAATTTATAGATAAATAAGAAATGAGTAAATACACACACATACCCACATCTATACAAACACAAGTATACATCCAAATAAATATTCACACATCACAATGCCAGAAAACAAGAAAATGAATTACACATTTAAAATATGATAAAGCAAAACAAAAACAACACCACAAAATAAGATAGAAACAAAAACACATATAGGCCTACGCACATACACACACACCAGCCCACGTAGACACACAAGAAGAAACAAAAAGGCTGTTTTTCCATAACATTGTTGCATCATATACACTGATGTAATAAAGAGAGTCATAAGGTTGTTGTCATTTCATGTCTTGAGTTTTGCTTGATGTTTTTCTATTCCTGATTCCGAGAGATCCCAATCCCCACTTTTTTTTTCTTTTCCCTGATCTATCACCATTCATGTCTTTCCATCAAGCATAGTTTTAGGACACATGTGGTGGTGCCCGTCTCCTGACCTAATACTGTAAAAGCTGCATCCGGATCACTGCTGAAAGTCTCATAAAACAGGAAGAGGGTGTGGGAATAAAAAAAAATCCCTGATCAGTTGGCTTGCAGACTTAAACATTCAGAACCTCTATCTTCCTAAGATGGGTACCCATTAGACCACACACCAGACTGAACAGAATATGGAGAAGCAGCAACATCAGCTTCACCACCAGGGTACAGTCATTCAGTTGTTGTCTCCATTCTCTGCTGTAATTATGAAACTTGGACACAGCTTGACTAAGAGGAGAGAATTCAGCACCTGAGGTAACTGCTTTGTGTATCCTGTCACTTACAAAACGAGATTAACACCGTATTGTCACAGTGATGGGTTCTAAATGAATTAATTTTGGCAACTATGAAATGGTGCAAGCTTCAAACAACATGTTTTGGTCATGATAGAAACACACACACACATACACACGCGCACATGCGTGCACACACACACACACACAGAGAGAGAGAGAGAGAGAAATCATCACTGCGAGTGGTATGAGACTGCATTCCCATTCATCAAAACAAATGATTCTGGTCAAATTCAGAGTGCCATATGAAAATAAAATGGGAGGAATCCTACATCTACTAGGTTGTAAAGTCTAGCCAGCATCTTGAGGAAATCCAGCTTTAAAGCCAAAGTCCTCACTATACAAGTTGGAGCAAGTAGGTTGGTCGACACATCTGCCTATGACATCAAGAAATAATTCTCCCAATTTCGGGAAGGAGAGAACCACAGCCCTACAGGCAATGGCACAAGCAACTGAAAAGAATTCTAGCTGGATCTGGTAGACAAGGGACAAAAGTAAACTTTACAAAGCTTGAAGTTTTCTCTATATTCTGAAGGTGCCAACAGCTACAAGTGATTAAGACATCTGTTACAAAGGTGATTTGGCTTTGGAATGCCAGAGGCATAGGTTTGAAGCCAGGTGGGGGAAAATGGAGGAGGTCAGACAGCAGAGGCACCTGATCCCCTTGGAGGTGTGTATTCAAACCCAGATGAAAATAAAAGTGACAGCAGAGGGGCATCCAGGGTTCAGTGGGCCTCAATAGCTCAGTTGGTTGAGAGTCGGATTCACATACCAATGGTTGTTGGTTCGAATCCCGAGGAGTGCTATATCAAAACTGCCTTCCCATCTTAACATCATTGTTCTGGTGGTGTCAGTATAGGATTAGATAAGTCCCCCTTCACTCATTTCCCCGGAATGGTTATCCCTGTCGTCCATATCACCTGAGGTGGGTGCCGATGTAAGACTGAACCAAATCAATCAATCAATCATCCAGGGTTTATGACCGGGAACGTAAGGAGTTTAGAGCCAAAACACTTGCTTGAGGGAGTTTCTCCTCTGAGGACCTTCTGCTGCCAGCTGTACCCAGACGTTTTAGTACTGACACCACTTTCATATCACTGGAGCCACCACATTCCACATCAAAAGAAAGATTTAGCAGTTGTCAGCACCACAACTTGCAAAAGTTTAACAAAATCATTGACTTAAAAAATCAGTACAGGACAGGACCATCTTTACTGGCACTGAAAAGAGGAGTCTTGATTTAAAAAATAACCATTTTCTCTAACAATGGTCATACACACACACTCTCTCTCTCTGTTCCTCACACACACACACACACACACACACACACACACACACACACACACACACACCATACAGATTCTTCTTCTTCATTTTCTCTTCCCTTAACTCCGCCAAGAGTAATGGCAATGCCGAAGTATAGACTGATCACCAAATTCCTCCAGTACTGGCAGTTTTGTTGCAAAGCCTGGTCTTTGCAAAACTCTGTCTGTCCCCTCAGAATTTGTCAAACTATCTTTTTATTCAGTGTTTACTTTCGTCTCCGTCTCTCAACAGTTCATTTGACCTCAATGAGCACACACATTTACAAGACACAGAGTGTAATACATTCAGAAGCACTGATATCACACACACACACACACACACACACACACACACAATGCACACACACACACACACACAAGCCACACACCACACACATACACACACACACACACACACACACACACACATATGCATATCAAAGTAGGCCTACACACACTCATACAAGTACGGAACAGGACTTGAATAAAAAACAGACACAAATACATACATGAGACATTTTTCAAAATTACTATTTGAAAGAAAAAAAATGTATGTACATACATACATGATTGAGACACTCTTCACAGTCATGGCCATTAAACTTGCAAGATACATTTCTTTTGCAGCTACATCCTTTTTTTTTTCTATATTAAAATTCATCTATTCTCAAATAGCTGTCTTCAAAACTATGTTCTTGATTTGGACCACCCCAGCCCAAATACTGGACCACTTTGGTACATATTTATGCATTTGCAACTACACTGAGACTAGAACTAGTGGAAGACCCCAATCTGGAAAAAACCTATCCACAAAAACTAATAAATCTCAGCTGACATTTTTTTTCTATTCACACACTAACTCTTTACTATTGACACAATACCAGCAAACACACATATTGGAATTTGAGACAAAAGTAACATCAAAATTATACGCCTCCTTGAATTCCATTTGTCTCAAGGAAATCTATTGTAAGCCTTAATCACTGGAAAAAAAACAAAAAAAAAATCAATAGTGTGATGTGTGGTGGTAAGGGTGAGGGTGAAAATGAGACAGAAGAGCGCAGGTGGTAAGGCAGCCTGACAAGGAAGACCCAGGGAAGGCAGAGCTGGTGTTTCTCTCTTTATTCCGTCCCAACCGTTCACGACCAGACCAGAGGAGAAAGGTATACATGGCACTCACACTCATCCCTTATATTCTCGGCATGTGGACCGCATTGATGGCACCGCAAGCCCTCAGGCAAATAGACTCTCTGGGCCCCTCAGGGGGCCAGATTTGTGTTTCTTCGTGCAAGCTCAGCGGTCCACATAACAAATATCATCATATTATACATCAGAAAAATCTACACAGCACACAGATTGTTGTAGTCTACATCATTTTGCATAATATTCACTTAGATCGAAACTATGAGTGATTTAAGTCAATGTTTATACCTTGTTGTAAGGGATTTTAGCCGTATTTTTACACATTTAATCAATTACTATTAATCCATGAAAAATATCAAACAAACGAGTAAATAGACGATAACCAAGAAGTTTATGTGGAGATATTTTTAATAGGTAAATGAACCTCTCAGTGCAGAAATTGATCAGTGAATACAAATGACACGCGCAGTTCGACCACAATACGGAATGCCAGAATCTCTTCTAATAGCTTACTGCTTAGCAACATTTTATTGCAGTATCAATTCTTTTTATAAAAGGCGCAAAAATGTAAATGAAATTCTATATTTTAAGTTATATCTTAAACATTAAGAAATCGATTCTACATCCGCAAGATGGCGGTCGTTTTGGTGGTTTGCTGCACCTTGACTTGGCCTGAACTTTCTTTAATGCAAGCTTAATATCAGATGAATACACGTGTGGTCTGGTTCAAATGAAAGATTAGAATACCAACATTCTAATCGTGATCTTAAAATTTCCACCACAATTTATTTCATTATTTTACAAGTTTCTTATTATCGTCACGGCTCATTGGTCGGAAATGTGAATAGTAGGCCTACCGTACGATCGAACAACAAAATTATTGATTTCAGGAAAACGAGGGGAAATTTCACCTCGAAGACATTTCACATGAGAAATACATACTTTTCTGCTAAACTACAGTGCACAAGTTACTCATTTTCTAGCTTTTAAGGGTTTAAATAATATTTTCAGAATCGCTGAACCAGGGGAGGTAACTGTACTCAAGGTCGGTTGAGAAGAAAAAGCGTCTGCTAGACGCCTTTGGGTATGCACAGTAACATTAGAAACAACAAATATTTTTTGAAAAAAAAACAACCTTAATAACGGTGCATGCAAGAACATGTACTTGAATACACACATACTCACACATGCACACACATGCACCCACACATACAAACAAGCACACAAAGCATCCCACCATATTCATTATGTTTGGGAGTGAATACCAGTGAGTTTTAGAGCTGAAAGGACAGCACCAGTTTTCTTTAACAACACAATGATGTTACCTGTAAGCGAATGTTAACTGGACAGAAAAATACAGATCTCTCATTAAAAAAAAGGGTAATCTTAAAAAAATATGTAAACTCTTATCTACTACAAAGCCATTTTTCTATAAAATCCTTGAAAATGTCACCAAACAATAAATGTAATATGTAGACAAACATATCATCAAAATGTACACATTTTATTACAATTATTCTATCCTTTACTATACTCCACCAGAATTTAATAAAACACTGTTGGACACACACACAAAAAGAAAACCAACACTACCTGAGCAAGCAGCAGCTTTATCTTGATTTTAGTTTTGGAAACTTAAGTGAAAGGCAGCTTCTCGTACATAAAAGGATAACAAAATCTAAATCAAAGAAACTGCCAGTGTTCAAGCACATAAGAATCAGTAACACATGAAAATAGAATGAGAAATTGATACACAAAACAGGCACAAATTTTCAGCTAACTGGCCATAGTAAAACTACGCAGATGACAACAAAGAAAAATACTCAAAACTAATGGAAATAACAGCAACACAATTTCCCCAGTATTTCGGTGATTTTTCTATCATTTTCTCCTGTTCAACAAAACATCATGAAAATCTCGCTGCTGTTCTTTTTCCCTAAGTTTTGTAAGCTTTTATTCTTTCTTGTCGTCTGTCTATGCTTCACAAAAGCCAACTGGCTGAAAATTTGCGTCTGTCTTGTTTTCCATATCAAACACACATTCTCATTCTATTTTCGTGTGTTTCTGGTTCATAAAAGAATAATTTTCTTCTTACACTTCATCAGCACCAGTCCTTTTATATTCTGCTGTTTTCAGTTATGTGCTCATCCAAGGAGAGACTTACCACAGTAATTTCCTGCGTTTTTCTCTCTTCATGAATGACATAACGTTTTTGCAGGTATAGACGAGACAGGGCCAGCAAGAAGAGGAAGCAGGCTAAAGATAAGGCCGACTGCCCAAAGAGAAGGTAGGTAAACCACATGGGTGTCAAATGTTGCATCAGATAGCCAAGCACAATGGGATTGATCATGGCGCCCACTGAGGAGGCGATCAGAATGCTTGACGTGACCCGACCCGTCACTCTCAATAGTTCTTCCTCCATCCAGGTAAATCCTGTGGGGAAAATGGCGGCCATGGACATTCCTGTCAGAATAGTTGACACCCAGATACCCACATAGACACTATGCAAGGAAAACAAGAGAAAAGACAACATCGAAAGTAATAGGGCAACACAACTAAGGATCAAAAAGTTTGACAGAGTTTAAAACATGAACCATTAATATAGACAAGAAGCGACCTGTCGCAAAGGATGCCCAAAATACAGAAGACAGCTGAGCCCCTCTGGATTTACTCCAATGAAGCTGTTTTACGACAAACATGGAGAGAAAAGCAGCAAATGAATCTTCAACAGAGCAGTAGATGAAATAGAACAAGCACAGAACTCCCAGAGTAAACAGGAACAAAGGCAGAGGCAAGGGCTGTTTCACGTTCTTCTTCTCATCTTTTCGATTTTGCCTTCTCTTTCGAGACCTGTCTGAGAACAGCTGCACAGTCAGCGGTATGGCAATGAGAAAAGTGATGCCTCCTGAAATGAGGAAGGCAAAATGGACATTGGTGGTCAGAGGAACCGGCAGAGCTGTTGAGCTGTCTGTGATGTTGGAGGCTGTGCTGGAGTTCCACAAAGTGGTGGGGTTGTCCCAGGAGGGAGTTGTAATAGTGGTGGTGGGGAAGGTACCCATCATCCTCCGGGCTGGGGGTAAGGAAGGGTTCTGTGACCAGAGGGCCTATCACACCTCCCAAGGCAAAGGCAAAGTGAATGGACTGCATGGCCATCTCCCCTTCTGTGCCCCAGATACGAACCAGATCCGCATTTCCTGCTGAAAATACACACAGCAAACTGACATTAATTTCAAAAGGTGTGTGCAAAAAGCATCAAAAAAAGGCAAAAAGCGACAATTAGAACAGATAAAACTGCAAACAGTAACCATCAAGAGATGAGTGTGTCAGGGCTGTATCCTCTTACCGCATCTCTTCAACATCTACACGGAGCAGGTTGTGAGAGAAACAAATATTGAAGACATGGCAATAAAAACTGGCGGTCAAAACATCACAAATCTATGATACGCTGGACAATATGTCTGATGCTATCTTCTGCACACCATGGGCCAAACATTTGCTTGGAATTTAAAAAAAATCTTTATTTCAGAAGATGTGATAGTGAGATGAAGCTAACCGTCTGCAGCTAAATGGAAAACCAGTTGTACAGTCATGCTGTAGATGTGGAGTGTGTCTGCCACTCTATCTAAACATCTTCCCCTAGCTCTGAAGCCAGATCATTCAGTGTTTTAAGCTCGAAGGGCTGGCTGGTTGACTGCCATCCTAATCAAGTGGCCAAACCACCTGATCAGCTGTTGTAAGATGTAACGGTTGACAGGTGTTGTTCCAACCGTATCTTGCATCTCTTCATTTCTAATCACTCTTTTGGACTCGTTTGTTGCTCTTCTGAGATATCTCATCTCACAGGTTGTCATCTGTCTCTCAAGGATTTTGTTTATTTCTAGGTCTGGCAGTGGTAAGTCAATGTGGGTACAAAAATTGTGCTTCTAAGCCTGGCTTTTGTTTTTGTAAGATGCTTGGGTGTTTTAAAAAAGATGAAAGTCAGTAGTTCACAAGATTTGCCTTTTGGACTCCGGTAAAAAAAAAACACACAAAAATCCCTATCACAATACATGAAACTAACTGATGCACCCAGCACCTCATGCTACACTTGCAAGGCCTATGTTATTTCAAACCCACAAATTCGTTACTGGGGTCATGGACTCAAAATCCACTGGGATGTTCCCACACAGGTTCAAATCCTGTCAGCGACAATTTTAAATCATTAGGACCAAGTAAGTTCAAGGTGTGGCACAAGAAATCTACTGGGATCTTCATGCACAGGTTCGAATCCTGACAGCAACACTTTTTTTTCTATCCCATTTACCTCAATCTGTTAGAGTGCCATTAAAGGTGGGTTTCAGTGGAAGGTACAATAGTAAGCTTTTCATCCAGAAAGAACAAATAATTTGCAGACATTTTCTTCTCAAAGGAACAAGTACTCTCTAAGTATGCAGACTGCTCCTTAAAAGTCTCACCTATATCAATACTAAGATAATATGTACACATGTCCTTAAAAGCCTCACCTGTATCGATGTCCCTTAAAAGTCTCACCTTACCACTGACATGTAAACATGTCCTTAACTGAATAGTCTTGTCAGAAATGGGTTTCAGCAATTTTCACTTCACAGCATGATGGAGCATGCATCCGACATGTTCTAATTATCTCTCTAGAGTGTACCAAAATCAAAGAAAAATACACCTGTTCCTGGGACCCTTGATTTGTTTTTAGCAGTTCTTTCCCCTTGACTGTTATTCTATCATCTTACAGCATCTCATTGTGTGTCTGAATTGACCCACTGCGACTGAGCTCCCAGAATCACATGTGTTCCAACATGTGTGGATCTGCGGCTGCTTTTGTGTTTTTCCATGACCAGAAAAGCAGAAAAACTGAATACATGTGGTACTGAACCCATGTGGAAGGATGGAGTATATTCATCATCATCATCATGTGCCCTGCTGCATAACGTTGGCTACCATGGCCCTCCATATGCACTATCCCTTGTTGCAGCAAGCACATCTTCCACCCTCTCTATCCTCAGCCACCCTGCAAGTCCATCCAATATTTTCTCCCTGGGTCTACCTGGTGTTCTCTTTCCCTCCAGCTTTCCTGTTGTGATCAGGTGCTCCAATTCCCCTTTCCTCATAAAATGGCCATAAATGTTGCTATCTTTTCCTAATCTTCCTTATGAATGATCTTCTTGTGTCTGCCTCCACCAAGACTGTGTTGTTTGTTTTCTTTGCTGTCCATGGAACTCTCAACATTCTTCTTAGAAACTACATCTCGGCTGCCTCAGTCTTGTCCTGGCTTTGCATGTTGACTGTCCACGCCTCACAACCGTATGACATTATCAGGTCTATATAACATTCAAGAACTCTCTCCCTGATGTTAATTGATAGGCATATGTTGGCAAGAACGCTTTTCATCTTCTTGAAATCTTGGAGTATGTTTATGGAGTGAATTACAGTGTGCCAGTTAAGTTTTTGTTTCTGGCCTATGAATACATTTTCGATTAATAACGTAACAGGAAAGCTGTCAGGAACATTCACTTCATTAGAATTATTTCAAAGTTTATTTCGTCTTTTTTTCAGAGGTACATGTTTCATGTATATGCATGTATTATTGATTTTCGGTAATCTTTTAATTTGTGGTCAAGAGTGACTGATTTGAGTAAAAGGTTGCATCTCTTTAACTGCTAGTCCATTCAGTTAGAAGTCTCACCTATATCATATACGCCTTTAAAAGTCTCATTGTATCAATGCCAAGTACACATGCCCTTCAACGTCTCATCTGTATCAATGACAAGTACATGTGATCTTAGATTCTTTGGTCTAAATTTCAACAGCTTGAATGGCAAGTACACACACAGCTCCTACCAAATTTATCTGTATTAATTACAAGCACACCAGGTCTTAGTGAAGCAAACATGTTCTTATAAATGTCATCTATGTTAATGGCAAGTACACATGACTTTAGGCAATGATGTAATAATAATATTGCTATTGTGGTTTAAAGCCAAACCACCTGTGCAATGCGATAACAGGGCTATAACCATTTCAAAACGTACACAATACTTCAACATACATAAAAAATTTTAAAAAATTTAAAAAGCGGAAAACAAAATTAAGTAGGCCTACACATATCAACGCATTCGCACACATAATCTAAGGAGATGCCCCTGGTGTTGACCACTCTGTCCAATTTATCACGCAGAGGATTTAAAAAACAAACATGAATACAAACTGAAACATAAGGACACTATTACTGCTTCCGCATATCTCTTTTCCCTAGAGCCCAAAATGCTCTTAATACATGTACCCAATTATCAGTCCTAAGAGAAAGTAGGTAAACCTTTATCAAACGCAAACAGGTGAATGAACCAGCAAGGCAGAAAATGATAGGAAGAAATGACAAAAAGCAAAGGAAGAAGAAAGAAACAAAGAGAATGACAGAAAAGAGGAAATTACTAGCACAGAATTTCCAGAAGATGGAGATACTATTTATACTGAAAGAACCCCCAGCATCCCCACAGGGGTGTTATAATAATAATAATGATAAAAAGAAGAAGAAGAAAAAGAAAAATAGCAACAACAATGATACCAAATAATAAATCCATTTGTATAGCACAAACAGTCCATGAACACATGACCTATTATCTTACCTGTGTTGGTGTCAAAGGCTTACCACAGAGCAAGAACATGTTCCTAAAGCCTGGTTGGCATAAGGGCATGGCTCCTGTTTTCCACTCAGACTGCAGAGATCAGGACCTGAATCGGGAAAACCTCTTCAATGTGGGGTATTCAGTCCATCCAGCTGTAAACTGGTACCAGACCCAAGTTAGGGAAGGTAAAGGAGATGGACACTTTCCTTACAATGCTGGCCCCAAGGAAAGTTAAACTTACTACCATTTCCGTTCTTATCAACAAATGCCTATCATATAACATCGGTTGCGAGGCGTGGACAGTCAACACACAAAGTCAAAACAAAATTGAGGCAACTGAAATATGGTTTCTAAGAAGAATGCTGAGAGTTCCATGGACAGCAAAGAAAACAAACGAGACAATCTTGAAAGAGGTGGACACAAGAAGATCATTAATAAAGAAGATTCGGAAAAGACAAGCAACATTTATAGGACATTTTATAAGGAAAGGGGAATTAGAGCACCTGGTCACAACAGGAAAGCTGGAGGGAAACAGAACACCAGGTAGACTCAGGGAGAAAATACTGGTTGGACTAGCAGGGTGGCTGATGACAAAGAGGGTGGGAGATGTACTTGCAGTCACAAGGGATAGATTCGTGTGGAGGTCCATGATCGCCAATGCCATGCGGCAGGGCACATGATGATGATGACTACCATTTCCCTCCCTTAAAACCTCAGGGTTGTGGCACAATCTTTGCCTTTCCATATGCTGTTAAGTTATATGTCTCACCTGTGTCGACGGCACTTCCGAACAAAGAGAACGCAAAATGGATGGCTATCATGGCGGCGAACGGGGAGCACCAGAGCAGGATAACCAGACTTGCACCCATGCCCAGTACACACAGGAGAAAGAGTAGGGACTTATTGAGCATGTCATAAATGACCCCAGCCACTAACGACCCCACAAGGTAGCCCACAGAGGATGCGGTGAAGAAGAAGGAGGCCTGCTCCACATCCGTGTGTGTGATGATCTGCACGTCCAGAAAAGCCGGACCTCGCTGTCCCGCCCCCAAACCCTAGAAAAGATCGGTTACAGTGAATGCATTCCAGCACATAAAAACATATAACCCCCACCACCACTAAACACTCCCACCCACCCACACACACACTTTTTTTTTTTATACACTTCTTCTTTTTCATGTTCTTATACAGGTAAGAGTCCCTGCAAGCAATACCTATCTTATCATCATCAGATGCTTTGCCGCATGGTTTTGGCGATCATGGACTTCCATCTGTCTCTATTTCTTATTGCCTCAAGCATCTCTTCCACTCTCTTTGTCCCCAGCCACTCTGCAAGTCTGTCTAGTATCTTCTCCCTGGGTCTACCTGGTGCTCTCTTTCCCTCCAGCTTTCCCGTTGTGACCAGGTGCTCCAATTCCCCTTTCCTCATACTTTTGTTCCAATCTATTTCCATAATACACAAAGTGTGCAACTTGAGAAGAGTTAAGAGTTCAGGGTCTGCTCAAAAGTGATCGATCACACTCTGACAATCCCATATGTGCAACATCCAAATCTCACAGTAATTATCAAGCAACTGACAAGACCAGAATGACTAGAGCAACAAGATGGCACTTTGAAATGGTCAGCTGTTATGCTGCAGGCTGGGATTCAGACATTACATCTTGATTCAACAGCTCTATCAGACTTCAGACAAATTAATTTCAGACTTCAGAACACTATTACTCAAGGACAGTAGCATTAAATCCCACTGGTCCGGTCTTACAGCTACACACAAACTATAACTTGTATAAGCATAAAAAAAATTCTAAAAATTAAAAAAAAAAAAAAAAGAATAAACAAACAAATTCAAAATATCTTAAAAGGAAAAAACCCACATAAATTGTGAAACAAGTTATAATTGTGATGAAATACTGACTTTACATATATGCCAATGGGTCATATGCTTTACAAAAGCACATGAAACAAAAGCACACATATGAAAATAAATGTGTCAACCCTTAACAATAACAATAAGAACAATAATAAATTAACACTACTGCTAGTAGTTCTACTAATATTCTATTAAAAAAAGTACATTACAGGCCTAGAATCAAAGGGAAAGAAGGAAGTAAAGGAAGCATTAAGAACAAACAAATGGAAAGGAGACATCAATTAATGCAATGATGATAATAGATTAACTGTAATATATATTATATGCCACGTCATAGAAGTTATCAAAAGTTCAAATCAAAAAAACAACTTCCATGTATATGTCAATCAATCAAGTGCATAAAAAAGCATGATATAACAGCACACAGGCCTACCTGATACACGAGTAAGTACAAGTAATCTCCTGACAACAACAACATAAGCCTAAAAGTATGTGATTACTGACATGGAAATAGACCAGAAGAAAACCATACAAGAAGCAATAAAGGACAAATGAAGGGGTGGGGGTAACATGTCAACTGGAATGTTACAATGCAAATACATGAACCGTAGCACATACAACAGTCAAACAAGTCATAAATGGCTAAATACTTTCAAATTAAATCATCTGGAAGGGAGTAAAGAGAAGAAAGGTTTAGTGTTTTTGATACAGAAAGATAATAGCATATAAGTGGATGAATATGGCTCACAACTGTGACTGCCCACGTTCAAGCAAACAGGAACCAGAAAAAACATGAAAGAAGAATAAGAACACGTATGAAATACACGTTCTTATTCTTTTTTTGTTGTTTTTACAGTGTATGTAGATCTAGAAAAGGTCGTTTTAATCAGAAAAATTATTTATGATAGTAGCAGGATCTGGGAGTTTGAGAAACAAAGTTGTTCATGGAGAGGGTAGAGTCAAGGCAGACACCAAGGTTTTTAGCTGAGTCAGAAATTGGGACTGATGTATTACATAATGAGAGAGAAAGAGGGGGCAGCTGAGAAAGTTTCTGACGGGTGCCAATGAGGATAGCTTCCGTCTTGTCGTCATTAAGCTGGAGTTTATTGTATGTCATCCAGTTCTTAATGTCCGAGTAACACTCAGTGGTGCGAGTCAAGAGGTGCTGTACATTGTCAGGTGAGTCACTGTCTTGAAGTTGGGTGTCATCAGCATAGAGGTGGTGTTTTATAGTGGGAGTTGATGATTGTGGACAGGGGGAGGTGTAAAGATTGAAAAGAACAGGGCCAAGGACAGATCCTTGTGGAACACCACAGGTCAGGTATGCAGGTTGAGAGTAAGTGCCATTGATGAGAACAGTTTGTTTTCTGTTTGATAGATATGAAGTGAACCAGGAGACAGCAGTGTCAGAGATGCCAAAAGTATGATGGAGTCTAGAAAGGAGAATACCATGATCAATGGTATCAAAGGCTGCAGACAGATCGAGGAGTGTGAGGAGAGAGACTTTGCCAGTATCAGTTGCAAGGAGGAGATTGTTCAGAATGTGTAGTAGGGCAGTTTCAGTGCTATGGCACTGGCGGTAGGCTGATTGGAAAGGATTGAGGAGATTGTTGGCAGACAGATGAGAGTTCAGCTGGTTGAGGACAACTTTTTCAAGGAGTTTTGACAAGAAAGAGAGATTAGAGATAGGCTGGTAGTTTTTCAGTTCATTTAAGTCTAAATTGTATTTCTTGACGAGAGGGTGAACGATAGCAGACTTGAAAGAATCCGGGACAGTTCCAGTTTGAAGAGAAGTGTTGATGATGTCAGTGATGAATGGGAGGAGAGTAGGGAGACAGTTGGAGTAAAAGAGAACGTGGAAGAGGATCCAGTTCGCAAAGGGGATTTCATGTTTTTTACTGATTACCATGAATTCAGTCTTCCTGCTGTTTAGTTCCAACCCCTTACTTTTGCTTTCTATTTCTAGTATATTCACAATGTTTAATAGGTCCCTTTCATTTTCTGCAGTTAGCACAGTGTCATCTGCGTATCAAATGTTGTTTATCATTTTTCCTCCAGCCTTTAATCCAGGGTATTCTTCTAGGTTTCTCATGATGTTTTCGCTGTAAAGTGAAAACAGATCTGGTGACAAAACACAACCTTGTCTGACTGCTCTTTTGATATTTTGGAAAGAGCTTAGAATATTCGTTTTTTATTCTCATTGCAGCTATTTGTTCCCAATACATATTTCTGATTATTCGTAGATCTTTTCCATCAATATCGAGTCTTTCTAGTTGGTTGATCAATTCTTCATGTCTTACCTGATCATCATCATGTCGAGCTTGCTCGGCTATCCATGACACGTTTCTTCCATCCTTCTCTGTCAGACATTGCAGTAGGTAGTTCATCATACTGACAGTTCATCGATAGTTGAATGGTCTTCTTTGGACGTCCTGGTCTTTGTTCGCCGTGACTGGGTCTCCATAGTAGAACATCCCCCACCAGTTCTTCTTTGCTACTCCAGCAGTGTCCCGTGAAGCGTAGTCTTTGTTGACGTATTGATTTACTGATTGGTGGGATCTTGCCATATAACTCTTTGTTAGTTGGATGTTCTCTCCAGGATTTGTTCAGGGCTGCACGCAGCATTCGTGTGTACATGTATGCTCCATCAATCTTCCTCTCCTATGTCGTTGTTAGGGTCCAAGAGATTGAGCCATATGTAAGAACGGACTCTACTGCTCCTCGGAAGAAGTTCCTTTTCAGGTTGTCTGGCAGATTGGATTTCCAGATTTTGTCCAGTTGATTTAGTGCACCCCAGGCATTTCCGAGTCTGGTGTTGACGTCTTGTTCTGTGGAGTCAATGTAGCTGCCAAGGTATTTAAAGTCTTGAACTTGTTTGATCGTATCTCCATTGAGACTTCTCATACCTTCTGATGCGTCTTGGTTCAGAAAGATGAACTCTGTTTTGTTCGCATTAAGGTGGAGTCCGATCTCCATTGCTGTTTTTTCGACACTGTGAAGGAGAGATGTTGCATCTTTTAGGAAGTCTGCGAGAACAGCCAGGTCATCAGCGTAATCCGCATCTGTTATCTTTACCGCAGGGTAGCGTCTGCTCTTCTGTTCTGTGAGGGTAAAGCCGAGTTTTTAGTTCTTATCCACTGCTTTCCTCAGCACATAATCGACACAGATGATGAAAATGTAGGGGGCAAGCGTATCTCCTTGAAGGACTCCAGCAGTGATGTCGAAGAAGTCTGTGTCTCCGTCGGGGGAGCGAACCATACAGCAGGTATTCTGATACAGCATCATGATGGCGTCTACTGTTTCCTTGGGTTGTCCATATGCAGTTAGACTCTCCTTCATCTTTCCTCGGTGGATCGAATCAAAAGCTTTGGAAAAGTCATAAATAGGAGAACGGCTGGAAGGTTTTTGGTTTTTATGCCTTCCAATATACATCTGATGGTGAGTATTTGTCCTAATGTCGATATGTTTTGGCAAAACCCGTTTTGGTTATTCCTCAGAACTGGATCTATCTCCGGCCTTATCCTATTTAGGAGCATTAGGTTGTAGATCTTCACAGAAATTGCAGTTAATGTGATTCCAAGGTAGTTTTTGTGATTCCAAGGTCAACTTTCTTGGGGAAAGGAAGCAGGCATCCTTTAGTCCATTTGTTTATTGGGTCTTGGTTATGGCCGTTGTTGCAGCATTCCAGCAGTATCTGGTGAAATTCCTTTATTTTCCATACTTCCGCTGGTATCTCATTGAGTCCGCATGCTTTTCCAACTGAATGCTTTTCACTGCTATCAGTAGTTCATCCAACGTAAATGGCCCTTTCTTGATATTCAGCTCCTCGCTCTTCTTGCCTAGATGCTTTTAGCTTAGCTCTGTTACAGCTTTTTCTACCACTTATTTCGTTCACAGTCTTCCAGGCAACAGCAGACATTTTGTTGCTGACAGCATTTGTGATCTGGTCGATCTTGTTTTGTAGCTAGTTTGTTTGCTCTGCTTCATAGGCCTCTATGAGAGCAGCACGAGCATTATTGAGGTAAAAGATGTTCTCAGGGGATGGTTGAGAGTCTTTTAGTAGTGTAGCTTCTTTTAGTTGCTTGCGTTTTTGACAGATTTCCTCATTCACCAATGCAGTTTGTTTCTTTACTTTGGGTTTCAGCGGGATAGTGTATGCAGCTGTTTCTTTACAAGCCATTTCAAAGTGGTTGTATGTCATGTTAGCAGTCTTTGCTGAGACTGTATCTTGTAGGGCAGCAAATCTATTTCTCACCGTTGTAATGAAGATGTTACGAATTTCAGGGTAATGTCGTTTAGATTTGACCAGTCATTGGGGTACTATTGCAAGATTTCTTTTTATTTGCTCGAAGGCTCAATCGAAGTCGAGCAGAAACGATGCGGTGGTCTGATGTAACACTGAAAAAGAGCTGAATGCTCTGCAATTTTTTGCATTATTTTTCCATTTCTTATTGATGATAATATAGTCAAGTTGTGCTTTGCTCCCATTTGGAGATTTGTGTGTCCATAGCTGACCTGGTGTTTTCTGTGCAAAGGAGATTGTTTTCATTGAGATAGTCTTTTAGCATAGAGCCGTTTCTGTTAGTCTGAGAGTGATATGCATATTTGAAGCCATCAAGGTTTCCAAGTTGTGCGCTGAAGTCGCCACCAATAATGAGGATGTTGTGCTTCAGGACTTGTCTGGTGACTGATGTTAATTAAGTCCTGATCAAATCTTTCGATTTCCACTTCATCACTTACATTAGTGGGACTGTAACAAGAGACTATCGAGATTCGAGGATTTCCGTTGAAAGTAGCTATCATTATTCTAATATTCTACCTGATCAAACCTTGGTATAATCAACAAAGCATAAATATAAACCCTTATTCATCTCGACTGACCTCTGTATGATAGTTCTTAGGATGTATACGGCATTAATAGTTCCTTTCCCTTCCACAAATCCACACTGTTCTTCTGCTATTTCTTTTTCGATTCTATTCCTTGTCCTCATCATGATTATTCTTAATAGGATTTATGTTACATGACTCATCAAGCTGATTGTGTGATGGAGTTCGCATTCTATAGCCCCTGTCCTCTTTGGAAGTGCAATGAAAATTGATTTTGACATATCTTTGGGGATTTTTCTAGTGTCATAAATCCCATTGAGGAGGACCGTTATTTTTTCAATACCAAATTCCTCCAGGGCTTCAATCATCTCTGTAGTAATACTGTCTGGTCCTGGGGCTTCTCCTGGTTTCATCTTTTTCAGTGCTGCTCTTAACTTCATCTTTCATTATGGGTGGTCCTTCAACATTCTTTCTGATAATGCGTTCTTCGTTTTTGTCATCTCTAAAAGGTCTTTAATGTACTCTCCCCATCTATCTAATTTTTTTTTTTTTCCATGATAAGCGTACCATCTTTCGATTTTAAGCAGCCAGTTGATGTGTAAGGCAGATTATGATGATGAAGACATTTATCATTAAAAAGATTCATACATAATCATAATCATCATTATGAAGCGTACCATTCTTCAGCCTTCCGGATTCACGCATAACTCAATGGCAACAATCTGTGATGTAACTAAAAACAAGGGCTGCAAAAACAACCACAAGTGCTGCCACCAAATAAATGATGCTTTTATGTATCAACACTTACCAATGCCCAGAATGATGCCCCTAACCAAATCGTTCTCAGAACATTTCTCCTGTAATCTGGGTTTTTCCACCTGTCCTTGAAAGACTTCGTTTTCTTGCATGATAGAGTCATCTCTTTGCTGACAAGCTGTTCAGATGTTTCCTGTTCATCATGATTTTCCCCATCACCGCTGTTTTCTTCTGTACCCATCGTTTCACCTGGTAAATAACATCAAAACAATTCATTCTGTTTCTCTCTATATGCTGATGAAAACAGACAGACATCTCCACTTTCTCCATTTCTAAATTACAGTAACAACAAAATATACAGATAACACACTTACAAACATACACACTTGCACACACCCACACATTCAATTTCAAATTTCTTCAGCTTCTGTGAAAATGACTCTCCAAAACTTGCATTTTATTTTCTTTCATCTGTAGTCTATACAAAATACAACACATTTTCACTTTCTTTTGTCAGTATGAAAATCTGAATCAAAGTGACTGTCAAGGTTCAAGAAAACAAACCAAAGGCAATTGACAAGTGAATGAAAACGCACAGTTAATTAACCAATAAAACAAGACAGGTGCAATTTTCAACCATTGGCCTTTGTCGAGCATAATAATACTAAAGACATCAAAGTTATTAATTCACAAGATTTAGGACAAAAACAACAGATCAGACAACTTCCTTGAAGGCTCATTCTGATTCTATTCGTTGAGCTGGAGGAGACAGCCCTATATGACAATGACAAAACAGATAAATTTCCTGTCTGGTATAACTGCCGTATCAACTTTTCAGTGGACTACAGTACATTTCATTTTCACACTCATAAGACGTAAGAGTCATGGCTAATTTTAAGTTTGTATCTTGTATTTTTTGTAGGCCTACCTTAAAAACATTAATTCATTTTACTGTTTTATCAAGATTCCTTTCCTCCCATTTATCACACAAGTTAGGGGTTTGGTTGCTGCTATTAAGAATACCACAGTAATGTTTGATACCTTTATGAACTGAATAAAGTGTTTGTAATGCTATGCGTGGGTGCCATACCTTTATGAACTGAATAAAGTGTTTGTAATGCTATGCGTGGGTGCCATACTTTTATGAACTGAATAAAGTGTTTGTAATGCTATGCGTGGGTGCCATACCTTTATGAACTGAATAAAGTGTTTGTAATGCTATGCGTGGGTGCCTCTGGTTGTTGTTGTTCACTCTCATATTATTTTCTTGTAATATTTCTTTACGGCAGATTTGCATCCTAAATGTGTAACAGAGCTAGTATTTACAACCAGTCACTGTGGTGTATTGGTTAGCACAATGGACTACCGACTGAAAGGTTGTGGGTTTGAATCCCGACCAATCTCTTCAAATGTCATTGTGGGATTGTTTGACTCCAAACGGCTCCTACCCAGAGCTGAGCATGCGTTAGGCTCACTTGGAAGACTGGGACCACACAGTCGAGTCTCATCCACTTCAAAGATGCATCATTGAGGGTGTTGTTCAAATTGTCTGACTAATATCGCAGATATCTGTATCTCTCAAGCCTGGTTGATACCTGGCTATATTATGATGGTAAGTGCAGAGTACAGTTCTGTTACACAGTCTCAGTCCTAGATGTAACTCGATAGCACCATGATTATCATCATCATTGTCATCATCAATGCATTGTAAAAACTGTGCCAGCTTCTCTGGCCATTCGGCTGGAGTACAAAATTGGGGGAAATATTTACAAATGAAAATGAGCACAAAGGAACTTTCACTAAGTGCGATGATCCTAAAATAAATAAATAAATGAATAAAATAAAATGCCTAAATTCACATTAAACTTTTCGTTAAACTCTATTTGTACTTGCAAAAAACAAAAACAAACAAAAACAACAACAAAGAAAACAAACAAACAAACAAACAAAAAATTACCATCTTCTTTCCTTACGTCTTTAATAAAATGGATACCCTTTCCTGCCCATTTATCACAACGTTTTATTCATTCGTTGAAAAGAACTGGCTCAGCTAACAAATCATGTGGTTCGTTCAGTTTTACTTGAACTTTGTAAAAGTTTTTCTTATATGCTCTAAAAATACTAGCCTGGAATTTGTTGTCCTGTATAGATTTGGAAATATTGTTTGGTCTGCGAACATCAAGCTTATCAAGGAAATTACAGTTTGGGATGACTACATTTTTCAATGACGATTTGTCTTTTCAAGTTTTCTGAGCCATATTAGCTGATAATTCTTTTAAAATCTGGGATAGTCAATCTTCCTTTGTTATTGTTTGTAGTTGCACTTTTTTCTGCTTTTCCAGATAGATGATTATTTTTATAGCTTTATTTAATTACAGCTTCATCTAATTATAGCTTTATCTAATTACTCAGAGCAAAATAAATCAACAGCTGGCACCAAGCCGGTCGACAAAATAATGTATATACATAATCATACATGTGTTGCCGTTATTCTTCTTGCTGTGGTGAATAATGTTAGCAATATGTGTGTGTGGTATGAGTGTGTGTGGCAAGGAGAGGGGGGACAGGAGGGTGGATGGATACACATGTACGTGTGTATGTGCATATGAGTGCATGCACGTGTGTGTATAAGTGCATGCACGTGTGTGTATAAGTGCATGCACGTGTGTGTATAAGTGCATGCACGTGTGTGTATAAGTGCCTGTTTGCCTGCAAGCCTCTGTGTGTGTGCACATGAGCTGCTGCATATCTGCATGTGAGTGCGTATGTGTGCGTGCATAACTGCATGTGTGTGTGTGTGTGTGCGTGTGTGTGTGTGTGTGTGTGTGTGTGTGTGTGTGTGTGTGTGTGTGTGTGTGTGTGTGTGTGTGTGTGCGTGCGTGTGTGTGTGTGTGTGAGTGTGACCTTAACTGCTTTCATCTGTGCATGGCATGTCAGAGCGTCTGATGAAAACATTCAGAAAATTGCTGGCAAAGCCAAAGTTGTACCACAAACCATTTAACCCTTTTGTTAAGACCCCAGTTGTTCTAATAATAATGAGAAATACAGAATGTTTATATGTGTTCTCAATCTATTTTCATATGTTTCTGGACTGAAAGGAAGTTATTCACACTGAGAAGGCAAAGTCCAGGTGGGAAGCCTATCATACTGAATGTCATAGAGCTGTAAGCTGAAGTTCTGACGCCTTAAATTCAATCCGTACCCGTACCCACAATGTAAAAAATGGCCTGCTTGTTGGCCGTCATCATGCTTCAAACATTCTGATGGTTTTCATAGGGTCCTTTCCTCCTATTTCTCACTTCAAGAACTTGCAAGCACAGGGGTTTGTGCAGGCTTCAGAAGTCTGCCAGATAATTGCTGGCAGATTAGTGAGGAGTGCATATGGAATAATCCCAGTATGATGAATCTCCTTGAACAATATCCAAACAAAGCAGAAATCGATAACAGTGCACAATCTCAAAGAAATCAAGAATGATTATGTCTTGTGCAATGAATGTGGTAGCCAAGACAGATTATGTCTTGTGCAATGAATGTGGCCAAAACAAACTATGTCTTGCGCAGTGAATGTGGCCAAAACAGACTATGTCTTGCGCAGTGAATGTGGCCAAAACAGACTATGTCTTGTGCAGTGAATGTGCCCAAGACAGACTATGTCTTGTAAGGTGAATGTGGCCAAGACAGACTATATCTTGTGCAGAGAATGTGGCCAAGACAATGTCTTGTGCAGTGAATCAGGCAAAAATAGACTATGTCTTGTGCAGTGAATGTGGCCAAGACAGACTATGTCTTGCGCAGTGAATGTGGCCGAGACAGACGTCTTGTGCAGTGAATGTGGACAAGACAATGTCTTGTGCAGTGAATGTGGCCAAGGCAGACTATGTCTTGTGCAGTGAATGTGGCCAAGGCAGACTATGTCTTGTAAGGTGAATGTGGCTAAGACAGACTATGTCTTGTAAGGTGAATGTGGCCAAAATAGACTGTCTTGTGCAGTGAATGTGGCTAAGACAGACTATGTCTTGTGCAGTGAATGTGGCCAAGGCAGACTATGTCTTGTGCAGTGAATGTGGCCAAGGCAGACTGTCTTGTGCAGCGAATGTGGCCAAGGCAGACTATGTCTTGTGCAGTGAATGTGGACAAGACAATGTCTTGGACAGTGAATGTGGACAAGACAGACAATGTCTTGTGCAGTGAATGTGGCCAAGACAGCCTATGTCTTGTGCAGTGAATGTGGCAAAAACAGACTGTGTCTTGTGCAGTGAATGTGGACAAGACAATGTCTTGTGCAGTGAAATATGGCCAAGACAGACTATGTCTTGTGCAGTGAATGTGGCAAAGACAATACAGCCAGGGCACTGGGCATCAGATTAAAAGACAGCCTAAGCAGCAACAGATAATTTGAAAGCTATGGGTGAACCCCCCATTCAAACTGCTCTAGAACATGAAAAATAGGTTGTTTCTCTTCTGTTCAACATATATGTAAGAAGAATTTCACAATACCTTAAGAAAATCAAAAATATCATTTTCAGAAAGCCCTGGGGAGTCCTAGGAACACTCAATTCTTCATTCAATTTCAGATGAAAAGCACATTTTTTACTTAAGGAAGATTTTTAAAAACACACACATACACACCAAAGTTGAGCACCAATGTATCTAACAACAGTGTCACACTACAGGTAACACTTTTGCAATCCTGAAGAACACCACAAGGTGAGGGTGAAAGCTGATGTAAGTGATAATTACCCTTTGCAGATAGGAATGATTTGATATTGCCTTCACACACACACACACACACACACACACACACACACACACACACACACACACACACACACACACACACCACACACACACATACACACATACACACAGACACACCACACACACACACACACACACACACACACACACACACACACACACACACACACACACACACACACACACACACATACACACACACACACACACACACACACACACACACATATCTGGCTTACGCCAAGTTGATTTCACTCTGGATGCCACATCACTCCTCCACAAAGATAATGCAAAGTTATATCAATGCCCAGTCTTATAGTTTATAACAGTACAAACTTTAAAAAAATCTTATCTGTAGCAATGTTTGCCATATCTTAACTATCAGATAGAAACTGTCACTCTAAGTCCAAGGATAAACTGTTTAGATACTACACAAAACAGACAGAAAGTACATGCATGTACACTTAAAGTGGTCAGATTTCAGAAATGATTACACTAAAAGAAGAACTAACAATTAAATATAGTGGTAAGAATGAACAAACAATATATAGTTGCATAGACATATATAATATATATACACAAATACAGAATTATTAAAACTGAGCTTTAACTCAACTAAGTACATGTATATTATAAAATAATATTTTCAAATTGCCAGTATAAAAATATGGGACAGACTGAGTGACAGAGCAGTACTCTGCATTAACTATCATAATATATCCAGGCATCAACTAGGCCAAAGAGATGCAGTGTTGAACAGGATATCTGAGCAGAACTCTCAACAGAGCATCCATAAAGTGGATTAGCCCCAACTATGTGATCACAGTCTTCCCAACAAGCCCACATCACACTAAACTGTGGGTAAGAGTCAGTCATGGAAGAAAAATTCCACATTTTGCTTTCTTTTTATTTTCTTAAGACTGATATGGGTATAAAGACTGACAAGGTTAAATATCTGGGAATGGTCATCTCACCAGATGCATATGCACATCAGAAATAGCCAGCAGAATCGGCCAAGACAAAACAGCATTCAAGAAGATGAAAAGTGCTCTTACCAACAAATGCCTATCAATTAACATCAGGAAGACAGTTCTTGAATGTTATAAAGAACTGATAATGTTGTATGGTTGTGAGGCATGGACAGTCAACATGCAAAGTCAGAACAAAATTGAGGCAACTGAAATGTGGTTTCTAAGAAGAATGTTGAGAGTTCCATGAACAGCAAAGAAAACAAACAAGACAGTCTTGAAGGAGGCAGACACAAGAAGATCATTAACAAAGAAGATTAGGAAAAGACAAGTAACATTTATAGGCCATTTTATGAGGAAAGGGGAATTTGAGCACCTGGTCACACCAGAAAAGCTGGAGGGAAAGAGAACACCAGGTAGACCCAGGAAGAAAATATTGGATAGACTTGCAGGGTGGCTGAGAACAGAGAGGATGGGAGATGTACTTGCAGCGACAGGGGATAGAGTCGTGTGATTGCCAATGCCATGTGGCAGGGCACATGATGATGATGATGATGATGATGGGTTCAAACCCATGGCTGCCCAGTCAGTAGCCTGTTGTGTAACCACTCTGCCATGGTCACAGGCAAATTATAATAACACCTCAGTATAACCCTAATCATTCAACAGTAATATGAATATAAACAGTACACTGAAAATTCAATGCCTGTGATTCTGTGTTGATAGCTGTAATGACTGCACAGTATGGAATCCTTCATTTAGCACATTATTCTTTAATGATAATATTACTACTACTAGTAGTATTAATGATGATGATGATGATGATGATGATGATGATGATGATGATGATGATGTCAATAATAATTCTGTTTTGATACAATGGACAGTACAGTCTATATCAAAGCATGTTTGTTGCACTTTATATAACAAAAGAATAAGGATTGTATCAATTAATGTAGGCCTATATGCGAGGCAGAATGAAAAAGCTAGCTGAAGACACTCCCAGTCAGTACAGCCAAGGCTAAATATAGCTGGAAAGGTCAAAATTATCACAACTGAGATTTTTCCTATTTTTGTCTTTAACTTAGATCTATGAAAATTTATATATTCCATGGCTGGGATTCAATTTTCTAAATCTGCTGTGATATGATATGCATGCGAAATGTGGACTGTCATTGCAGTTTGGAAAGGTGAATCCAAGCCACGGAAATGAGCTGCTATCTAAAGATACTTAACATATATACATACACATCAGTTATGTATATATATATATATTATATATATATATATATATATATATATATATATGTATATATATATACACACATATAGGCCTATATATATATATGTAGGCCTATATATATATTTTTATACATATATATATTATATATGTATATAGCCTGCATACATATATATATATGTGTGTGTGTGTGTATACATACATACATACATACATACATACATACATATACACATACACACACACACACACACACACACACACACACACACACACACACACACACATACATCAGTGCACGCAAGAGGAAGATCCTGTATGCAAGTGGAAGATCCTGTTAATGGTACTTTTGCCTTTGTAAACTCAACCTCTTCTTCAGGAATAATGTACGTGCTTGCTGCTGTGATCTATTCAGAATGATTTTTGGACATATGTTTGTTGCTATGTCAAATCAAACTGATTATGCTGTAATACCAAAGGAAATAAGTGGGAAGCAGGGAGAATTTTAAGGAATGTTCTGAGCTTACCACGTTATGCTTTGTGGCTGCGTCTATGCTAGCTGAATGGGTAGCACAAACTGTGTTGGGTTTGAGAAATTCTACATGGGAGATAACTCCATGACTCTCAAGAATTATGTTACTTAGTTGATTATGCTGTAGTTCTGGTAGTGCTGAAGATTTCCTTTCTTGAAAAGGGTAACAATTAGTGACTGGGTGCATGACTTGGGCCAATTGATTCTACACCTGCAGCCAGCCTTAATTTATTTTAGTGACTTCACTGCTGCTGCAACAGACTTTTGGGATGTCATCTTCATTTGATGAATCCTGATCTGTTAAAATACTTTGATCTCCTTTATTCTGTTTTCCAATGCTACCTCACATTTTCTTTCAATAAATAGACTACATTAGTTAGTAACAGTATTTAATTCTTTTGTAAATACACTATTTAAAAATCAGTGTAAAATTCTTTTATAAGTTTCATAAACAGATGATAAGTAAACAATTTTTTTTTATCAATGGACTATGTTTACTATACATATACATGTATAATTCTTTTATAAATGGACTGTCAATAAGTATATGATTCTATATAGACTGCTTGCTTTCTGGTCATTGTTAAGGAGTTAAAATGTGATTTACCATCAGTTTCATTAAATCTTGTTGTGTAATGTTGCTTTCTTTTGTAAGCTTTCATATTGAAGTAACAGGATTGAAAATGCACAATGATGCAGTTAAAGGCTATGATGGATGTACAAGACAATGGAGTGATGTAACTGCACAAAGTATGAACTGTGATGTTGCAATCACAGCAAAACAAATTGTCATTGTGGATCGGATAATTACTTCACTTTTCATTTTCAATGCAGTTGCCTGCGAGGCTGACAGTACACTCTGCTTTCGGTCAACTGTTCTTTCACTTGCTGACGTTAGATCATCTAACTCGAAACACACACACACACACACAGCGTCTCTCTCTCTCTCTCTCTCTCACACACACACACACACAGAGCGTCACACACACAGAGCGTCACACACACACACACACACAATGTTAGCATTATACTACATGCACACGTTGCTGTCACGCAAATGACACGTGGGCCTAGTCTAGATTTCAGGCGGGCGTCGCTTACATCAGTCGACAATTAAATTAACTATGACTAATTTTGGAGGTAGAAAAAGACGAGTAGGGGCATTTCCCCCCCCCCCCCTTTTTTTTTAATCAGCATAACTTAACCTCTCCTAAAAACTACTACTTCTTCATATAGGTCTACATTCGTCTCTGATCTCGTCCTCTACTCAGAGACTATTGACATAATATATTGTTGTGTTACACTGTAACACTACAGATAGACAAAAGATGTTTGCATCGCAGCAGCTTGCGCCAATGACAATTATACAATTCGATGCAGCTCATGACATGAATAAGCAAAACTCATCACCTGTAACTATCAATTTTCCCCAGTAACAGCAACATACATTCTCGTATGCTGCATTTTGGAGTCAGCCTTTTCTCACGTCACAGGCTATGCATGAGAAGTCGTGCTCGTTCTGATTTGGCCTCAAGTTGTCTCGGTCAGCGTCTTGCGGTGCTTAACCAATTTTAACTCCATGTAAGATAAGTAATTGGATTATTTTCTGGATAAGGTAAGATCTTGCTTTATCTGCTCTTTGTATTATTTTTTTGATATTGCTCGTGTGAGGAATTTAGGGCCGAAACACTTGCTTAAGGGGGTCTTCTCCTTCGACCTCCTATTGCCCAGCTGTCCCCAGAGTTTCTTGCTTCTCTCATTCGACGTCTTGCGGTGCTTGGTCTATTGTAACATATGTGCGAGTAAGTGACTAGATTATTTTCTGAAAAAGGTCAGATCTATGCTTTCTTTGCTCTTGGTAATATTTTTGCTCTTTATCATGTAATCATTTTCATGACATTGTTGCATTATATATATCATGACCGGATCAACTGGTGTAATAAGGGGGGGGGGGGGGGGGAAGAACGGATAAGATTCAGTATGGCAAGGCAATGTTGTAGACTCGTGAGATAGGTTAGGAAGATTTTTGTCATGTGGAGCAGTCTGTGTTA
The DNA here is from genome assembly GCA_030674185.1 of Monoplex corrugatus. NCBI lineage: Eukaryota > Metazoa > Mollusca > Gastropoda > Littorinimorpha > Ranellidae > Monoplex > Monoplex corrugatus. The sequence goes on along the minus strand of CM060309.1, from coordinate 76,209,986 downwards.
GGGAGGCAGTTTTTGTGTAGAAGGTAGTTTTTATGTAGAAAAATTTTTCGAGGTGACTGTGGTCTTCATGTTGAAGGCACACAGCTTGTGTTTCACTCAATTTGATGTGAACATTGTTTGGGAAAAAAATGAAACTATAGAGCTGTTTGTCTCACTTCGCTTTTAGCTCTCCTAGTACAAGGAAATAGGAGAGGCCTAGGTGAAGTCATATCTGTCTCAGACAGATGAAGAGTGTTGTTGTTATCATGTTTAATGCCTTATAACACTACTATCCCTATGGTCCATGTTAATTTGTTTCTAGTTCAGAGAGGTAACTCGTTTGTACTTTATAGAGATATCTCGACATCCACAGATGATGTTGGATGGAAGTACTTTAGTGCTGTAGCTTCGTTGTAGTTTTGTAGTGCCAGCTCTGTCGTCATCGTTGTTGTATACCCTTCTGGGTATTGTGAAGGTTAGTACGGTATTGTATATATGTACGGTTGAAGTTCAAACGCGAGTAACTGTAAATTGAAAGAAGATAAATTAGGGTAACGGAATTAACATTAAATCCACTGGTGGTATGTACATAGTGATGTATTTAGTTAGAAACTAGTGTTAATAATGAATGCTTTATACCTATGTAATACTTTGTAGTGAATGTTGAGCTGCGAGTTAGGCAAGTAAATCATACAGGAATTATGCGCCATGTAGGTAGCTGGCAAATATGGACTGTAAACTTTAGAACAAGAAAGTGATAAGTCGTGAGTCATTGGCGAAGAGCTGCCAGAGTCTTTGATAGTCAAGCATAGCATAGTCATTGGCCAGTCGAAATAAAAAAAAACATGGCCAGCAAAGATTGGATGCTAGGCATTGCTTGAGATGGTGGGAATTAAGTGGAGGAGGTTATTGTGACATTGACGCTGCATAGCAAACCATATGGTTGGAATAAATGATGATTTTAAAATCTTCTTTTCAATTTGAAATTGTGTATGTTGACAAATGGAATAGTTAATACTTTGAAGGCCGGATTTGCAAAAAGTGGTTAATTAAACTCTGGAAATCTACATGTATGAATTATCATTTGTGAACAAAATAAGCGTAAGAATGGCAACATCGGTAATTTCGAGTAATTTCCACAAGCAGAAATTATTCCTGACACATTCATGTGAGGAAGATTATTGTTGAACCTCGTAATTCGTGTGAGGGTGATGTTGAACTCTGCGGCCGGAACATTTACTGGTAGTCCTTCATACCTTCCGTTCATTGTCTGTTTTGATGTCAATGGATGTTATATGTTAGTCTTGGATACAAGACTTGGTTGATTGATTGAGCAATATTAACTATGAAATATTGTGGACGAAATATTAGGATCATCATCATCATCAGGTGCCTTGCCGCATGGCGTTGGCGACTATAGACTTCCATCTGTCTCTCTCTTGTTGCCTCAAGCATCTCTTCCACCCTCCTTGTCTTCAGCCACTCTGCAAGTCCGTGTAGTATCTTCTCCCTGGGTCTACCCGGTTCTCTCCTTTCCTCCAGCTTTCCCGTTGTGACCAGGTGTTCCAATTCCCCTTTCCTCATAAAATGGCCTATGAATGTTGCCTACCTTATCCTAATCTTCCTTATGAATGATCTACCTGTGTCTGCCTCCATCAAGACTGTCTCGTTTGTTTTCTTTGCTGTCCATGGAACTCTCAACATCCTTCTTAGAAACCACATCTATCTCGGCAGCCTCAATCTTGTTCTGGCTTTGCTTGTTGACTGTCCACGCCTCGCAACGGTACAACAGTACTGGTTCTATATAACATTCAAGGACTCTCTTCTTGATGTTAATTGATAGGCATTTGTTGGTAAGAATGCGTGTCATCTTCTTGAATGTTGTTTTTGCTCGGCCGATTCTGCTGGTTATTTCTGATGTGCATCTGCCATCTGGTGAAATGATCGTTCCCAGGTATTTAAACTTATCAACCTGTCTCAAGGTTGTGCAGTTTGCTGTTATTTTGCATGAGGGGATTTCATAATTTTTACTGATCACCATGACTTCAGTCTTCCTGCTGTTTAGTTCCAGCCCCTTACCTTTGCTTTCTATTTCTAGTATATTCACAAGGTTTTGTAGGTCCCTTTCACTTTCTGCAATTAGCACGATGTCATCTGCGTATCGAATGTTGTTTATCATTTTTCCTCCAACCTTTAATCCAGGGTCTTCCTCAAGGTTTCTCATGATGTTTTCGCTGTAAAGTGAAAACAGATCTGGTGACAAAACACAACCCTGTCTGAGACTTCTTTTGATGTTTTGGAAAGAGCTTATATTGTTTTCTATTCTCATCGCGGCTGTTCGTTCCCAATACATATTTCTGATTATTCGTAGATCTTTTCCATCAATATTGAGTCTTTCTAGTTGGTTGATCAATTCTTCATGTCTTATCCGATCGAAAGCCTTGGTATAGTCAACAAAGCATAAATATAAATCCTTGTTCACCTCGATTGACCTCTGTATGATAGTTCTTAGGATGTATATGGCATCAATAGTTCCTTTCCCTTCCACAAATCCACATTGTTCATCTGCTATTCCTCTTTTGATTCTATTCCTTGTCCTCATCATGATTATTCTTAATAGGATCTTGGTAACATGACTCATTAAACTGATTGTACGATGGAGTTCGCATTCTATAGACCCTGTCTTCTTTGGAAGTGCAATGAAAATTGATTTTGACATATCTTTGGGGATTTTTCCAGTGTCGTAAATTTCATTTAGGGGGACTGTTATTTTTTTAAATTTTTATACCGAATTCCTCTAGGGCTTCAATCATCTCTGTGGTAATGTTGTCTGGTCCTGGGGCTTTTCCTGGTTTCATCTTTTTCAATGCTGCTCTAACTTTATCTTTCATTATGGGTGGTCCGTCAAAGTTCTTTCTTAAGAAAGAACTTTGAAGAACTTTGAAATATTAGGATACAGCTAGTTAAATAGTTTATGTGAATTAAATTGGAATTTCGTATTCATGTGCATGTATCGTTGTGCAAAATCACTTGATTTTGTAGTCATGACTTTAATCATCGTATGTGTTGTTCAATGAAGAATAAGTTTGAGGTTGACAATATAATTTATTGATACTGAGATATGTTAGGATTTCGGCTATGGCCCATAAACAACATGATGTGATTTGATTTGATTTGATTCACGCACTTGGCAAAATTCAGTGTGCGTTGATAAAAGGAGTGTGAGCGTCATGAACGTGCACGTATGAGTGCACTTGTACCTGTACTAAGTGTGTATATACATGTACAGGCATACACGCACACACACAAGCTAGCACTTGTGGTCACAGATAGTCCACTATATACATACGTGTGTGCGTGTGCCACATGTTGACGTGTATCTTTGTAGGTATGCTCTCATCCTGGTGTGAAAATTGGACGTACTCATAAATTCATAGATATGCATATGTTTACATTTGTGTTACGACCAGTTCAAGTCACATCTATATATATATATATATATAAACGCTACAATGTTCACATAAAGGCATGAAGGAGATTGTGGAGATCTGGTTGTGGACTACAAGTCTTGGGTTAGTGGCTTAAGAACAATATTGTGTTCCAGATTGTCTCAATTCTTCTTCCCCTTTTCTTTTACCCTTTCACTGCCGCACCCTGGCCACCAGCATCCTGCATTGCCAGCCATGCTAACAAAGCAACAACTTAACCCTTTGATTCCCTAACTCTATCCACCAAAAGGTTAAGTTTTTGCAGTTGGTGGATAGGGTGCAAGAGTCAAAGGGTTAATGTTGCTGTGAGGCGCCACCGACTGCCAGCGGAACCCCTGTGCGCCAACCATTCCTCAGCAGAACCCTGCAAACCAGCTATTCATCGGCAGAACCCCTGCAGACTAAGAAGTCGGATTCGTCATTTCGTTTTCGTCACTTCACTTCATTTGGTTCGTCACTTCGTTTTGTGCACATCTTCTTACTATAACTGTTGTAAGCATCCTTCGACTTATGCTGTTCACCGTCAGCAGCGCCAGTTCATGACTTCAAATGCCATTGCTTGTAAACATGTCTGAACTATAGACAGTGCATGTCGACTGATTTTGAGGCAGTGGCTGCCATTTGTGTTGGACGTGAACTAATACTGTGTCAGTATTGTAATGTTGTGTGAGTGAGAATGAGTGCGTGTGTATTAATACAGAAATTTGTGTGGAAGTTTGAACTTTAGGCGTTGTGCTGTTGTATGATTGTAAGTCGGTTTGTCTCTGTCTTTTTATAATTTAGGCCTTAGCGAACCTAGCAATATATACTGATGCAAGTTGGAAAGTTAACAGGATTGTTGGTTGTCATTCAGTCAAAACGGTTGTTATTCAGTCATGTCTTGTTTTTTTGTTTTGTTTTTGTGTGTGTGTGTTTTGGTTCTTTTTGTTACAATTCCTGATTCCAGAAAGTAACGTCCTCTCTCTTTTCCCCCCTCAAATCTATCGCCCCTCATTTTCAAGAGGTATTTCCCATAAGAATTCAGTGTCTGAACTTCATAGCATAGACTTATTTCAACATCAAATAACATGTTAGGATGGTTGTAAACAGCTTTGACATTACTGTTTGGGAAACAGTTTGCTGTTCTACTGTCCAGATTTCCACATATAATTAAAAAAAAACACCATCATCTAGCGATAAGGTATTATCCACAAACATTCTTCTAAAGCACTGACATCATATTGTACATCAACAGGCACATAGTAAGGAGAATTATATATATATATATATATGTCTTTATCCAAACCAAATAATTGTTTATCAAATACAACAGACAACTGCTGACCACAATTACAAGGGAGATGATGCACGTATGCAACCAATTCATTTCTAATTAGATTCATCATCATCATCATGTGCCCTGCCGCATGGCGTTGGCGATCATTGACTTCCATCTGTCTCTATCTCTTGTTGCCTCAAGCATCTCTTCCACCCTCATTGTCTTCAGCCACTCTGCAAGTCCGTCTAGTATTTTCTCCCTGGGTCTACCTGGTGCTCTCTTTCCCTCCAGCTTTCTCGTCCTGACCAGGTGCTCCAAATCCCCTTTCCTCATAGAATGGCCTATAAATGTTGCCTGTCTTTTCCTAATCTTCCTTATGAATGATCTACCTGTGTCTGCCTCCATCAAGACTGTCTCGTTTGTTTTCTTTGCTGTCCATGGAACTCTCAACATCCTTCTTAGAGACCACATCTCGGCTACCTCAATCTTGTTCTGGCTTTGCTTGTTGACTGTCCATGCCTCACAACCGTACAACAGTATTGGTTCTATACAACATTCAAGAACTCTCTTCCTGATGTTAATTGATAGGCATTTGTTGGTAAGAATGCGTGTCATCTTCTTGAATGCTGTTTTGGCTTGGCCGATTCTGCTGTCTGTTTCTGATGTGCATCTGCCGTCTGATGAAATGATCGTTCCCCGGTATTTAAACTATCAACCTGTCTCAAGGTCGTGCCGTTTGCTGTTATTTTGCATGTGGGGATGTCATGTTTTTTACTGATCACCATGACTTCAGTCTTCCTGCTGTTTCGTTCCAACCCCTTACCTTTGCTTTCTATTTCTAGTATATTCACAAGGTTTTGTAGGTCCCTTTCACTTTCTGCAATTAGCACGGTGTCATCTGCGTATCGAATGTTTATCATTTTCCCCCCAACCTTTAATCCAGGGTCTTCTAGGTTTCTCATGATGTTTTCGCTGTAAAGTGAAAACGATCTGGTGACAAAACACACCCTGTCTGAGACTTCTTCTTTTGATGTTTTGGAAAGAGCTTATATCGTTTTCTATTTTCATTGGAGCTGATTGTTCCCAGTACATATTTCTGATTATTCGATCTTTTCCGTCAATATTGAGTCTCTCCAGTTGGTTGATCAATTCTTAATGTCTTACCCGATCCAAAACCTTGGTATAATCAACAAAGCATAGATACAAATCTTTATTCATCTCGATTGACCTCTGTATGATAGTTCTTAGGATGTATATGGCATTAATAGTTCCTTTCCCTTCCACAAATCCACACTGTTCTTCTGCTATTTCTCTTTCGATTCTATTCTTTGTCCTCATCATGATTATTCTTAACAGGATTTTTGTTACATGACTCATCAAACTGATTTTGTGATGGAGTTCGCATTCTATAGCTCCTGTCTTCTTTGGAAGTGCAATGAAAATTGATCTTGACATATCTTTGGGGATTTTTCCAGTGTCGTAAATTTCATTTAGGAGGACTGTTATTTTTACTATACCAAATTCCTCCAGGGCTTCAATCATCTCTGTAGTAATGTTGTCTGGTCCTGGGGCTTTTCCTGGTTTCATCTTTTTCAGTGCTGTTCTATCTTCATCTTTCATTATGGGTGGTCCTTCAAAGTTCTTTTTTATAATGTGTTCTTCGTTTCTGTCATCCTCAAACAGGTCTTTAATGTACTCTCCCCATCTGTCTAATATTTTCAACGGGCAGAAGTCAAGTTTCAATGCCCCAAAATACCTCCACCTGGAAGGTAAATGGTAGAGAGTTTTCCGATCTCCCAAGTCAACACGTGTGCAAACCTGCCAGTACTTAAACCCTAGCTCCGTGTGAATACGCATGCAAAGTATTAGTATGGAATATCAAATATGCATCTTACAGACTGATCCCGGAAGTTGTGTCAGTAGCTAACCTATGGAAACATGAAATCACCTAGCAAGCAAGCAGTCATGTTTGGAAAAACGGCTTTCGGCTAATAACTTTTACCGTTAGAAAATAGAAGGCAATGTCATCATGATTGGGAACATCAATTGAAGAGATCAAGATAACATCACCCGGACTGTCTTTCACTGGACGCGCAAAAACGCAAGACAAAAACATTGACTAGAGAGAGGCTTGAAGCTCTAAAACACGTTTGGGATATTATACAGGGGCTGTATAGAACAGACAGAAGTGGAGGACCTTCGTTGCTGCCCCACATACCAATGGCGTAATGGGTAGTAAATAAGTAACATTGATTGATTGATTGATTGGGTTCAGTTTTTACGTCGCCACCCACATTTGGTGATATGGCCGACAGAGATAACCATCCCAGGGAAATGGGGGAAGGGGGACTTATGTAAACCTATACTGACACCACCAGAACAACAATGATGTTAACATGGGACAGTGGAAAGGCCACTTTTAATGTAGTGCTCCCCGGGATTCGAACCCATAATCATTAGCACGTGAATCCGACACTCAAACCAACTGAGCTACTGGGGCCCGCAGAAGTAACATTTCAACTACAATAGCCTTTTTAAAGCTATCCTTGAGTACTTTACGTTGCTACTATTCTAACTACTATAGTCTTTTAAATCTAGACTCAAGTATGTTACCTTGCGTCTTTTCTGACTGCTATAGTCTTAAGTACTTTACTTTGTTTACATCTTACAAACAATCCAATCATCTGCTGCATCGATTGATTGGTATATGCGTGAGCACTTGTGTATGTGCGTGTTTCCTCTTTACTGTTGCTGTTGTTGTTGTTGCTGCTGTTGTTGTCGGCCATCACGCTGTGTGGATATGGGTATGTACGAATGTATATATGTGCGCGCGCGCGCGCGCGCGTGTGTGTGTGTGTGTGTGTGTGTGTGTGTGTGTGTGTGCGTGCGTGCGTGCGTGCGCGCGCGCGCGCGCGCGTGTATATGTAGGCTATTTACTGTTTGTCATTTCTCATTTCTTACTTGTATGTGAGTGCGTCTGTGTACGGGCGTGTGTGAACATGCATGTATTTACTGTTATTTGTTATTTTATCATTTCTTTCTTGTTTATTTCCAAACTTCAGCTGATCTATTGCTGCTCTATTCGTTCAGAGCGCAGAGACGTCATCTTGAGAAACTGAAACTGAAACTGAAACGGTCGCTGCACTGACTTCGCTGACAAGAGGTTTTGGTTCCAATTCTTGGAAGTCAAGGCAGTGAATATCTTTTAGGAGTTCTGATGTGTTGTCGTGAAAACGTTCTTTGCCGTACTCATGCCACCTTGATAGAATGTCTTCCATCTCTGTTAAGGTTTCGCCGTCTTTACTGTCTATGCTTTGATTTTGTCCTTGAAAATTTGTGGATTTCATCTTTCTTATTTGCTGAAACATTTCTTTTGTCTTTCTCTGAACATTTGCCTCTGATTTTTGAGCATTCAGCTGAAGTTAGGAAAATCACCTGGATTGGACAACATATCAAGCGAACTGTTAAAGAACACTGGAGAAGCAGGTGTAACTGCCTTACATCATCTATGTATAAGAATATGGGAATCATGTCAGGATGACTGGAAGCTACAAAACTTTGTCATGCTATATAAAAATGGGAATGCCAAGGACTGCAGTAACTATACAACCATGGCCCTAATCAGCCACACCAGTACAGTACTACTAATCATCATACTGAACAGAATGAAACGAAAAGCAGAAGAACTTTCTGACTGTCAGGCTGGTTACAGATCCAACAGGGGCACAACAGACATGTTATTTGTCTCACAGATTTTGATAGAAAAGGTAAGGAACAGGGAACAAGAAGCCTTCACTACCTTCACTGATTACAAAAAGGCCTTTGACAGTGTCATACACCATCAATTGTTTAATACAATGGCAAAGATGGGCTTCCCCAAACACTTGGTGTGACTTAAAGCAGAATTATACAAAGACCAAAAAGCGACCATCAGATGGAATGGTGTACGCTGCGAATATTTTGGCATTAAAAAAGGAGTCAGGCAGGGCTGCATCCTTTCACCTCATTTTTTTAAACTTATATACAGAGCAGGTCATTAGATAGGCGGATTTAGAAGGGATGGGAATATAGATTGGAGGAAGAAAATCAACAACCTGAGATATGTGGACGACACTGCATGAATGGCAGATAACATCACAAACACGAAGAGAATTCTAACCGAGCAGATGCAGCAGGTTGCAGGGCAGGATTGAAACTGAATGTTAAAAAAACAAAACAAAAACAACAACAACAACAACAAACAAAGTCATGCACATAGCGAGAAAAGAAGACTGTCGTGTGAATTCGTTCCGAACGGGGAGACGTCGTCTTTGAAAAACTGAAACTCATGATGATTCATGAGCATAAGGGTTATGCTGCTGCCGTTGCTATAGTGTATCACTGTATGGCGTTCCATTCTGTCTGGAAGCTGTATGATAGGTTTGTAGTCTGTCCTTTCTTACATAATATATCTTGGTGTCAGCCTGGCCTGACAGGTGATGATGATGACGATGATGATGATGATGATGATTTTTTTTTATCGTCATTATCATTTATTACAATAGCAATATCGATTTTAATCGATGTACTGGGCTTACTATCAGATAAAAAATATGACCGTCAGGAGACGTTGTCAAAGAACAATAAGTCACAAGATGTCTGAAAGTCATCCTTAACCAGTTATTTTAAAATATATTAGAATTTAGCCAACTTTTTTTGCCTTTCTATTTCGGTTTGTTTGTATTTTTAGTACCCCATTTCCATTCCCCTCATTCATTGCTTTTCGTTTTCTGAGACAGCCCTGCCCTGCTCACATGACCGAGGTTAGGCCTAGTTGTGTGGCCTCTGCACCTTGACAACATATCTGTGTGTCCTTGACCTACCACTCTGCCATTCACCGTCAAAATGGCGTCAATGTTCTGTGACATAAAGATGGGCTCGCCGATCGAGGTGTTCGCCCTCACCAAGAGATATAATGACGACAACTGTACCGAGAAAGTGAATCTGGGTGTTGGAGGTATGTGACTCTAATACAATACAGTTGTTCATCTGATTCGATCATTTATATTATGTAAGAATTTGCAAGGGAAAGTCATCTTCATCTTGAAAGTCTCAAGAGTAAACTGTGAAGGTCGACTCGCGGATCTAATTAAATTGCGGTTGCTGGGATCATAAGAGCTCTTTGGATAGACCAGCAGAGCTTTCTCTGTCTCTTTCTAATGCATGAGTGCATGTGTGTGCGTGCGTACATGTATGAAACTGAGATTCTACCGTCAGATTTCATTTCTAAAAAGTACCGGGAAAGATTATCTACGGAATCGGCAGTGAAAACAATGATTATGATACCGGTCCCGAGGCAGCTGAACAGTACAGTTTCTTTTGAAATCACAAAACGACGGACACCACCTACATCAGTATGCATGACATATCCTTTCACAAGGCACAGTATCAGTAATGACAGTAAAGACAAATAGATGATAATCACAAAAATGATAAGTAAATGGGTTCTGTGTCATGGCTGTTTTCTGAATTATGTAGCCTACAACTTCTTATGCAACTAAATAATCCAATTCAGTGGCAACCAGAGGCACAGTTTCTTTAGATAACTAGGTAGGAAAAAAATCGAAAACAGAAAACAAAAAACAACAACAACAAAATAACAATGAACAAACAAAATCAAAAACAAAACAAAACAAAAAAGCCTAAGTCAGAACTGTGTGTATGCCTACTTTGTGTGTGTGTGTGTGTTTTGTGTGTGTGTGTGTGTGTGTGTGTGTGTGTGTGTGTGTGTGTGTGTGTGTGTTCTTTGTCAGTATTACAGTCACACACATTTGACTTGTAAGAGAGGGAACAACTTCAACAAGGCTTATGAAGTTAGATGCATAATCAAAAGATTTTTATTTTTTACATCCAGCCTGCAGAAGGTGTACACAAACACTAACAGTAACATAAATGAATTATGTAAATTCATAACAGTATAAAAATGTAAGAACATGGCTTATTCATTGTGACAAAGGATCGATAAGTTCATTTTGCTGTTCAGAGTGGAGTCCGTCTACATTGCGACTCATGGAGATGGATTTGTGTTCATTTTATATAACACCAGTTTATTGATCTACAAGTAAGGAAGATCAGTAACCTTAAACAGTGCTGTTGTTTATTACATTTCTGGTGGAGTTCAGATGTTATTCATAACATTCCCTATTTTATACATCACAATTATGACATTAATTAGTCAGTGTCATACTTGAATCAATGAAGAATCCAAAAAGACACACTCACACACACACTCACACATGCTCACGCACATCGCTCCTGGCATATGTCTCTGTGGTGGAAAAATGGCTGACATTCTGGCTGATCAGTCATGAGCACTTTTTTTTTTTTTTGTATAAGACTGTACATTGCAAAGAGGGGAAGAGAAGAAAGTGGGTGGGGAAAACAAGAGAACATTTTGGTCAGAAATCAATTGTAGGTAGTTTTCTTATAAATACAAGTTGTAGGTAGACTCCACTGTATTCATCTTAACATCATTGAAAACTACAGTGATCTAGCTTCTATTTGACATAAGGTTTATGTCTAATCTGTATCTTTTCCCAAACATGATTAAGCCATTTGACAGCAAGATCTGCTGGGTTTATTTGTTTAAAAAAAGATAGTGTTCAAAGTTGGGAGATCAAAAATGAAAAAATGTCTAGCTTTAAGCTCCAGATCTACTTTTTTGGTGTTAATGTAAATTTTGATATTCATGCTCTTTACTCTCTTCTTTCATTCACAGATTCAGATACAAATTTATGCACATTATAGACTAACTTGGTCTCAAAAGTTTCTTTGGTAGCACTTAATTCAAAAGAACACCACTTTTTAGTTTTTACTTCATTTAATGATTAAGAGTTCGTTTTAAGGTCTGAGCACATTGCGCATGACAGGAAAATAGTTTTAAATACTTAGATCGCTTGAATTTAATTGAATATTGAAAAGAAAGACAAAAACTGAAAAGACAAAAAGAGGGAAGTTCGAAATTGAGGTCATTATTTCCTCTACGAAAAGGTGTTCGGGTGTTGTGTACAGTAAGAATTATGACTTTGAATTGAGTGTGGAAAGTACTGTCTTATTTTTTCACTCCATTTTGACGGTCACTGATAAAAGAATGCAACTGCAATACTGACAGTTAAGTAAGCACTTGTTCAAAAAAGCAGTAGTGGATAGAACACAGCGAAAGGTGATCTTAAACTGCTGTTAAGGAGTTTCCCAAGAAAGTTGTGGGAAAGGGATTAGTTTTAGCTATGTATTGTGTGTGGCCTGGATATTTTTAATGGCATATGCTGGTGTGTGTATTGTAATTTGTATGCGTAAGAAAGCATGTGCAGGTGTTTACATTTATCTCTTTTGGAGATGCCTCTGTGTGTGCATGGATGCATGTGAGAGTGTGTGTGTGTGTGTGTGTTTGTGTGTGTGTGTTTGTGTGTGTGTGTGTGTGTGTGTGTGTGTTAAAAATCACATTAATTAATTTGATATAATTTTTATTAAAATGTAAAGTGCATAGTGCGAATGATATGGGATACAAAATAGTGGGAAATATTGTAACATCTGCTTCAGAACAACTTGACCCTGAGGGCCACCAGTCCATTCACTGATAAAGCAGCCACCAGTCCATTAACAGGTTTGGGGTAGAACGAGGATTAGAACTAGGACTGATTATGCTTTATTCATACAGTTAATGTCGAGTAAATTTTTGTCAGTAGATAGACTAGAGTGCCTGCCTTGAATGCCAGAAATTGGGTTTGATTCCCTGTCAGACAGGGATTTTTCTCCCCCCTCCACAAGATGTTGAGTGGTGGTCTGAGTCAGTGAGTGTTACTGTGTTATTGTTAGCCTTTCAAATGTGATTATGAATCAATGTCCTGTGTGCAGCATGCACTTGGTGTACTTTAACGATCCTATGGCAGCAAAAGAGTCATCCCTAGCAGAATGCTGAACTATAAAATCCATTTTGATATATAAATCTGCACACATACAGGATAAAAAAATGGGTGGGTGGGGGGAGTGGCAGTGAGTTGGCAGTGTACTATGACAGCGCACTTTCCCCAATGATAAAGTAACTCATAGTTCACATGTAAAAATTCCTTTAAGTCTCCAATCATTCCAGTCTTAACAATGACCAGCTATTTCTTGTACAAACAGCGTACCGTACTGATGAGGGCAAACCCTTGGTACTGCCAATGGTCAAGACAGTGGAAGGACAGATGGCTACAGATTCAACATTGAACCACGAATATTTGCCAGTTGCTGGACTTCCTGATTTCCGCTCTGCAGCCTGTGCTCTCATCTTGGGCAAAGACAGCCCTGCCATTCTGGAAAACAGAGTGAGTTATGTGACAGTGCATACAAAGTCTTGAAAAAGTAAGGAAAAAAAGAAAAAAACCCAGCCTCTTGTCTGCATAAATAATAGAAAAAAATGGATAACATTGTGACCACTTGATAGCCGGCTAGGTTTGGATATCAAACTTATAATCGGAAATGAGATTTCAAGTCTGTTTAGTAAAGTCTGTGGGTAAAGGATGGAAATTTTTTTTTCCCGGGGTAAAGGATGGAAATTTTTTTTTCATTCTCCCAGGTTAGTGTATGTGCAGACATGCATTAATGGCTTATATCAGTTTATGGTGGGGTAACCCTGTGAAAAAGAAGCACACAGACTCTGCATCAATGTGTTTGAAAAGTACCAGCTCTATAAGATTTTCAAGATTGCCATTAGTTCACAAATGGGTGGGATGGGAGGGGGGGGGGGGCATGACTCACTATGCAATGTTTGATAGCGATCATTACTTGAAAACTTTGTATGTTAATCATTTCTCCAGAATCTAGACTTTCACAAATTGAATCTCTTGGGCTCTCAGACACTTTTCATACACACTTCAACTGATGTGTCAGATCATAGAAAAACTCAAGACACCCCAGCAAGATCACAGTCTTATACTAGTAATGATACACCATAGCACTTTTTTGTGCTAGCCTTGAGAAAACTTGATGTCTCTGCCTGTTCACTCCCCTATGACTTAAGATTTATAGGACAACCTGTACCATTTTTAAAAGTAATCTTTGTATAGTGGTCAGAGTGAAGTTACCTGTGAAAATGAGGAAGAAGTTGCAAACTATTGTCTTAACTTTCCATCACTGCTTTCCATTGCTGTGCACTGGCATGGGTCAGCTGGTGCATGCATGCACATTGCTTATGAAAGCAGAGCACTGGATCATCTCACTGTAGTTACACTGCTTTGGAACCTCACATCAATCTTGTTCATGTCTCATGTTGAAAAGAGTGCAGCATAAAATCTTAGTTACATCATCTTGGTTGACTGGAGTTGTCCTCAGCAGCCAGACAGTGTGTTGACTGGAGGCACCTACTATTATTGTGAACCCTTGTGGTCCAGTTGAGTCACCAAAAGTGGTGAAAAGGTTTACTATTTTTGTAAGTGTTAGCTGTTTGACGTTTCCAGGTGGAAGGGATCCAAGTTCAAGGAGGGACTGGGGGTATCAGATTGGCTGCTGAGTTCTTGAAACGCAACTGTGGATCTGATATTGTCTATATCTCCAAGCCTACCTGGGGTGAGATTTGTGTAGTATATGTGTGTATGTGTGGGTGTGTGTTATATGTTTGTTTGAGTCTATTAATTTTATATCAATTATCAGTGTGTGATGTTGTGGTGCCATGTGAAATTGTGTAGCAGTGATCTGTGGTACAAGAGGTCTTAATTTCAAATTATGGATTGGACTGGGATTATTTTTCTTCCTTTTTCACAAGATCTTGATTGGTGATCTAGGTGCTACTGCTAGTGTTTGGGATGATTGTAAACAGAAATCCTGTATGCACATGCACTACTTGTTCTTGAAGCTTCTCACTATGAGAGTTCAATTCATCACCTGCTTTGTATGCTCCACTGGTTTTCAACTCAACAGTGTATTAGATACAAGATTGCTTGTACAATGTATGTTACAGCGTTGTTTCTGGTATTGCTCCTGATTACTGAGAAATTTGCCTAATCTTTCCTCTTAAGACCCAGTTTAAAGCCAGTCTTTCCATGAATCCTTCTGTTCAAATTAATTAACTAGTGCGTTCTTGTACTGTTGTAGTGTCTTGTGTATAGATGTTATTAAGAGTGTGTACACGAAGTTAATAGATAAAATAAATGAATGTATGTTAGGTGTATATTTAATTTATTTTTGCATTGTAGAATTTTAAGCGTCTAGAGCACTGTTAGGTTTACCATAAATGTACATTACTGTTGTTACTGTTATCATTAATCAACACGTGTAAAAGAAACCACAACAACGAAGGAAAATTTGCAAAATTCTGTGGTAAAATCTGCTTTTATAGGTAAACAAATTCACACACAGACAAGAAGAAAAAAGCACAAAGCATTAAGACAGCTTCTCACACAAATTGATTTTGATTTTTCAGTAAGTTGCTTGTGTGTGTGTGTGTGTGTGTGTGTGTGTGTGTGTGTGTGTGTGTGTGTGTGTGTGCGTGCGTGCGTGCGTGCGTGCGTGCGTGCGTGCGTGTGTGTTGCAGGTAATCACAGGTCCATTTTTAATCAAGCTGGCTTCTCCCAGGTGCGGGAGTACAGGTACTGGACAATGTGAACCTTGGGGTGGATATGAAGGGCTTTACAGAAGACCTACAGGTATCACCTATTCACCTTATGGATTGAATTTTTCCCTCTGTGTGTGTGTGTGTGTGTGTGTGTGTGTGTGTGTGTGTGTGTGTGTGTGTGTGTGTGTGTGTGCATACGTGAGCATACATGTAGCAATGCCGCATGAAAAATTGAAATTGGGTTTTGAGTTAAAAGATGTATATGATTTTGAAGATATTGTTGTTCTGAGTAAAAAGCAGTTTAAATTTTTCAAATCGGACCAATAGTTCACGAGATATTCCAATTTGAAGCGTCAAAAATTTCTTAAATTTTGGTACCACGTTTTAGTGGGACAAAGAAGAGATGTGTGGGACAGCTGTCACAGAACAAACCCATCAAATGGCATGGTATGCTGATTTTGCTGGAAATGACATTCATTTTGTAATTGTGAGAGACAGACAGGATCAAATGTCATGAAATTTTGATCGTTGATGTATTTTTGTATGCCGAATTGAATGAAACCATTATCGTAACTCTGTGACGAGCCATTTTTGTCTTATTACAGGAAACGTGATATTTGGCATGTTTTATCAGTTTTTCATTAATAATTGCCCATATTGTATTTATAACAGACAAAAATGAAGCTAGAAACAAAACAAGGATATATAATCATTTCATGAGATAGATATAAAATCATTTTGCTCATCGTTCAAGTGTCTTATTACTGCAAATCAAACCAAAAAAGTCATGACTTGCTACTTCAGTATCTTATGAATAATTTGTAATATTTCATCAGTTTCTGTACATATAAAAAGAAATCTGAGAATCAATGACTTCTGGAATCACTTCAATAATTGAAATATGAAAAATTACTGCATGCTTTTATGCTGCAGTCTATCCAAAAATATCATCCGATCAAAATTCTTCTAAAAACTAAACACACATAACACACACATAACACACACATACACACAAAGGAAAACATTACAGACAAGATTTTTGTACATTACATTTGATTTTTATTTTATACATCAGTGTTTAGAGAAAAAAAATTCAGTAGACTGTGGATGAGTCAAGTCCCTGAACATTTAGCACAGCCTGAGTCCAAAGAAAACTTCAGGAAGGATATGGGACCACTCGCCATTCAGGAATAGGTCACTTAACTCCTGCAGTAGAGAAATATATGAATCTCTGCATAATATATGCTATTCATTGAGAGACTGGAAAGGAAAGGAAACCATGATGCATAGTCTAAACATCAATATTACTTTAACATTAAGCCCAAACTTGCGACTTTAATTTTTAGCATATTACTTGTAAAAATCTACCAAAGCTGAGCAATCCTGCTAAGTATTTCCAGTGTAATCTTGCCCTTTAATACAAATCAATAACAATAGGCTACTACTAAATAAGATGCAATCTTTCCTTTAAAACAAACTGATGACAATAGGCCTATCCTTTTCAGATACTGACAACAAACTGAAACAACTATGTAAGCTAATGGATGGCCTACTTTACAAATAATACAACTCATAGCCTTCTATTCAGCTGCAAAACCTAAATAAAGAATATTATAACAATGACAGAAGATTTTGTTTTGTGACATTCTAAATCTCTGTGTGTGTTAGTGTGTGTGTGTGTTGTCTCAAGAGAGAGAGAGAGAGAGAGAGAGAGAGGATCATGCCTGTTAACAATGACTTGGATATAAATGTATTGGGGCCTATTTATTTATTTATTCATTTCTTGATCTCTGAGAGAGAGTACAATGACTTGAACAGAATTGTTTGTTGATTTGAAAAAAAAAATTATTTAGACCTATTTATTCATTCATTTATTTATTAGAGAGAGAGAGAGAGAGAGTTGGGGAGGCAGGTATGCGCACCCCTCTGTTTGGGCAAACCCATTTTCCACGGCTCGGCGAAGCACGTCGAGCACATAGTATTTTTAGTAGTAAGCTCGCCCGTCGTGGGGTGAGCAGATCTACACCGCGACATGCAAATTACCATGACCTCGGGGAGGAAATGGTTGACGAACCTAGCTTCGGCTGACAATTCCGAATCGAGTTCAAACGCAGTTGTCCTTTTCTTGAAAAATACAATGTTACAGATAAAACAGAACTTGATCTGTTGGTTGCTAGTCTTTGTCTGACAACGCGAAACTTGCTGAGCTGAAACTTGCACACTGTTCTGTTCCGCGCAGTAGGCCTATGGCGTCGGCACATTGCGACGTTGTTTTGCTACTGATCTGGTATAGATCCTCGTGTAAAAAGTTGCCGTACGGCCGTATTTTACTTCAAATTGATTTCATATTACACCTGCATATAGAAAAAAGCATGTGAAATCGAATCCCGCCGACGAGAAGTTCCAAAAATGGCGACTTACTTGCAAACTTTTCCGATGAAAAAAAGCAAAACTTTGGAAGCGTCGATCTCGGTTCGAAACTAGCACACATAGCTCTCGTCGGTATATATCATTCTGTTACATTAATTCTCATTGGCTGCAAAATTACAATGTGATTGGTTCACAAATATAGCCGTACCGACCGAAATAGTGAAGCACCCCGAACAAACTTCGATTCTGAATGCATACCGTCGCCGCGATTGCGCTCGAAACGCGGATTTTCGACTTTCTCATCAAATAACTAATTCTATTTTCGCTCTAAGTATATAAAAAGGCAATCATTCAAATCTTTATTCATTTCTAATTCACATAAGACAAAAAGTAAGAATGAAACACCGATTAAAGAGGCAGTAATACTTGATTGAACTGAAGACCCCCCCAATTTTGCGGCCGGCCCCAGTTTTTTGTACCACAAATTTGACGTCGCGTTTCGGTTCGCGCGGCATTGCTAATACATGCTTCCAGTTCTTGAATTTTGTGTAGCATCCTTTACGGTCATCATGCCTTATTCTACTGTATACTCTGTCGCATTGCTACAGAGAGACACATATGAACTTCTGCATGCATGCAATACAAATTATTATCTGAGGTCTCGTCTTTCACCCTGTGACTTTATTGTTGGAACCAAAACACACTTTAAGTTTCTGGGTTTTCAGAATTAATTTTGTTCTTATACACTGTATCATCATTATTACAAATATTGTTGACGGTTCTGTTAAATTTCTGTTTTTATTGTTGCTGTGTACCTTTTCGTTGTAAGTGACATTATTATTGTGACTTCTAGAATGCACCAGAAGGAGCAGTAGTGGTACTGCATGCTGTTGCACACAATCCCACAGGTATCGACCCAACCGAAAAGCAGTGGGAAACGATTGCTGACATTATGCAGGTGGGTAGCTTGATTATTGACATTGTCACCCTGTCCAACCTTGTCTACCAACGTACATGCGGGAACAGAGCCTGTAGATTAGCACCCAACTTTGCCATATGTTATGAACTGACTTGATCGTTAATAGTTAACAGTCATTTCATAGAGTTTTGACTCCCATAATTAATTATTAACGGTCATTTCATGGAGTTTTGACTCCCATCATAAATGATTAAGTAATTTCATAGTTTTGAGTCCTGCCATTAATAACAGCCATTTCATAAATGTTTTGACTCGCATCATTAATAATTAACAGTCATTTCATGGAGTTTTGACTCCCATTAATAATAAAGTCATTTCATAGAGGTTTGACTCCCATCATTAATAATGAAGTCATTTCAGAGTTTTGATCCCATCATTAATAATTAACAGTCATTTCATGGAGTTTTGACTCCCATTAACCCTACAGTGCCAGATGATGTAATTAAAGTGTGCATTGCCATTGCCAGGGCGCATTTTGTGAATTAGGATAATAATTCATAAAAAATTCCTGAAGCTAAAGGAGACAAAACAGACAATAACATGTTGAATAAAGTTTGTAGCAAAATGATTTCTCTTCAAAATGACACTCACAGAAAGATAAAAAATGAACATTTGAATTTTTGGTGAAATATTTTATTTGTACTCACCAAATTTGCAGAAATTTTGCAGTAAGTGGCATGATACATTCCAAAGTGAAACAAAAAGCAATCCTAAATCCATGTTATTTTGAAGGTACACCAATTCAAAGAGAAGAGTTCCCATCACTGAAGAAATGAAGAAATTAAAAAAAAGGCACAAAAAAAAACTTATTTATAGATTATGGATGTCCGACTCAACTACTGTCAGTGTCTCCACAAACTAATCTTCAAGTCAGTATTTGAGTTTTGTGTGGTACTCCGTGAAACAAGGAGAAGCACCTTCATGTCCCCTTTTTGGTGACCTCAAGGTCAGTCATCTCCTTCACCTGTCTGTTGGCTTTGATGGTACCATAACAACTGGTGTTCTGCCTGAAGAGGTATCTGAAATCATACACACAAACATACACAGCAATAAGTAACATGTGACAAAATATATAACTGCACCATAAGCAGGATGAACAAGCAAAATAAATAACACAAACACATCACACACACACACACACACACACACACACACACACACACACACACACACACCACACACACACACACACACACACACACACACACACACACACACACACACACACACACACACACATACTTTGTCTCCCCTCTCCCCACAATGCAACTGGCCCACCTCTTATCTTCCATTTCCCCCCCCCCCCCCCCTCTGTCTAATATCACTCATAGTGAACAGACGTTAAATTAAAGAACGAACAAACACACACACACACACACACACACACACACACACACACACACACACACACACACACACACACACACACACACACACACACACACACACACACACACCACCACACACACATCACCACCACACCACATCACACCACTATCACAAACACACACACACACAACACACACACCACACACAAACACACACACACACACACCACACACACACACACACACACACACACACACACACACACACACACACACACACACACACACACACACACACACACACACACACACACAACACACACACACACACACACACACACACACACACAACACACACAACATACACACACACACACACAACACACAGAGTTGGTAACAGTCTGTCCACTGTCTCAGTGAGCTATGTTTAGAAATTCCCCCCTCCTTCTGACTGGCAGCCGTGATCATCTGCTGCGCGTACCTATTGGTCTCAGTCACAAGCCTCTGAAGGAGATCTTGTGTAAGAAACAACTTCAAATAATCTACAGCTTCAAAACCCTCAGTTGATACTTTGATGCCCGCATCCCCTGTAAACTCAAATGACACACGTCTTGTGTTTGTCCCATCGACAAACTGACCGTCGAAACGTGCAGTTCCAGTCACTGTTCGTCCTCTTCTCGCACCCCGGACCCGCCCCCTCCCCTGCCCCACCCCCCTTCCTGCTGTCCCTCTTCTTAGTCCTGCACCCCTGCTTCACGAAACTAGGCCTTTTTCCGCTAACTACTGGCACCCTCCCACCCTCCCCATCACTACCGCTTTGTCTCAGCACCACTCACCTCTGTCTCCGCCGTGAAAGCGGGATCAACAGTTGAGTCGTGACTGACTGACGTATCACTGCCGTCGAAGTCAGTCAGGGCACGCGGTGCACTTGTTCTGGCCACATCATCGCCATGAACATCACTGTTCTCGCTAAAATCATCCAAAGAATCAACTGATTCGATGTCAGAATCATTTTGGAGCACAAGTTAAACGGCAAGGGAAAGTGGAATGGAAGCGTGTCGTCTGCTTGAAGTGCTCGGCTCGGTGCTGTCGGCCATTTTCGCTGTCGGAGTGTTTACGTAAACGGGGTCCCCTACTAATTGCTTTGTTTGCAAATTTGGGACGAACGTCACTGAAACTGCGTAGTATCTCATTATCGGGGAAGGACTGTAGATTGTGTATCTGTGTTCTGCGTCACTTCTGCTTGCCGTAATTCCCCATGAAAAATGCTAAAATTAGACTGTCAGAATATTTGGTCGCTGGCAAAGAGGATGACACGGAGAGCCGACCGAATATTCGGTCGCCGGCACTGAACGGGTTAATATTCAAGAAATTGTCCACAAAAGTCAAGACAGAGCGGCCAGGACGGAGATGGTGGTGTCAAAAAGTGCAGCAGCCAACACTGAACCTGGTGACCCCAACAGATGAGACAGGTGAGGTGCTGATCTCTGTTTGAGGCCTTTCTCAGCATGAAATACAGATTATAACTCAGCAAAAATTCATCTCAGTCAGCAGCAAGTTATCTTGCAGGAGGTTGTTTTTTTATTGTTTCCTTCCTCAGTCTAGCCACCTGCTTCCTGGGCTGCTCATTTGATGATCTTGTCATTCCCTCACACTGTTGACAAGCTTCATGGGCAGTTTGGTGTTGAACCGTTTCTCTCCCCTACCCCTCTGTCCTAAAAATGATATGTCCATCTCCTTGAAAATCTATATTAGAAAATTTCTCTTTTTCTGTTGCTCTGTTTGTAGTTGCCTTTCCTCCCTCATTTCTTTTTATCATCCCTTCATCGTTTCATTCTGTCATCGCCTTATGATTCCATCCTTTCACAGAGTCTTTGCTTAGAGTCTTTGAAAACATTCTGTTCGTAGATATGTATGTATACACAAACAGAATAATGTAGTAGTTAGAGTGCTCATTCCCAGAAGCCCGGTGCAAGCATGTGCAAGCTTGATTGCTAAATGGATGGATGACTAGATTCATGCCCTGACCTGAGCATATTACCCCAGGTCATCCAGCTGTAGATGGATATCTGTCCCTCTTTAAGGACAAACAAAAACAATGTGGGAGAAGAGATGAGCACCAGTCTTCTAATGTTGGCCTAGAGAGGAGTTGGGATGTTACTGGAAAACAGACATGCACAGACAAGATTGCCTTATGTCTTCATATCACTAAGTTATGAGAAAAGTTATATTCATGTTGAAAAGTTATCCCATGACCCTGTGGTAAGGAATTGAGGTTGTAGAAATCTCTGCATTTCTGGAAGTCAGTGTTAAGATGGCGATTCCCATCTCCTTCACTGCTTTACCGTTCACAATATATATAGGGTCAGATACTCATTCACAGCTGGGTGGTCTGCAGACCACATGGTTAAAGTTTTTGTAGAGTCGGTCTTGAACTCAACAAGAACACAGACCTTAATGCAACCATCTTTCAAGGAAAAACAGAGGCAAAGAGGAAGAAAGGCAGACCTCCAATCTCATACATTGAGAACATAACCAACATCAGTGGCCTAAATATTCAAGAAATTGTCCACAAAAGTCAAGACAGAGCGGCCTGGCTAATACCGAACCCGGGATGCCGACTGGTGACAGGTGAGGTCTTGAACCCATGCATCAGATAAGGACACAGGAGCTCTACCTCTTTGTTGACCAAGCGAATTTTTCTAGTCTGTATAGAAAGATACATGCTAACAAGACTGCCTAATGTCTTCATAGTGTATGCTGTGTGCAGGACAGGAAGCTGTTTCCCTTGCTGGACAATGCTTACCAGGGCTTTGCATCAGGTGATTTAGATGCAGATGCTAGAGTGGCACGCTACTTTGTCAGCAAAGGCTTTGAGCTGTTCATCGCTCAGTCCTTCTCCAAAAACTTTGGTCTATACAGTGAGTTCTTCCATTTTGCCTGTTTATTGATTTATTTGTTTATTTTTTTTAAAGTTTCAGTTGAAGTCAGATTCACAAACACTTATCCAACAGGACAAAGTTTAATTGATCCAAAATAAGTGCGACTGCCCGCCTCCCCTCTCCCCACTTCTTACCACTGCTCATAAGCACATTGGCATTCCATTTGGTCCCTTTTTATCCACTGGACGAGGCGGCAGGGAAGTTTTAGTCTTTTTGTCATTATCCATTGTTTGGTGTCTGTGATCGTGCATTAGCGCTTGACAAAGGCCAGTTGGCCGAAAATTTGCGCTTGTCTTGTCTTGCTGTATTGAATACGCGTTCTATTTGGTTTACTTGTTCTTCTGGTTCAAAGTTTTATTGATCATGTTATGAGGGTGTGACATGGTGTTCTTCAGAATTTTTGAAGCTCTTCAGTGCGTTTACTCCTTCATTTACAAACTGACTGGCTTGTTTGATAGAAGCATGGTCTCAGGGCCTGATGTTTCACATTCATTCCTAGCCAGTAACTTAGAAACTGGCCTTTTCACTGCCCTTTTTCGACGCTTCCCTCGTGATGTGTCATGCCAACCAAAGCTACATTGGTCACTGCAAATGTGTCAAGTGGAAAGTTACTTCGTGACATTCCGTAGCAATACACTCGTCGGGAAATGATTGACTTCGGCACCCAACATGACTTGCTAATCTGCAGTCATGTCGAAAATGGTGTTGCAGGCGAGTACGAGTTTTGGAGCAAAGTAGATCGCGACGACGGCGTTTTATTGCTGCTGAAGTGATTGAAGTGCTTCAAACTGAAGGATTGGACATCGAGGAGTATGATGAAGATGATGGTGAAAGTGTTTCAAGTGATGAAAGCTGCCAGCAAGAAGGTACTGACAGTGACCCAGTTTTAGATGACAGTGAAGTGGGAGAGGGAGATGGGCGTACACGTCACGAGAGGAGAGCGGTCAGTGGGCCAAATATAGTGAGCCAGATGCCTGATGAAGATTTCATTGACTTTCTTTTGCATGACTGGCATGAAGATTTTTGTTTTTTCTCCACTTTGCCTCCTTTCTCTGGCTCTTGAGTGCCATGCCCCTGTTGATTTCTTCAATCAGTTTGTAACAGAAGACTTTCTAAATTCTATTGTCATAAACAGATATGCATAAGAGAACTGAGTGGCAAGCAGAATGAGCACTTCTTTTGCCCTCTGCCACCCATCCCCAGCGGCAGGAAGAACTAAAGGAAGTGCCATGTGTGTAGTGCTGGCAGCAGGAGACACCTGGAGGTTCAATGCGGCAAAACGCCAACTGGTGTAAAAAGTATGGGGTTGCCCCCTGTGACAAACTATGCCAGCCCAACAAGACCATCACCTGCTTCCAACTGCATCACTCAGTGCAGAACTACACTGATTATTAGGAAAACAGTTTATAGGGACTGAAGCATCCGATGTGCTGTTTTTTTTTCCAAATCCCGCTGTGTAACAATTTGTAACGTTTATTTATATAATGTCACGAATAATTTTTTCTTTTACCCTGAGCAAAGTGTACTTTATTCATGTTATTTTGTGCATACAAAGACCTTCTCAACTTTGACTGTGTGTTCATGGAGCTGATCAAAGTGTGTGACTGTACGGTGATCCTGACCACAAAATTTGGGGTATTTCAACATGGCACATGAAGAAGAAATGTTCAAGGAAGAACTTCCAATATTTTGGCATGAACTAACCCAGCATGTAAATATTCGGATCTGAAAGTTTCATTTTGTTCCTTTATGTTTTGTATTTTTTGTGATTTTTTTGCCTAACCCTTCAAAATGGGCCATCTGTAGGGGAAAGCAAGGGAGAAAACTCTCCATCCTGAGTGAGTTAAAACCTGACCAAATGCATAGAGCCATATCAAAACATACACAATACTTCAACAAGGAAAAAAGGAAAAGAAAATTCAGTATACATGTTAGTGCATTCATGCAAATTAAGGAGATGCCCCTGACGTTGCCCTCTCTGTCCAGTTTATTGCACAGGGGATTTATAAAAGTATACCTGAATACAAATTTAAACATAACTAAGGACACTAAAACATTTAAAAACGGGCCTAAATTACCTAAAATTGCTTCTGCATATTTCATTTCTCTAGAGCCAAAAATGTACTTAACACATGTACCCAGTTATCAATTCTTAGAGACGTATGTAAGACCTATTGAACACATACAGGTGAATGGACCAGCAAGGCAAATAATGATGGGAAGAAATGACAGAAAAGCAAAGGAGGAAGAAAGAAACAAAGATTGTGACAGAAAAGAGGAAATTTCTAGCACAGAATTTCCAGAAGGTGGGGATACTATCACTATTTATACTGAAAGAGCCCCCTGGCATCCCCATGACAGGGGGGAGGGGGGGGGGGGGCGACGTGGAACTTGAGTGGTGGTCTGGGTGCTACTCTTTCTAACATGCAGCATGCAGTTAAGCATATGCAAGAGTACCCACAGTAACAAAGGAGCTGTCCGTGGCAAATATCTGCTGGAAATCCACTTCAATAAATATGGAATAACACACACACACACACACACACACACACACACACACACACACACACACACACACACACACACACACCACACACACACACACACAACACACAACACACACACACACACACACACACACACACACACACACAGATATATAGGACATTTATTGAGACAAAAAATGAATTCAGTGCAATCCATTGTAGCAGAAGGTGTGTCAGAGACTGATTGAAGTGATGGTTATGGTGTTAACAGATGAGAGAATCGGCAACCTGTGCATTGTCGCCAGGAACCATGACGTGATCCCAATAATCCGCTCACAAATGGAGAACATCGCCAGGACCATTTGGTCCAACCCTAGCCACCATGGCGCTCGCATCGTTACCATGATACTGAGAACCCTGCCTACTATCAGGAATGGTATGTAGCATCATCATTATGTAAACAGAAGAATGGTAGTTGCATAACCTTTAACTTTTTTTTGTTTTGATCATCACACTCAGGGAGATTGCACAAATGTAACCTCTATGCTTACCTTTTTTTCCCGTCCCATTTTCTACACCATCTTAATGGCTACAGAAGCTGGCAGTTTTTTTTACAATGGGACGGTGATGATGTTTGATGAGGATGACAGTCATGATACAATGGAGTTCCATCTAGGATTGAGACTGTGTGACAGGGTTGTACTCTACACTTACCATCATATATGTCCTTCCATCAACAAGGCCCAAGAGATACAGACACCTGCTATGCTGGTCAGAAGATTTGAGCAACACCCTCAATGACACATCTGTGGAGTGGATGAGACTGGACTGTGTGGTTCCAGTCTTCCTAATGAACCCATAGCACGCCCAGCTCTGGGTAGGAGCTGGTTAGAGCTGAAAAATCCCACAGTGATATAGTTTTGAAGGTACTGATGGGAATTTGAACCCACTACCTTCCAGTCTGTAGTCTGTTGTTTTAACCACTACACCACGGCGACTGGTATAGCCTTCAACTTGGGTGAGGAGAGTGAGATAGGAGAAATCTCGCTGTTCCCAGGTCAGCTAGGGTAGGTCCCACTCTTGTTCATCGCTGCTCTGCCTTCCCCAACCCTGAATAGGGACAGATACCCATTCACAGCTGGGTGGAAGAGAGACCACTTGTACGAAGTTTCTTGGTCATAACCAGTCGCTGTGGTGTAGTGGTTAACGCAATGGACTACTGACTGGAAGGTTTGTGGGTTCGAATCCCCATCAGTCCCTTCAAAAATCATTGTGGGATTTTTCGGCTCTAACCAGCTCCTGCCCAGAGTTGGGCGTGCTATAGTCTCATTGGGAAGACTGGGACCACACAGTCGAGTCTCATCCACTTCATGGATGCGTCATTGAGGGTGTTGCTCAAATCTTCTGACCAGCACCTCAGGTTTCTGTATCTCTCAGGCCTGATTGACGTCAGGATATGTTATGATAGTAAGCGTAGAGTACAGCCCTGTCATGCAGTCTCAATCCTAGATGGAACTTCATAGCATCATGATTATCATCCTCATCGACTTCATCATCATCGGATTGTAAAAAAAGTATGCCAGCTTCTGTGGCCATTAAGGTGGCGTAGAAAATGGGACGGAAAAAAAAAGGTGAGCACAAAGGGAACCTTCCTGGGTGCGATGATCCTAACAAAACAAAAAACAAAAAACAAAAAACACCCCAAAAACCCCCAAAAAACAAAAAACAACAAAAAAAATTTCTTGGTCATTGTATTACACAAAATATGTGTACTGTGTATAAAGTGAACATGATGTGTGTATCATCAAATGCGTTAGTGTGTTGTGTATAATGTGTTACGTGTGTAATGATTTATTAACGAGAAATGTGGTGCAGTGTGTGTAATGAAAGGTGTGTAATGTGTATAACATAAAAGTGTGTAATGTGTACGACATGAATTATGCAGTGTGCTGTTTGACATAAAATATATGTAATGTAATGACATCAGGGCTCCCAGTTTTCCGATTTTTCTCGGAAATCCGAGAAAATCCACAGGCTGCTTCTGAGAAAAAGTGTGCTGTCTTAGAAAATGAAAAAATTCGACTAATAATTTTTGTCTTTAGCTGAACGTTTGGTTGTATGTCAGTCTGTTGATCTCTCATAGCAGACGATGAAACTTCCGGAAGGGGGATAAATCCAGGATCATTTTCCACTAAAGTCAGTTCCGGTGTTTTTTTGTTTGTTAGGCGTGGCTTGTTTTCAGAACTGATCGCAAAACTTGTGAAGAGTGTAGCCATGTCTTGAGCCGACATTCTGGAGAGAGGGTCTGCTGTAGCAAAAACATTGGACAAAGACTGCAAAAATAAGCGGTGTTGGGAGTGGAGTTCACGAAAAATTGATATCCTGGAAATGAGCACATGGCTCTCAAAAATAGCAGAGGCTGGCATAGCCTATTGTGTCTTGTGCCGCTGTGAAGTCAATTAAAATAACTATAGTTGAGCAGGAACCAGAAAAACATGAAAATAGAATCAGAACACGTATTTAACACAACAAGACAAGACAGGCGCAAATTTTCAGCCAACTGGCCTTCACGCTTGACAGAGGCCAGTTGGTCGAAAGTTTGTGCCTGTCTTGTCTTGTTGTGTTAAATATGCGTTCTGATTCTATTTTCGTGTTTTTCTGATTCCTGTTTGCTTGAACGCGGGCAGCCACACTTGTTTTGGATATAGTTGAGCAGGCATCCACAAGCTTGCAGACCATTTCAAGTCATAGAAGCACCAGATGAGGCAGAAATCTGCAGAGAACCTTGAAGCCGTTCAGTCGAGGTTGTTGTTTAATGTTTGTTGGAGCATACAGTAGAAAGATACTCACCAAATTATTTTTCTTGAAATCTGACACCATTGTGTATGAATGAATTATTTGCTTCAGTACAATGGATCATAAACAAGCCTAAAGTTGTGCCAGATAGTGTCAGATTGCACTATTTTGCAAACCCCCCCCCCCCCCCCCCCCCCCCCCCAGATTTTCAGAGATTTTTTTTCATTTGGCATTGGGAGACATGTTAAATGAATGTAATGTGCTGTGTTTCACATGAAAATGTATAATGTGTATATCATGAAATGTATGTAATGTGCCATGTTTGAATGAAATATAGGTAATGTTATCACATGAAAAAGTATGTCATTTGTGTTTGACATGAAGTATGTGTAATGTGTGCAACATGAAACGTTTGCAATATGCTGCTTTTGACATGAAACATGTATAATGTATATAACATGAAATGTATGTAATGTGCTGTGTTTGACATGAAATGTAGGTAATGTATATCGCACGAAATGTACGTTGTCTGTGTTTGACATGAAATTGTGTAGTTTGCAGAACATAAAATTATATAAAGTGCTGTGTTTGACATGAAATGCACATAGTATGTTTAAAATGAAGTGTATGTAATGTGCTGTGTATGACTTGAAATATATGTTATCTGTTGAATGTAACATAAAATGTGTGTAATGTGTTGTGTAGGAAGCATCAGGTAGCAACGATGGCCAAGCGCATCATGGAGATGCGTCAGTCAATGGTTTCCAAATTGCGCAAGAAGAAGACACCAGGTACATGGGGTCATATCCTCCAGCAGATCGGCATGTTCAGTTTTACTGGACTTACACGTAAGTCTTTTTTATTTTTGGATACATTTTTTTACACAAAACATGTGCTGATGTGTGTGATGTAAGTGCCAATGAAAGGTGCATGAGGCTACCTAAGTTTTTGAGGAAATGTTAATATTACTGTGACATGTTACTGGGACCGTATGCCCATAACATACGGAACCTTTTTATCAGTCTCAGATTGATCATTGTATATTAAGATGTATGTAATGGAACTTTTATGGTCATCTAAATATATGTATGAT
Source organism: Monoplex corrugatus (assembly GCA_030674185.1). NCBI lineage: Eukaryota > Metazoa > Mollusca > Gastropoda > Littorinimorpha > Ranellidae > Monoplex > Monoplex corrugatus. The sequence goes on along the minus strand of CM060309.1, from coordinate 76,180,697 downwards.
TTAAGATGTATGTAATGGAACTTTTATGGTCAGTCTGAATATATTGTATGATTTAAGATGTATGTAATGGAACTTTTATGGTCAGTCTGAATATATTGTATGATTTAAGATGTATTAATGAACTTATGGTCAGTCTGAATATATGTATGATTAAGATGTATAATGGAACTTTTATGGTCAGTCTGAATATATTGTATGATTTAAGATGTATGTAATGGAACTTTTATGGTCAGTCTGAATTGAACATAGAACCTTTTTGGTCCATCTCAAGTTGATCTTTCTTTTGATTTAACTTAAAAATACAAAGAATGAAACAGTTTTAATTGCTCTGAATTAAGGTATCTTTCTAGTAATCTAACTTACTAGTCAAGTAATGGAGCCCTTGTTGTCAAACTTTATTATATCTTATCATTAACTCAATCAACATTATAGTCACAGGGTCTTCATTTGTCCTCAAATCAGACAATTTTGGCCTTTATTATAACATTACATACATACAAAAAAATCCTGCTTTTGCATGAACAGAAATGAAAGAAACAACACTGTGTGGCTAAAAGAATGTGAGAGAATGTATTTGCTATGTTGATGGACTGTTGTGTTGAAGTGTAGACACCTTTTTTCGATGATGAGGATGGAGGGAGGAAACGGTTTGTTTCACTGGTGAATATGGGGTGGTTAGGTGGGGTGGTGAGGGAGTGGTTGGTGAGAAGGATGTATTTTCTGTGGTGATGGACAGTCATGTTGAAATGTTGACACCATGGTTTAGAGACTGTAGGGTTGTTGAGGAGGAAAGGGGGTATGGACATAATCATGTGAATCCATTTTACTACTTTCAGGAGCAGGGAAAGGGGACGGCTGGTGAGAGGGATGTATTTGCTGTTGTAATGGTTATCCAAACAAGTGTGACTGCCTGCGTTCAATCGGAAAAAACATGAAAAAAGAACATGAACGCGTATTTAATACAACCAGCAAAGACAGGTGCACATTTTCGGCCAACTGGCCTTTGTCAAGTGTAAGATCACAAACAAACACCAGATACAAAAATTAAGATAAAAAGACTTTTCTCACACTGGATGGAGCAGCAGGGAAGTTTCAGTCTTTTTCTCTTAATTTTTGTTTCTAGTGTTTGTTTGTTTGTGATCTTACGCTTGACAAAGGCCAGTTGGCCGAAAATGTGCACCTGTCTTTGCTGGTTGTATTAAATACGCATTCTTATTCTTTTTTCGTGTTTTTTCTGGTTCCTGTTGTAGTGGTTAGTTAAGATAGTGTTGCGATGGTTCAGAAACAGTAATGTTGGTGCTGGTGGGGAAGGCTTACGAGCAGGAAAGAGGGAGGGGGGGGTTGTGGAATTGTAGACTTGATGCCCCAATTTGCCATGTTCTGTATGAAAGGAAGTTACTCACCCAGAATTTGTAGGCGTTCCATAGAGGAGGTAGTATATTTGTCCTCACTTGGCCTGACAAGGGTCCCAACTTACTTATTCCCATTATGCAACTGGCATGTAGGGCAGCAATGAGGCTTTGCCACTCCTGTCTGTTCTTGGCCAGCCTCTGTATGGTACCAGATGTAATTCAGGGCCTTGAGTTCTCCTTCTGTTTACTGATGATAAGACATGATTCCGGGTGTCAGGTGTTACTGTAGCTACTCCAAACAGATTTTGAGATTTGCGTATAGATTTTGAAACTGTTACCAATAAACAGATCTTTTTATTGTGATTCTAATGATACCAACACCATTTCTGTATCTCAATTAGGAAAAAAGTTGCGAATTTTTAAAGATTTAATTTTCACACACATTTTTGCGCCAAAGCGCAAATCAACAAAACTGTCATTTTCAGCAGGCTATACAACAGAACTGATGTGTATTTTCTGATCAGTTTTGCAGTTTTCTTGACATTCCTGATGCATAGATGATGTTTGATTTTTTTCAGGTAGTTCTTATAAAGGGAAAGTGATAAAATTTGCTATTAAAAACCAGAAATATCAGGGTTTTTGCCAATGCCCAACTGATACAAAGTATAACACGAAAATATGCCGGAGACACATTTTCATAACTTTGCTTTCCATTGAGCTAGAAAAATGCTTTTGGTATTACTGGATTCAGTAAAACAAGACACACTCAAGCAGCACACTTTCAAAACTGTAAAAATGAAAAAATACACATTTATTTGGCATCGATTAATAATTTTCTTAATTCTCACATATCACAAAACTCCGTCACCCATCTGGATAGTGTTTTGACTTCAAGTGCCAGTCAATATCTGAAGCAGCAGATGATCAGTATCACAATTAGCATGGCTATCATTGTTCCTGTCCAGAGATCATCATCCATGTAATGAATGTGTGTGGACTAAAAAGCCCCAAAATTTCCATTAACGGCACACAGGATTCATCACAACATGGCAAGGTGACGCTGTTGTAGCCACTGCACTTTAGATGGATAAATCACAGTCTCAGGTTGACTTGCTGTAGCTTCAACTAAGTAACATTTTTGTTCTGTACTTGGGAATTCACTGAAACAGAATGAATGTGTTCAGACTAGACAACAGTTCTGGCCACTGTGCTCTGAAATAATAAACAGTCTGAGTCTTAACTGACAAAGTGTTTATATACGGTAATTAGCTGAGATCTGTCACTTGCAATCAACAGGTCAGAATCCCAGGAATCAACAAGTGATACTTGGTGCATTTGCAATAACATGGATGGTTGCACATATGTCAGCCATACTGCTTGCTTTGTGGCAGTTTGTTTACTCGCAGTAGACGGATGACACTTTTGTGTATGCAGCGATGATTTCCTCCACATCATCTGCTTGTCAGATTTGACCATCATTGCTAACTGGAAGACAATCAAAGTCCCAGTAGAAAACATCTTCAGCATGTGTGTTTTCAAAAATATCCTCCCGTGAAGGCCAGCAGAAACAGTCCTTGTGACCCCTGACCTGTTCAGGTACTGGACTGACGCCCAGCTGCCATTCTCCTTTAACTCCAACACCTGTCCAATATTGAATCTTTCTACAAAATAAACAACCATCCACTGGCCCTGCTTGGTGAAGTAAAATAGGGCTTCTTCAACAGTGTCTTCATTCATGTCAGCAGCAGATATATCTCCATCAGGATGAGTTGCAGTAGCAGAACAGGCAGCCGCAGGAGAGTCTGCAGAAGGGATAGGTCTTTCTGTGAGGAGATGGTGTTGAAGAACTAGCCTGAGATCATCCAATGACCCTGTCAGTTTTAGACAGCCTTTTTTTTATTTGCTGACAATCCATCTAATCCTAGAGGCAAAATTGCAGTACCTGTTTTGAATACTTCTTTCCTTCGAACTGAAGTCTTCTTAACTGCAGCAGGAGACGGTTAGTCACGCGTACAGCTGGCAACAAAGGTGGTCTTCCCTTCCAGGCAGAAAGCTTCTCCTCATTTGGTTGTAGGTTTCATCAGCTGAAAACAGCCACATTCCTGTTATTGTTCTCTAAGTCATGTTTCTATGTCAACCAGTTTGCAGACAAATTCAGTAATTGTCCAGTATTGTCATATTGCTAAATTTTCAGCTTACAAGTTGAATCAATAAGAGAATGTGTTCAGTCTGTTATTCACTTACTGGCAACAAATCTTGTGATTACACATTTATTTCACAGTGCACATTCATCTAATTGTACGAAATTCTGAACAAAATGTGAGTATAGATCTAATTATATACGTATAGTTTTGTTTTGTTGAAGCTTAACTGATTCATCTGATGAAAGTGCGACCACATTGGAAGAACTGTGAAACCGAAAGTACTGCACAAGCTCAGGTCACGTGACCAAATAAAACCCTTCAGTCCTTGAAATGAATGCTTTTCTTTACTAAACATATGAATGAAATAAATGAAAAGTCTCTTTCTCGTAATACTTTTATCATGAAGGTGAGTTAGCACCAATAAATTTAAATAAGTCAGTCATTTTTCAGACCAGCCCACAACGTTGAGTTGGCACGATTCCACAGCATCTTGTTTCAAACAGTGTCGGCTCATAAAAAGTGCACAGAACAACAAAATATTCATAAAATCAAAAACAATAAAGAACTAACTTACCAACTTGCGCGAACAGTTGATCTGGCTGCGATACTGAAGCAGTCGGTGTCACATTTCGGTCACTACTGGTGACTGACAATTCAGCGTGTGCGTCTGCCATGGCGGCTAACAGTGTTCGTGACGAGCAGTACACTTCGGTCTTTTTTATCGCTTGCCGCTTCGCGTGGAAATGATAATGAAACAACATTTTGGACAAATATTGTAGAGGGAAGTCTGATCTACAAACTGATGTATTATGAGCGTGGGCAATCAGGTCTTTATAGTAGAAATTCTACTTTGAACACTTTATTCTTGAATTTTTACACATTGACCACATGGATCATGACGAAACGGGCATGAAATAAGGATCTGGATGTCTTCTTTCATTTCATTGGGCGATCTTTTTAGATCTAGCCACTCATGCGATGCGACAGAGCATTAAGTAAGGGTAGTGTAAACAGAAGGCAATCGGCGTTACATCAAGACAGCTGGCTGAACTTGCTAGGGTAGGGCGAATGAACATGTAATAAAACATACACGAAAATGAGTATTAGTGTAAACAAGTAGATCATTCAAACAACGAAACACCAATCGTTTTATTGCAGTAGATGTTATTACATTTTCTTTCACACATCGCAAAATATGACGAGTTGAAAAACAGCAAAAAGTAGGTCAAATCTGCAGACTTTCCGCCTGACGCACGCTGTTTGGAGTAGCTAGTTATTTTGTCTTCTTCTTATGCATCTTTCTTTTGGTGTACAGTAAAGGGTGGTTCAGGTGATGTTTTCTTTGGGTGATGTGCCAAATCTATCGTCATTATGTTTTCATGATGATGGTATCCATAAATCTTGATTGATTAGCGCAAGTAGTTGGTTAAGACAATAAAATCATTGATAAGGAAGATTAGGGAAGACAAGCAACATTTATAGGCCATTTTATGAGGAAAGGGGAATTAGAGCACCTGGTCACAACAGGAAAGCTGGAGGGAAAGAACACCAGGTAGACCCAAGGAGAAAGTATTGGATGAACTTGCAGGGGGCTGAGGACAGAGAGGGTGGAAGATGTGCTTGCGGCACCAAGGGATAGATGCATATGGAGGGCCATGATCGCCAACGTCATGTGGCAGGGCACATGATGATGATGATGAGTTGGTTAAGATGGTAGTAATGGTGAGGGTCCCAAAAGAGACTGAAGCATTATCTCTGTTGCGAACTTGTAAACTTGCCAGAGTTGAAAGCTTTGTTTTGTGCAGAACAGTTTGTGCACAGGCGTTTGAGACCCAGGACTTGAACACAAAAACTCATCTTATTGTTTCAGAGGACCAGGTTCGTGTGATGGTGGAGAAGCACCATGTGTACATGCTGAGCAACGGCCGCATCAGCATGGCAGGCCTGACCTCCAAGAACGTGGACTATGTGGTGGACGCCATGCATGATGCCATCACTTCCTTCCCAGCACACCAACAACAACAAGATACCCAACAACAGGATTGCCAACAGCAGCAGGCCAAGATTTGATTGTTTCACCTCTTTTCTTAGCTGTGCGACTGTCAACAGCATCTTGACCTTAACCCTTTACTCTCTTACCCGCTCCACCATCTTCACTCCCTCACCCTATCCACCAGCTTATGGATAAGATGATGGAATGAAGGAGTTCATTATTTTTCTCTTGTTGCTGACTCAAGGTGGATTGGGTTGGGTATGTTGGCTAACGTTCTCTCAAACTGTCAAGAAAAAGGCTTTTCTTGTTTTCTTCTATTGCTTCCTGACTCAACTTTCCTTATGGAGGATTTTATTGATTGTTGCTTGACATTTGATTGTTACAGAACTCAGGTGTGGTAGACAAAATAGGGCCACACATTTTACTGTTCTTGAAGAATATGAAACTTTACTGTTGCCAAACATGATAGTATAGAATTGTAGATTTGAAACTTCGTTGAAAACCCATGTTGTAAATTTGCAGAATTGAAACCTTAAATTTGCAGAATTGAAAATTTGTTGTCAGACACTATAATGTAATTTTGTAGAAGTGAAACATTGTTATCAAACATTATAATGGTTTTTTTTTGCAGAATTGAAACCTTGTCAAACATGTTATGACATTTTGAAGAATTGAAACTTTGTCGTCAAACATATAATGTATTTAAAACCAGTCTGCCTCTGCAGTCAAGAGGACCAGACAGTGGAACATATATTGTAGCAATGAGGCCTCTGTCAAGTGAAGCGATAGAAGAAACGGTCATCAACAACTCCTCTGAATGTCAAGCTCCATGACAACTAGCAGGAGCTGAAAAAAATGGCAGCATTCATTGCCATTGTAGTCTAACCACGTAGATGATGAATGAAAGAGGAAGATGATGTAATTTTGCAGAACTGACACTATGTCAAACATGATAATGTAGTCTTGCAAAATTGAATAATAATAATACATTTATGATATCAGCCTATTTATTTGAGTGCCATATTGATTCAAGTTATTGAAACAGTATGCACTCAGTGTGCTTATTGATGTCTTTTCTCTATTGCGTTCTACATCTGTCTTCTGGTAGCTTGAGAGGAGCAGAGGTATGGCTTTTTCAAAAATTCATTCTCTGTCTCAAGTCCTAAAAATAGAAATTCAGGTTTCCATATTTGATATGTTCCAGTTATCAGGTTTAAAAAAAGTTACACAGCCCATTTTCAACATGAATTATGAATTTCGACTTTGATTTTGAGCATTTAGCATTGTCAGTTTACAGAACTTTTTTTACTGTTGTGTGAGACAAGTAGAGACTTTGAAATGAAGTCTGAACAGTTTTAAAATGCTTTCATATGATAGTGTTCTGAAATAACTCTCAAAATGCTTTCATTTAATAGTGTTCTGAAATAAACATTGAAAATTACGAATTTTGTTAGTTTTGTAAAAGCCATAACAAGTTCATCAACCAAGAAATGTTTGTTAAAAATTATATGAAAACAAACAACAAACAAATGAGCACACAAAATTAAAACAACAATAACAATAGAGAATGAAGAGCATTTTTGTCAAATTTCAGACCTTAAAATGGATTCTAAACAATATAGCAAGGAAGATTTGTACATTTTTATACATTTCTGATCGTCTAATTTTGAAAAACCATTTTCTCAGAAAGGCTTCCCCAACAGCTCCTAACTTAACTGTAGCTGTTAAACCATGTTTGGAAAGCCACAGCTGTACATTGTACATCAAAAGAAAACCAAGAACTGTAGTTTTCATTGATGTCAAAATCCTCAAACAGTGTAATTAGACTTGTAGACCCTTTCATCAGCATGGATCACATAATAATTATAACAATGATAATGATAATGACTATTTGTACAGTTCCTCATCATAATGATAATGACTATTTGTACAGTTCCTCATCTCACAAGAGCCATTAGTATTCAGAAAAGCATGAGAAACAAAGGCAGACACACGTAAAGCAAGTGTGTGTCAGCTGGCACTGCTATGGTGAAAATGTGAACTAAGGTGATGCAGTGTTGACAAAGCAGTGTAGCCTCTCTTGCTATGGTGAAGACAGATGACTTCAGATACTATAGTGTTAAGGACAGAAAAACAAAGGAATCGCAGTGAAATATCTTCTTCCTTAGTCAGCCAATAAACAGACGAACAGACAACAAAAAATGTGAATATAGGTTCTAAATCTTGATAGTAGAAATTTTAGTTACCATGCTTCATGTGACCTTCCACATACATCTCTGAAGTCAGCATCATGGATACATCCTGTGTTAGATCCAGATATGCCGTAATTATGCCATAATGTACACTTGTGGAATGTTATATTATATTTGGTATTTCTTTTCCTTTCCGAGTCAAGAAGAGCGATTTGACATTTGTTACCGTGATGATTGTTTCTTAACTGTGCCATTCAAAACAACAAAGCTGTCACTTGAAACATTGGCTTGTTAATGTCACCACAAATTTCCAGAACTGTGGTTGAACTGGGGTGTGGGAAGAAAAGGAGACAAAGGGTGAGATGTGTTTGAAGGCAACAAGAACATAGGTGATTTCATGCACTGTGCTTTTCTATTCACTCACTTTGGGGTGAGGGCATATCAAATATGAATTTTGTTACTGATTTTGATAACATTGTTTTTTGTTTTTTTTGATGGGTTTGGAGTTGAAATGGCCTACATGGGGGTTGTGCCCATGACCTCCATGATATCAGCATAACATTAATCATCAGAGCTAATGGGGAGACACACAGGAAACAACAAACAAACAAACAAACAAACCAACCTTAACTGTAGCCAGTTTGTGAGACAAACTAACAACCCCTGAGTCATCAGTGTGGCCCTCAAACTGACTGTGCTAATGGGGCCACCAAGACTGTGGATGGAGCGGAAAAAGTGTCATACAGATATAAGTAAGTAAGTAAGTATGGAGATTTTTATAGCGCTTTCTATGGACTCAAAGCGCTTCACAAATTTGAAAAGGAGGAGTAAAGTGGTGAAATGGGAGGGGAGAGCACATTTTCAACAAAATACATAATACAAGAAATACACATAAACACATACATGCAGCATGCACGCGTGTGCAGCAACGAATACAGACACACACACGCACACACAAACACACACACACACAAACACCCACGCGCGCACCCACACGCACACACACCCACGCACGCATACAATAGAACAAGAAAATTCAGGTTTCAAAAGTACTGGCGGAATAAATGAGTTTTCAGGTTGGACTTAAAGGAAGAGAGAGAGGGGCTGTGGCGGAGAGAGTGAGGCAGGGAATTCCACTCAACAGCAGCAGAGTATGAGAAGGAACGACCACCATGTTGCTTTCTATTGAATCCGGGGACACGGAATATTCTGTCGTCAGAAGTGGAACGTAAAGAACGAGAAGGAACATAGACTTGAAATAGATCAGATATATACGCTGGAGCAGTGCCCGAGATGACATGAAAAGAAATACAAGCAGATTTGTACTTAATTCTTTGTTCGATCGGAAGCCAGTGGAGTTGTTTAAAGAGAGGTGTGCAATGGTGTGATTTGCGAGCTTTGAAAATTAATTTGGCTGCAAAGTTTTGAACCTGTTGAAGGGGTTTGAGAAGAGTCTTGGGACAGCCGAGAAGTAAGGAGTTGCAATAATCTAATCTGGACAGAATACAAGCAGTTACAAGTGTTTTTTGTTGCTTCATATGTGAGGTAATGACGTATGGAACTGATTTGTCGGAGTTGGATGTATGCGGCCTGACACGTTTTCATGATCTGATGTTTCATAGTTAGATGAGAATCAAGAAAGAATCCAAGATAGCGTGACTGTTCAGAGAAATCAACAATAGAATCTTCGAAACGAATGTTAGAGGGAAGGTCAGAAGAGATAGCAGGACTGGGAGAAAAGCGCATTGCTTCGTTTTTTCCTTGGTTTAGCTTGAGGCGACTATCGTCCATCCAGGTTTTTATGTCAGAAACAGAGTCTTGCAATGATTGAATAAGTGAAGAGTAATTTGAAGGGGATTCAGAGTTGTTTAACTGTGTATCATCAGCAAACATTTGATGACGAATAGAATGATCAGTGATAAGATTTGAAAGTGGAGTCGTGTATAGTGAGAAAAGAACAGGGCCCAGTACGGAAGCTGGTGCATAGATTAAGTAAGTATCACACAAGTTTGACCCTTTCACCCTCCCTTCCTCCCTCTTCTTACACAGGATGCTGGTGGATAGGTTGAGAAAGTATCATTCAACTTTAACCCTTTCACCCTCCCTCTTCTTACACAGGATGCTGATGGATAGGTTGAGTAAGTATTGTACATTTTTCACTCTTTCACATTCTACCAGGAAGCTGGTAGATAGGGTGAGGGAGTGAAAGGATTAAAGCCAAGATGAATTTGCTGTTGCATTCGTGTTATTGGCATTCTGTCACTGTATTAACCAGGAGACTCTGCGGGACTTTGTCATAGTGCAAGGTCTAGAGATCTAGTGGGAATGTGTTTCCCCAACCCCTAACCAGTCACTATAAGATAAAGTGAATGGGCATTTTTCATTGCTGCTTGAGTTTGATTGTAATCTGTTGATATTGTTTTCTATTAAATAATTAATAATCATATGTTTTTATCATATCGCAAGACCAGCTAGAATTTGTTGTAGAACCCAAGCCTTTTTAGTGAATCTTAAAAAAAAATTCCTGGCATAAATAATTATGCAAACCTCAATTATTAATGTACATGTATATGTATATATATGTAGATCCCAGTGATGTGTTGTTGCTGTGTGTGGTCCCCTAGTGGCCTGGGTGAAGGCTCATGCAGGCCACTTAAAGGCAACTGTGCATGTTTGAAGTGTTGCTGTGCATATTGTTCCATGTACTGTGCATTTCGTGCAGTGCAATGACCATATTGTGCAAAACACTGAGCATATTGTGCAGTGTACTGTGCCTAGCTTGCAATGTGCTGTGCATATGTGCAAAATACTGTGCACATTGTGCATTGTGAGCTATGGATAACTATGCAGATTTTCTGTATAGATGATTGTGCATGATGTAGTGCAATCTGCCTCTGTAAATGACTGTGCATATAATGCAGTGTACTGTGCACATTGTGCAGTGCTTCTATCAGCCTGTACTTTTCTTGTTTATGTTTATACTGCCCACCTTCCACTCCATAGGCCATGGGCTGGCATGAAGGTGTCACTTACGTGCTCTGTCATGTTGTCGCTACATTGAAAGGGACTGGTTGTACACAACCATTGGATTGTCGGTCGATCTCTTTGTAGACAGGCCTCTTTGACTCCGGAGATTTCCCATAAATTGAACTGCTGGGTACATATCAGTCCTGTTAGCATTGTGTGCTGTAGAATCCAGTTCAGAAGTGGCAATCCCTGTACAGTGTCCACCTAGAACAGCTGAAGTTGGTCTGTCTGCTTGGATATGAGTCGTCTGAATGAGTATTGTCATCAGGCTGTTGCATCAGGTTCATCCTCAAACTAGGAAACTTTTCAGTGCACTTACCATCACCAGATGTTTCTGTCTGCAGCAGTTTTATGACAGATATCTGCGCTGAAGGCAAGTGCTCTTAGATCATTCCTTCAGGTGTCTTGGTGTTATAAAGAGGGACAACCTGTTAGTCTTTTTCCCTTTAGTAGTAAGAAACTCTTGGGAGAACTGGATAGCTGAAGGTCCTCAGAAGAGAATCCTCCATCAAGCATGTGTTTTGGCCTGTAACATTTTACACTCTAAGGGGATAGGGCCACATCCAGTTCGTGATTCCTGAATGCCCCCTCTGCTGTCGCCTTTTTTTTTTCCAGTAAAAATGTGTCCTCCTCTTGGATTCAAACCCATGCATCTATGGTGGTCATTCGTCTCAAAGCCAAGTTACCTTTGTGATGTTTGAGGTTCTTTGGAATGTGAACAGTTTTAAAACAAGTGTCATATTTCTGAATGCTCTCTGAGATCACCTTTGCAGGTGCCTTCCTTCATACATAGGGACAGCCTTTAGGTCTTTTTTCTATCACCATCCATAGTTGAGGTTGTCTGGGATGGAATAATTTCAAAACAAATGTCACTCTTATGAACCATGCGAATGACACACATTGATCTTGTTGCCTGTCACGGTTCCATTTTTCATGGAGTGCATAAGACAGATTGTTTGTTCATGTGCATCATTGAAGCGATCACCTGATCAGTGTACATATTGTATGTCACTGAGCCAGTCACATGCTACAGTCCTGTTTGTCTCAGTAGTACACAGTACAGATTGTGTTTGCACTCTCTTCAAATGGTTCTTGGTCATTTTAGTGAAGGACACATGTTTTGTATAGCAGTGAGCTGGTCATTTGTTTATCATGATCTTTTCACTTCCTTGCCCTGTCTGGCTGTAGGAAGCTGGTGGATAAGGTGATGAGAAAGTAAACAGAGTTAAAATTCTGTTTTTCACTGCAGTCATAGTACAGATTGGCTGGCTGCACAGTGTTGAACTGGTTCTCGTTCATTGCAGTGAGTGACATAAATTATTCAGACCTATCTATCATGTCTGTGGATCTGTGAACTGAATGGTATGGAGTGCTGTTGCATGTTTTGTTTTCACTTGTTGAATAAGAACACCCCTCGGTCTGTTTTAAACCAAAGAACAAGGAAAGTGGGAGACATGAGTTGGGAAGAGAAGGAAAGGGTGAACGAGTTGTAGGGAATGGTAGTAGAAGAGTTAATAAGGTCTACAACATTGTAATTCTTTCATCCCTTCATTCTTTTCCTGTTTTCTTGCAGGAAGTTGATGGGTAAAGTGAGGGAATGAATGGTGGACTGATATTTGTCACCTTGCCCCAATGTTTGCAGGTTGGTTGGTTCATGTTTGAGAATAAAGCAAACCCTGAAAAGGATGTGACATACAATTTCACTTAAACAAGCCTATTATCTTAAAGCACAAATTCTCCGCTTTGTCTTCATGGAATCCATCTTTTTTGTCATGTACTGTTTTGACAATCATGTGGGTATTTTTTCCTGTCAGAGTTGGAAATGATGTTTCATAAAATTGAAAGATTTCGTGAAAATCACACCTTTTTATAACTGTGTACCCCAAAAGCTTATATGGAGGCAGGGTAAAGGCAAGATGAAAATGTTTGGAAATCTGTACATATGTTCTATCAGTTGGAAAAAAAAATGTTTTACTGTTATTAAAGCAACTATGAACATGCACTGTCAGGTGCAGTACCTGCATTGAATTGTTTGGTGTTACTTTGGGAATTCTGTAGGACCAGCCATACTATTGTCTTTACTTGTTCTGTCATTTGTTTTCTGTTTGTTTTGGTTTTATTTCAGTCTGTGTGTATTTGGATGTGTGCGTGAACATGTGTGCTCTGTGTGTGTCTGAAAGTGTGGTGTTTTTTCTTGTTTAATGTCTTGGGAAGCAAATTGAGAACTTGATTTAATTCTAATTCTATGCAGTTTGTGGATTCATTTTGTTGTTGTTGAAAACTGTTTTTTGTTGTTGTTGCGTTCCATTTTTGCCATAAAAGCATATTTTTTTAAACCCTTTTTTCATCATTTCATTTTGATTTACAGTAAGCAGACATCAAGAAGTAATGTGGTAAAGGTGATAAATATATACAGATAGGAAAAAGGCTGTACACCAATACTTTAAACAACGGAAAATTCAATAGAAACATCAAGATGAAGTGCATGTCATGAGAGAAGGTGGGTTTTGTATTTTATCATGTTAGTTTTTTTAAGTTTGATTAGGGTAAAATTTTACAGCATGCACACGATTAAAAGATTGAAGGCTGTAGTGTCATCATTTGATTTTCATTACACTTCTATGATTTCAGTTGCTTATTTTTTTGAAGTTTTTAAAAATTGATTCTCCATCTTTCTTTTTAAGTATATTTCAACACGATGTTTTGAAATTTAGTTTTGCAGTGGACAACGGATGCATGCGTTGTTGTTGTTGTTTGGTAATTTTTAGCACACCAAATTGTTGAGAATTTTGAGAAATATTGTTTTGGCTTGTTTGTTGTTTTGAAACTAAGATTTTTATGATAGTGTTGCCAGCATTGTAAAAATCCATCGTTAGTGAGGTTTTGTTTTTGACCAAGCACTGACTAATATGTGGAGTTGGATTGTACTGCGTGTGCATATGTTTCATTACACACAAACTGTGCCCAATACAATTTGCAACATGTAGAGTTTAGTGCGTACTGGGTGTGTGTACATTTCAGTACACATGAACTATACTGTATGTTAGCTTATGTGGAGTCCAGTGTGTATTGGGTATGTGTGCAGTTTAATACACTTGAACTCCTTACTGCGCATTAGTTCTCCTTGATGAACTTGTAACAGTTACTGTCTTTACCAGATGTGCACAGAATAAAGTGGCTGGATTATGCATTGGGCAGTCTTTTCCTAGGTGCTTTTCTTTGTTTCCATAATACATGGACATTTGATGAATTCTGGCTGATGGCTTTGTTTTGTTTTTTTGTTATTGTTGGTGGTGGTGATAGTGACAGTGACAGTGGTGGTGATTGTGGTGTGTGTGTGTGTGTGTGTGTGTGTGTGTGTGTGTGTGTGTGTGTGTGTGTGTGTGTGTGTGCTCTCTCTCTTGTCTTTGTGTGTATGCATGTGTGTGTGTGTGTGTGAGTGTGAGTATGTATGTCTGTGTCGGTGTGTATGGGTGAGGCTGCTCACCCTGAGAATGGACATATTTACGTAGAGTTTGGAATGTGTTTAAGAGAACTTCATCTTTACTCAGATAATTCCATGTGCACCCTACCGAAAATTGACAGACTCCTTTAGCCTGCACAAAAAGTTGATGCGCTGGCAAAGTCTTGAAATAGGAAATGGTGGAAAATGCACTTTCAGAACACTAAACTCGCACCATCAGAATGATAAAGCATTTAGATGAGCAGCAAACAGACCAGTTTGTTGTGGGTTGGAAATGGAACTTAAGGCACCAGTGCCTGAGTCCATGGCTTGTCAAAAGAACTGACGGACTAATGTAAAAAATAAAATCAAAACAACAAAATAGCCCTAAAAGATTGTCCTGTCATAGTAACAAACCCATGACTCTTGCGTTATCAGCAAGGTCCTCTAACCAACTGAGTTAACAGATACACCTCCCCATACCTCTCCCCCCAAAGAACCCAAATCCAACAATAACAAAAAAAAAACAAAAAAAAAACAGCTGCATGCGGATCGAATCTTGTAAAGTGAACAAACACGTCTTAACAAAACTACACTGGGTTTTGGTCAAGGTACAAGAAATTGAGTGCAAGAGTGTTTCATTTTACTTTCATGCAATGTATGTTGATGATGATGATGAATTTCCTGTTTATGCAATGACGAGTAAGCATTGTGATCTTCAATACCTGCTGTGGGTCTTCAAGTGGGATTGAAGACCATTCCAGGAGATAGTGAAGTACTGGAAGCCCAAGATGTTGGTTGAAACATAATCTTTCTTTTACTAAGGTTAATAAGGTCATGTAGTATATGCACTCAGTTAGTATCAGCATAGTTATCCGTCTGAAGTTTTATTTGGTACATTCTGAAATATTCAAAAGAAAAAATTGAGAAAGCTTTCCAAGCATTTTAGGGGTAGTTTCAAGTTGCCCTCTTTTGAAAACTTAAAAAATATTAGATATTTCTTTTTCCCCAAATTTTTCACCTGCGAGATCCACTGGCAGGTGATGCCACAAAATGTGTGCCTTCTTTCAAGGGCTAACTCAAGTAGAATGACCTGCAAGATCCACTGGCTGGTGGCCCCCACACACTTCATGCTTTCTCTCAAGGGCCTTCTCAGGCTGAGTGACCTGCAAGGTCTGGTGGTTGATAAGCTGCCAAAAATTCTGTGCCTACTGACAAGGGCCTCGTCAGGTTTATATTGCACCACAGACACTGAAAGTCTGTTCTATCAGACGCACATGTAACTCCTGAAAAGAGACCTGTATCCTATGCACATCGGAAATAGCTGGCAGAATCGGCCAAGCCAAAACAGCCTTCAAGAAGATGACAAGCATTCTTACCAACAAATGCCTATCAATTAACATCAGAAAGAGAGTCCTTGAATGCTATATAGAACCAATACTGTTGTACGGATGCGAGGCGTGGACAGTCAGCAAGCAAAGCCAGAGCAGGATCGAGGCAGCCGAGATGTGGTTTCTCAGAAGAATGTTGGGAATTTCATGGACAGCAAAGAAAACAAACGAGACAGTCTTGATGGAGGCAGACACAAGTAGATCACTCATAAGGAAGATTAGGAAAAGACAAGCAACATTTATAGGCCATTTTATGAGGAAGGGGGACTTGGAGCACCTGATCACAACGGGGAAGCTGGAGGGAAAGAGAGCACCAGGTAGACCCAGGGAGAGAATGCTGGACGGACTTTCAGAGTGGCTGGGGATGAGGAGGGTGGGGGAGATGCTGGGGGCAGCGAGAGATAGAGATGGTTGGAAGTCCATGGTCGCCAACGCCATGCGGCAGGGCACCTGATGATGATGATGATGATCCTTTCAGTTACTGGTTTGATGAACAAACCACTACAATACCACTATACTGCACCAGTGATCCAGTTGGCAGTCTTTGCTCTCGGCTGTCCTGAAACACTGGCCGGCCAACCATAACCCCATCGTTGTCATTCCGTATTCCAGAAAGGAAAAAAATCTAGCTTTTAAAGTATTTTTGCTAATAAATAGTTGGCACGCATGAGATTAACTGTTCACTTCCTGCCCCCCCCCCCCCCCCCCCCCCGCTAATAGCCAAACAAAAAATTATATTTTCAGCTAACAGGATTTAATATGACACCATACTTCTTAATAGTTAATCGCTGTAGCTGACGTAGTGTTATCTATGACGAATCACAACTCAGTACATGATCTTCCATGTTATCTTTAAAATTTAATGACGTATCACTAGTGCAAAAGATCACCTCCTCCCCTCCCCATCCAGCAATGACCGACTGAGAGTAAGAGGTTATACACAGAACCTACATATGTGTGTATGTGACAAAATATACTGGGTTTTCTCTCCAAACTTAATTTTGATTCGAAATCCAGAATAAAAAAGAAAAAAAAAAAATATACGTATCATTCTATTTTCGTGTTGTTTTTTTTTCCTTCTGATTCCTGTTTTAGTTTTCATTCGTTTTCATAAATAAACCAA
>CM060309.1:76154033-76159033 GCA_030674185.1 Monoplex corrugatus | reverse complement strand
GAACTTCGTGGACATACCATTATGTGGTTCCATCCCAGATGACCAAACTTTATGCGCTGAAAAACTCAGGAGCACAATTGAAATTGCATACCAAGAAACCAGTCCAAAAGCCAACAGGTCACAAGTAGTCACCCCCACCCCCCACCCCCCACCCCCCGCGCCAACACACACGCACATTTCCCCTTTTCCACACACAACTAACAGAGTAGAAAAAGAAACCACACAAGTCAAATCTAAGCAAAGAAAACAACATGATTCCGAGCAACACAGCACCATCCTACGTAAGTCACCCATGCTACCAGGACCATCAACTCAAATCTCTCAGTTCCGCCTCTACCCCTCAGACATCTAAAAACCCAAGTCATCTTCCATACCAACTGTTTGTCAATCGATCAAATGATTTGCAAAAGTACGAGATAAAGGCAGATACAGGTACAGCAAGTACAAATCAACCCCTAACACCAACAACGATGTATATTATAAGTTATCAACATAGAGGCGAATGAGAAGATGACAATATAAGAAGCAACAAAAAAGAAAGTAGGGTGGGGGTAGGAGGGAGGTGACATGTCAACTCTGACGTTAGGATAAAAATAGGTGAACACTCAAAGAAATCACAAATGAAACCCCCCCCCCCCCCAAAAAAGCAAAAAAAAAGCCACCAAACGAAATCAATAGGAAGTCAAGATAAGAGAGATTTAGAACCAGTCGCCGTGGTGTAGTGGTTAACGCAACGGACTACAGACTGGAAAGTTGTGGGTTCGAATCCCCATCAGACCCTTCAAAAACATATCATTGAGGGATTTTTTGGCTCTAACCGGCTCCTACCCAGAGTTGGGTGTGCTATAGGATCAATGGGAAGACTGTGACCACCCAGTCGAGTCTCATCCACCTCACAGATGCGTCATTGACGGTGCTGCTCAAATCTTCTGACTAGCACCGCAGGTGTCTGTATTTCTCGAACCTGGTTGACGCCAGGATATGGTATGATAGTAAGCGTAGAGTACAGCCCTGTCACGCAGTTTCAGTCCTAGATGGAAATCCATAGCATCATGATTATCATCCTCATCGACATTACCATCGCATTGTAGAAAACAACAACGACGACCACGACGACAACGACGACGACCACGACGACAACGACGACAACCACGACGACCACGACGACCACGACGATGACAACGACGACCACGACGACGACCACGACGACCACCACGACGACCACCACGACGACCACCACGACCACGACGACCACGACGACAACCGACAAACAACCGACAAACAACCGACAAACAACCGACAACAAACAACCAAACAACCAACCAAACAACCAACAACCAAACCAACCAACCAACCAACCAACCAACCAACCAACCAACCAACCAACCAACCAACCAACCAACCAACCAACAACCAACCAACCACAACAACCACCCACCCACCCACCACGCACCCACCCAACCAACCACCCACCCACCAATCCACCCACCAACAAACCACCCACCAACAACAAACCACCCACCACCACCAAACCACCCACCAACAACAAACCACCCACCAACACAAACCACCCACCAACAAACCACCCACCCACCCACCCACCCACCCACCCACCCAACCACCAGCCAGCCAGCCAATCAGCCAGCCAGCCAGCCAGCCGGCCAGCCAACCAACCAACCAACACCCAACAACAACCAACAACAACAAAAATTTCCTGTACTTCACTTCCGTAACATAGTCTGTCCTTCCACACAGGTTCAGTACCACATGTATTCAGTTTTTCTCTGCTCCACTGGGAATACTGGGCAAGGGGAAAAACAAGCCACAAATGAAAACTGCACTCTGAAAGTTTCGCTTGCGTGCCGCTATGTCAATATGAAATGCATATGATTCTGTAAACTTGCAGAGGCTGAAATCGAACTTAAAAAATATATGCCATTATTCACAATAACTGTCAAAGGGAAAGAACTGCTATAAAACTGTCTGAGGGTCTGAGGAATGAACAGGTTTAATTCCCTTCGATTTGTTTATCCCACACTGTGCTGTATACATGTTGTGTTGCCTACATTATGCTGTATACATGTTGTGTTGCCTACATTATGCTGTATACATGTTGTGTTGCCCACATTATGCTGTATACATGCTGTGTTGCCCACATTATGCTGTATACATGTTGTGTTGCCCACATTGTGCTGTATACATATTGTGTTGCCCACATTATGCTGTATACATGTTGTGTTGCCCACATTATGCTGTATACATGTTGTGTTGCCCACATTATGCTGTATACATATTGTGTTGCCCACATTATGCTGTATACATATTGTGTTGCCCACATTATGCTGTATACTTGTTGTTTGGCCCACATTATGCTGTATACATATTGTGTTGCCCACATTATGCTGTATACTTGTTGTTTGGCCCACATTATGCTGTATACATATTGTGTTGCCCACATTATGCTGTATACTTGTTGTTTGGCCCACATTATGCTGTATACATGTTGTTTGGCCCACACTGTGCTGTGTACATGTTGGGGAAAAAAATCATTAAAATCTGTCGGGTGCATACACTCTCAATAAAAGAATTGTGTCCGAAACCCGCATCCGACAAGACTCAAGACTTATTGAACTAATAATCAACAGATTCAGTTCATAGAGTTTTTGATTCCCTCACACTATCCACCAGCATCTCGCGGGAACTAAGCATTTAGACGTAGCCAACTTTTGCTTTAATTGATGAAATGACTAGGTCCTCAGAGTAAGGTTTTTGCAGAGTTGCTGCACATATATGCCATTATTCACAATAACTGTCAAAGGGAAAAAACTGCTATAAAACTGTCTGAGGGTCTGAGGAATGAACAGGTTTAATTCCCTTCGATTTGTTTAGCCCACACTGTGCTGAAAACATGTTGTGTTGCCTACATTATGCTGTATACATGTTGTGTTGCCTGCATGTGTGAGGACTTTCTCTGTATGAAACGTACGTAAAAATTCTACTGAACTCTGACTCAGTCAGCAGCAAGTTATCCTGCAGGAAGTTGTTTTTAACTGTTTTGCTTTCTCAGCCTAGCCACCTGCTTCCTGAGTTGCTCATTATTTAATCTTGTTATTCCCTCACACTGTTAACCAGCTTCCTACGCAGCTGAATTATTAATTGTTTTACTCCTACAGCCTACCCCGTAAATAGTATGCCCATCCATCATCTTGAAAATGTATGTCTTCCAAATCCTCTGTTAAAAGGGAGACAAACGTATTGGTAAAACAACAGTGAACTATTGCCATAAATGGTACCTGCATTGAATTGTTTGTTGGTGCTGCTTTGGGAATTTTGTAGCACAGAACAGACTTGCGCTGTCAGTTATTTTCCGAAATCTGTTTATTTTGGTTTCATATCGTTTTGTGTGTTACTGGGGCGTTTGTGTGTGTGTGTGTGTGTGTGTGTGTGTGTGTGTGTGTGTGTGTGTGTGTGTGTGTGTGTGTGTGTGTGTGTGTGTGTGTGTGTGTGTGTGTGTGTATGTATGTGTGTGTGTGTGTGTGTGTGTGTGTGTGTGTGTGTGTGTGTGTGTTGTGTGTTGTGTGTTGTGTGTTGTGTGTGTGTGTTGTGTGTTGTTTGTGTTGTGTGTGTGTGTGTGTGTGTGCGCGCGCGCGGTGTGTGTGTGTTGTGTGTGCGCGTGTGTTTTAACAGATGAATGGTAGTGCCCAGCACGTCTTTCAGAACAGGGAAAAAAATCCCACTCTAAAATCATCAGCAAGAGTGTAACGAGACCAAATGTAGAAGTCTACTCCATTTTCACCCATCAAAACGGTTGATTCTTACCGAACTCACTGTGCCATGTAAAAGCAGAATGAAGAAAGCCCGTTCTTACAAAAATGAGCACTATGTCAGTCTAGTCAGCAACGTAAGGAAATCCGGCTTCCAAGCCAAAAATCCTTGTCATAGAAGTTAGAGCAAGGAGATTGATAGACACATCTGCCTATGACCTCCTGAAACAGCTCTCAGTTTCTGGGAAAGAAAGGACCAGAGCCTTGAAGGCAATGACAGAAGCAGCTGTAAAGATTTTTAGCTGTATAAGGTCAAGGAGGAACAAAAGTGAGCTTCAAAAGGGTTAAAATTTCCCCGTATACAGCAGGTGTATGATAGCTTAGTAGTTAAAACATCTACCACTAAATGGTTAAAACATTTACCACTAAGTGGTTAAAATCATCTGCCACTAAGTGGTTAAAACATCTACCACTAAGTGGTTAAAACATCTACCACTAAGTGGTTAAACATCTACCACCAGGATGACCCGACCTTCAGACGCCCAAATTACCTTGGAGGTTCGGATTCGAACACAGGTGGGTAAAAAAATGGCGACAGTAGAAGGGCACGCAGGAATCATGACCAGGATAGCGCCCAGCCCCCTTAGAGTGTCAGGAGTTTAGGCCAAAACACTTGCTTGACCAGCACTTCTTCTCTGAGGACTTTCTGCTGTCCGGCCGGTTCTTCCTGAAAGTTTCACTATTACTGTCATCCGGCATGATTTGCACTGATCGCGGAAATACAGAATAAGCAACATTAAAACATGTAGTTAAAACCATGTATGATTTCTTTTTACTAGACAATGAAAAGTTGGGAATACTGTCAATGATAGTGTGATTGTTCCTTCCTCCGTAAAGTTATGAGACAAAATATTAACTAAATTGTGTGAAATGAAATCCAAAGCAAGTGTGACTGCCAGCGTTCAAGCAAACAGGAACCAGAAAAAAACAACAACAAAAACACGAAAAAAAAAAGAAAAAAGAATAAGAACGCATATTTAATACAACCAGACAAGACTGGCGCAAAATTTCGGCCAATTGGCTTTTGTCAAGCGCAAGATCACAAACAAACAAACACCAGATACACAAATTAGGAGAAAAGACTGAAACGTCCCTGCTGCTCTGTCCAGTGTGAGAAAAAGAATAAACTGACCAAAATGACACCATAATGTGTTTTTGAGTAAATATGATGACAGA
>CM060309.1:76139033-76149033 GCA_030674185.1 Monoplex corrugatus | reverse complement strand
TGAAAAAGGCGACAGTGGAAAGGCTACAGTCAGTGTTAAAAATAAAATATAAAAAGTACAAACGTTCCTTCTACAGCGTGGGATGAAAAGTTTCTGATCTTTTCCTCATCCAGAGTCACGGAAATTGAATTAAAAGCAATTGAAAAAAACAACTGGGTCGAGAATGAAGAAGAATTCAGTGGGCAGAGTATTAGTGATTTAAAAAAAAAAAAAGAGAAAGAGATTTTGTGTGGTTGCGTCCATGGGTGTGTGCGTGTGTGTGTGTGTGTGTGTGTGTGTGTGTGTGTGTGTGTGTGTGTGTGTGTGTGTGTGTGTGTGTGTGTGTGTGTGTGTGTGTGTGTGTGTGTGTGTGTGTGTGTGTGTGTGTGTGTGTGTGTGTGTGTGGCTGTTGTTGTTGATGTTGATGTTGTTGATCAAGTGTGGAGTATGGGCGAAGGGAAATAAATGAGTTGGGGGCAATACAATATGTAACCTTTTTTCCTTTATTATTTTAGCATTCCCATTTTCCTCAGATGCGTGTTTGCACTTCGTTTTCGCCCCATGCTATACTATGCAGGCAGCAATTTGTTATACAGTCAAACCCTCTGACTCCTGCACTCTATCCACCAACTGCAAAAAACTTGACCCTTTGACTCCTTCACCCTATCCACCAGCTTCATGAGAGCGAGTCAGAGGTTTAAGTTTTTTTCTTTTGCTAAGCTAGCATGGTTGACAATGCAGAATGCTGGTGGACAGGGTGCGGGAGTCAAAGGGTTAAATATTCCCTCTCGGTGGGAGTATATGCCAGGTGATGTTTTCACGTGTCCACAAACCACTAGACATTGACATGACTTTTAGTCGCTTTAATGTATATACTTGATGTTCTGCAGAAGTATGCACACGAAGGAGATTTAGACGCTAACACGGAGATTTAGACGCTAACACGAAGGAGATTTAGACGCTAACACGAAGGAGATTTAGACAATAACACGAAGGAGATTTAGACGCTAACACGAAGGAGATTTAGACGTACGAGATTTAGACGCTAACACGTAGGAGATTTAGACAATAACACGAAGGAGATTTAGACGCTAACACGAAGGAGATTTAGACGCCAACACGTACGAGATTTAGACGCTAACACGTAGGAGATTTAGACACTAACACGAAGGAGATTTAGACGCTAACACGAAGGAGATTTAGACACTAACACGAAGGAGATTTAGACGCTAACACGAAGGAGATTTAGACACTAACGCGAAGGAGATTTAGACGCTAACACGAAGGAGATTTAGACACTAACGCGAAGGAGATTTAGACGCTAACACGGAGATGTAGACGCTAACACGAAGGAGATTTAGGCACTAACACAAAGCAGATTTAGACGCTAACACGGAGATGTAGACGCTAACACAAAGGAGATTTAGACACTAACACAAAGCAGATTTAGACACTAACACGAAGGAGATTTAGACGCTAACACGGAGATGTAGACGCTAACACGAAGGAGATTTAGACACTAATACACAGGAGGTTTAGACTCTAACACGAAGGAGATTTAGACACTAACACGAAGGAGATTTAGACAGTAATACGAAGGAGATTTAGACACTAACATGTAGGAGATTTAGACACTAACACGAAGGAGATTTAGACGCTAACACGAAGGAGACTTAGACGCTAACACGAACGAGTTTAGACATTAACACAAAGGAGATTTAGACACTAACACGAAGGAGATTTAGACCTTAACACGAAGGAGATTTTTTAGACACTAACACGAAGATTTAGACACTAACACGAAGGAGATTTAGACGCTAACACGAAGGAGATTTAGCGACTAACACGAAGGAGATTTAGACACTAACATCATCATCATCAAGTGCCTTGCCACATGGCGTTGGCAATCATGGCCCTCCATATGTTTCTATCCCTTGTTGCCTCAAGCACCTCTTCCACCCTCTCTGTCTTCAGCCACTCGGCAAGTCCGTCCAATATTTTTTTCCCTGGGTCTACCTGGTCTCTCTTTCACTCCAGCTTTCCCGTTGTGACCAGGTGCTCCAATTCCCTTTCCTCGTAAAATGGCCCATAAATGTTGCCTGTTCTTTTCTCATCTTCCTTATGAATGATCTTCTTGTGTCTGCCTCCATCAGGACTGTCTCGTTTGTTTTCTTTGCTGTCCATGGAACTCTCAACATTGTTCTTAGAAACCACATCTCGGCTGCCTCAATCTTGTTGACTTAGACACTAATACGAAGGAGATTTAGACACTAACAGGGCTGCACACATGTTGACCTGGTTGATGGGAAAAATCTCCACCCTGTACCCACCAGGCGGAGGGTACCCAGGAAGGCCCGAGACCTTCAGTTTGAAAGTTTGACGCCTTGTCCACTTGGCTAGTGCGACCGTTGTACTGTTTCAGTATTGGTAAAAGAATATCACACACACGCGCGCGCACATGGACACACACACACAGACACACACACACACGTGCGCGCGCGCACACACACACACACACACACGTACACAGATAGATAGACAGAGAGACAGACAGACAGACAGATAGACAGATAGACAGACAGACACACACATATACACACACACACTCACACCACAAACACAAACACGCACACATATAAATATAACCAACTAACCAACCAACCAACCAACCAACCAACCAACTAACCAACCAACTAACCAATCAACCAACTAACCAACTAACCAACTAACCAACTAACCAACTAACTATCTAACTATACGCGCATAATATCACTCATAGTGAACAGACGTTAAATCAAAGAACGAACGAACGAACACGTACGCGCACACGCATAGCCACACACAAATATGTACACACACACACACACACACACACACACACACACCACACACACACACACACACACACACACCTTACACCTGCCACCCCCCACACACACCTTACACCTGCCCCCATCCCACCCACACACACACCTGGCTGTAGGAAATTTGTCAACCAGTCATCCATGAAGCAGAATCATAATAAATGTGGTGTTTAGTATAACGAGTGCAGTCGAGTGTGTTGTTATCTTTCAAAGCAGCAGTGTTAATTATTGGGCTGATCGTTGGTAATAACGTTTTACGTCTTGAATAAAGCTCTGTCTGCGTCATTATGTGTGTGTGTGTGTGTGTGTGTGTGTGTGTGTGTGTGTGTGTGTGTGTGTGTGTGTGTGTGTGTGTGTGTTGTGTTTGTGTGTTTGTGTGTGTGAATGAGTGTGTGTGTGTGTTTGTATATGTGTTTGTGTGTGTGAATGAGTGTGTGTGTGTGTTTGTATATGTGTTTGTGTGTGTGAATGAGTGTGTGTGTGTGTTTGTATATGTGTTTGTGTGTGTGAGTGCGTGCGTGTGTGTGTTTGTATGTATATTTGTGTGTGTGAGTGCGTGTGTGTGTGTGAATGAGTGTGTGTGTTTGTGTGTGTGTGTGTGTGTGTAGTGTGTGCGTGCGTTTGTGTGTGTGAGTGTGCGTGCGTGCATGTGCGTGTGTTTTGTGCATGTGCGTGTGTGTGTTCGCACTTGTGCATGCATTCGTCCGTGCGTGCGTGTGTGTGTGTGCATGCATGCGTGCGTGCGAGTGTGTGTGTGTGTGTGTGTGAGCGCGTGCTCGTGTATGTGTTACATGCGTGAGTGCCTGCGAACATCAAGGTCAATAAACATGACAAAGTTCCCATCGACCAGTCAGTGGATCAAACCCTGTACAACAGGCATGGCAATCAGCCGTGTAAGATCTGTTTTACGATCGGAAAATCAGAGCGATTGTTATTGTCATATTTTTTTTGTTTAAAGCCCAGCCGACTGCGTAGAGCCAGCCATATCAGGGCTATAATCGTTTCAAAACGTACACAATACTCCAACAGGAACAACAACAACATGTGTACGTGTCCAATCATCAAGAGACAGCACGTAAAACTTTATCGAACACATACAGATGAATGGACCAGGAAGGCAGAAATCGACAGGAAGAAATGACAGACAGCAAAGGAACAAAGCAGAACAACGAGTGTAATAGAAAAGAGGAAATCTCTAGCACAGAATTCCTAGAAAACTGGGATAATATTTATACTGAAGAGCCTTCGGCATCTCCACGGGGAGTGGGGGGGGGGGGGAGAAAGGGGAGAAAGTCTGAGTTCGATCCTGCCAAGGTACCTCCCTCCTGGTGGGTAAAAGGATGGTGACTTTTCTGATCTCCCAGATCAACATGCGTGCAGACGTGCTAGTGCTCACATCCCTTTTGTGGGCATACGCACGCAGAGCATCAACTGAGCACGTTAAAGATCCAGCATGCATGCCCACGCAGACTGTGCAGTCACAGAAGCCTGCGCAGCGTCACGAAGGAACGTGCGTGCATGCATCCAAGAGATAAACAGAACGATTAAAAAAAAAAAAAGGCTGGGGGGGGGGGGGGTTGCAGTGGTGAGGGGAGGGAATGGGAGGGGAGCGGGGGCGGGGCCGGGGGAGGGAAAGCCTGCAAGCTGTTAAAACACATGGCACTGTGAGCATTGACTTCCAGCCGGGCTAATTCCTGTACACCTGAACACGGCACATATTATCGGTAATGAGCTGGAGATCTCTCTCTCTCCCTGTCTTTGTCTCTGTCTCTCTCTTTTTTGTCTCTCTCTGTTTGTCTCTCTCTGTCTGTCTTTGTCTCTCTGTGTTTTAGTCTCTCTCTGTCTGTCTCTCTGTGTCTGTCTTTGTCTCTCTCGCTCTCACTGTCTTTGTCTCTCTCTCTCTCTTATTCTCTCTCTCTCTCTTTGTCTCTCTGTCTCTCTTTCTGTCTCTCTGAGTCTGTCTTTGTCTGTCTTGTCTGCGTCCTTCTCTCTCTGTCTTTGTCTCTGTCTCTGCCTCTCTCTCCCTCTCTCTGTCTTAGTCTCGGTGTATCTCTCTCTGTCTCTCTCTTTCTAAGTCTCGCTCTATCTCTCTCTGTCTCTGTCTCTGTCTCTCTGTTCTCTCTTCTTCTCTTGTCTTCTTGTCTCTCTCTCTGTGTCTTATTCTCTCTCTGTCTCTGTCTTGTCTCTCTGTCTCTCTTGTCTGTCTGTCTGTCTTCTGTCGCTCTCTCTCTCTCTTCCTCACACACACACACACACACACACACACACATACACACACACACACACACACACACACACAACACACACACACACACACACACACACACACACACACACACACACACACACAAGCCCTGGTAAATCCCTCTCGCTCAACTTGAGCCACTCAACAGTGTCCCGACAAAGGAGTGACCCAAGCCAAGATTTGTCTCCAGTAGATTTCATGCCATTGCACTGCCGTCTTCCATACCCTTCATTCTAAAATCCTGAACTGGATGGAACGCAAGAGGACAACGAAAGAAGAGAAGACCATAAATGAACTGGCACCAGACGGTTGACAGAGACCTACAGCTGGTAGACAGACGCTGGAGTGATGTCCTTAGACTCCCTGCTGACCAAGCCCGTTGGAGTGCTCTGGCTGCCTCGTGCGTCGCATGACGTTGGAACCGTCTAGGTCTTAACAAATCTGGTATTCTTTCACAAAAGGTAGAATAACAACCCTTTGACTTCCCGCACCCTACCCACAAGCTTCAAAAACTTAACCCTTTCGACTCCCTCACCCTATCCACCAACTTCCTATTACTTAACTCTTTGACTCCTTCACCCTACTCACCAGCTTCCTGGAGGACGATGATGGATGGGGTGAGGGAGTCAAAGGGTTAAGTTTTTGTTTTGCTATCATTTGTTGACGATGCAGGATGCTGGTTGATGGGGTGAGGGAGTCAAAGGGTTAAGTTTTTGTTTTGCTATCATTTGTTGACGATTCAGGATGCTGATGGATAGGTTGAAGGAGTCAAAGAGTTAAGTCGCTGGATGTTTTAGGCCCCACTGGCGAGCGAAACTGCACTGGCCTACATTTATTATGTAGCCAGCTGATAAAAATACAAAACAGTGGACTTCAAAGATATAGTGGTCATATTTTCACATCTAATCCGTCACTGTTTAAAGACAAGAGAGCAGAGCCAGTCAGTAGCCAAAATGACATGTATGTATGTGCAGTGAATTCTCATTTTTCCAGCGTCAGTTCATTTATGGGGGAAAAGAAACGCAGCAGAAGAGAAGTCGCAGAACAATTTTTCTCTGCATCAGCGCATATGGAATTGCCCGAGTACGACGAATCCCTCTGGAAGAAACTCTAAACTCCAGCATCAAAACAGTCCACAGGCCTATTGAAGCTTCACTCATCTCACTTTATTTTTTCTGTCTTTAAGAAATCCAAACAAGTGCGACTGCCCGCGTTCAAGCAAACAGGAACCAGAAAAATACGAAAACAGAATCAGAACGCGTATTTAATACAACCAGACAAGACAGGCGCAAATTTTCGACCAATTGTATATATGTACATACATATACCTATACCTATACCTATTACTATCTATCTATCTATCTATCTATCTATCTATCTATCATCTATCTATCTATCTATCTATCTATCTATCTATCTATCTATCTATCTATCTATCTATCTATCTATCTGTCTGTCTGTCTGTCTGTCTATCTATCTATCTATCTATCTATCTATCTATCTGTCTTCTATCTATCTATCTATCTATCTATCTATCTATCTTCTATCTATCTATCTATCTATCTATCTATCTATCTATCTATCTAGCTGTCTGTCTATCTATCTATCTATTCATCTATCTATCTATCTATCTATCTATCTATCTATCTATCTATCTATCTATCTATCTATCTGTCTATCTATCTGTCTATCTATCTATCTATCTATCTATCTATCTATCTATCTATCTATCTATCTATCTATCTATCTATCTATCTGTCTGTCTATCTATCTATCTAGCTATCTAGCTATCTATAATATATACATATGTATATAAATACATACATATATATAGGAAGCTGGCGGATAAGGTGAGGGAGTCAAAGGGTTACATTTTTGCAGTTGGTGGATAGGGTGTGGAAGTCAAAGGGTTAAAGACCGCTCGTCAGTTGCTGAAGTCAAATTACTGTGCTTCAGGCACAGTGGTCAGGTGAGTAAGACATCAATCAGACTTCCAAACAGAAGGTCAGGGGTTCGATCCTGCCTGGGTATCTCTGGTCTGATGAAGAACTTTCTGCTCTGCCGAGTCAACATGTGTGCCGACCTCTCAATGCCTGAATCTCATTCGTGTTTATTCGGACGTAAAACATCACTGTATGCAATATAATCAAAGGACATAAATCTTGAGAATTATCTCCCATGTTGTATAGAACTTCTCAGATCTAACACAGTTTGCGCTTCCCATTCAGCTAGCATAGAAGCAGATACAAAGTACAAAAACTGTCAGCTCAGAACGCTCCTCAAAAAAGGAGCGCCCAAGTCCACCGTTATACTCAACACACAACTATGAGAGAGGAGAGAAACTCATACAATATATTGGTCTTAAGTTCAAGATTGACATAGTCTTTTATTCTTGAACTGTATGCAAGTCAGAGATCCTGTAAGTCATGTCTGTGTCTGGTGATTTATAGCAACAAGAAAACATCCAGCATGCACGCTTACTGACTACGTGGTATGCAGACTATGCAGCAACGTACTGCCTGCACACATGGGCGAAACAACGTGCACAAACGCATCTGAGAAAAAACTGGAACGCTACAAACCAGCCAGCAATCAATCAAGCAAGCAAGCAACCAAGCAACTAACCACCCACCCACCCACCCACCCACCCAACCAACCAACAAAACAACAAAACAAATAAAATAAACACAGAGACAAAAAGCAAGCAAGCAAACAAAGAAACGAACAAAGAAACAAGCAAACAAAGACAAAGAAACAAAGAAACAAGGAAAGAAGGAAAGACAGAAAGAAAGAAAGAAGGAAAGAACCAACCAGCCAGCCAACCAACCAACCAACCAACCAACCAACCAACCAACCAACCAACCAACCAGCCAACCAACCAACCAACCAACCAACCAACCAACCAACCAACCAACCAACCAACCAACCAAATAACCAACAAAACCTCCTACTATAGCTTGCCGTTCTAATAAGTCTACGATAGAACTTCTGACACCTTTTCAAAACTGGTCGTTACAATACTACGTAATGACTCAAAATAATAAAGAAAATCCACTAGATACTTGTTAAAAGTGTGTGCATACGCGGGGGCGCACGCACGGCATATGAATACACACACACACACACACACACACACACCACACACACATACACACACACACACACACACACGTACACACACGCACGCACGCGCGCACACACGCACACACACACACACACACACACACACACACACACACCACACTCACACACACTCCTCTCAACCCCCAACATCCGTAACGTTATAAGGGAGAGGGTTTTGTGTTGGTGGTGGAGGAACAAAAAACAAGGTGACGTCGGGACACTCACGCGCGCGCGCGCGCACGCACACACACACACACACACACACACACACACACACACACACACACACACACACACACACACACACACACACACACACACAAGGGGGAAGTGGAGATTAATATTTAAATGGCTGATGTATCTATTACATTGATGTAAAATAAAACACACACACACACATACACACACACATACACACACATACACGCACACACACACACACACACACACACACAGACACACACGCACACACACAGACACATGCACACACACACATACACACACACACACATACACACACACACATACACACACGCACATACACACACATACACACACACACACACGCGCACACACGCACATGCACACACACACATCACACACACACACACACACACTCTCTCTCTCTCTCTCTCGCACCTCAACCCTCAACATGCGTAAACATCGTAAGGGAAAAAGTCTGGTGACGATGGTGGTGGTGTTGATGGGGGAACACAAAACAAGGTGACACCGGGCCCTGTCTTGGCGACAACCTCGAACTGTACTCGTGTCTACTACATACTACCGGTGTCTTACATTCCGCGCGTTCCCCTGTCTGCCACTGAACGGGAGGAAATACTACAGTGTTTGTGGGGAACTTGTGGCTCAGGTGTTTTGTCGCAAAAAACACGTACGTAAAAAATGGTGCCGGACGGTGGAGTGGTACACCAATACAGACAGACACACACAGACTTGCGCGCAGAAGCGCGCGCGCGCGCGCCACACACACACACACACACGCACACACACACCACACTCACTCACACACACACACACACTGGACTGTAGAGAGTGGCGAGTGCGTACCTTCACATACATAGGACACACACACATGCAGAATCGATGATCAAAGTTACACTTACACATACACGAAGTTACACATGCCAGCACCACACACACGCGCACCACACACACACACACACACACCACACAGACAGACACACACAAACACTTATAGTGAAAAGACGTTAAATCAAAGAACGAACACACACACACACACACACACACACAAACACACGCACACACATCCATCCAGACGCAATTTATTGATCTCTCAGGTGTTCTCCCTCTCTTTCTGTCTCCACGAGACTCACATATACACACACATGAGAACGGCTGTGCTGCCGTGTGAGTGTGCGGTTGAAAAACTGCCCGTGTCCTTTTTCCCACTCCGAACTACCTGCCACTTCGTCCGATCCGAGGCCAACCTGAAATGTGTGCGACAGTGTGAGAGTTGTCTGTGTGTGTGTGTTACGTGTGCAGATCCCTGTGTCGGGCTTATCAATGTTTCAACAAACTCGCAGGTTTGAGTCGCTCTCGGCGCCAGTTTTGGCCGAGTGTGCTGACTGCATCAGAAAAGGCGTACAAAATATGATGTCCGTGAATTGTGTTGGGTGAAGTTTTTTTGATTTTTAATTTACTTCGTATGTTGAATTAAATCCTGGACGTCAGTTTTAGTCCTGTGCGATGGACCTACTAAACATGATTCCAGTGAGTCATGTTGGGTGAAGTTTCTTTACTTCGCAGGTTG
>CM060309.1:76126533-76129033 GCA_030674185.1 Monoplex corrugatus | reverse complement strand
AAAAGAACGCGTATTTAATACAACAAGACAAAAGAACGCGTATTTAATACAACAAGACAAAAGAACGCGTATTTAATACAACAAGACAAAAGAACGCGTATTTAATACAACAAGACAAAAGAACGCGTATTTAATACAACAAGACAAAAGAACGCGTATTTAATACAACAAGACAAAAGAACGCGTATTTAATACAACAAGACAAAAGAACGCGTATTTAATACAGCAAGACAAAAGAACGCGTATTTAATACAACAAGACAAAAGAACGCGTATTTAATACAAGACAAAAGAACGCGTATTTAATACAACAAGACAAAAGAACGCGTATTTAATACAACAAGACAAAAGAACGCGTATTTAATACAGCAAGACAAAAGAACGCGTATTTAATACAACAAGACAAAAGAACGCGTATTTAATACAGCAAGACAAAAGAACGCGTATTTGATACAACAAGACAAAAGAACGCGTATTTAATACAACAAGACAAAAAAACGCGTATTTGATACAACAAGACAAAAGAACGCGTATTTGATACAACAAGACAAAAGAACGCGTATTTAATACAACAAGACAAAAGAACGCGTATTTAATACAACAAGACAAAAGAACGCGTATTTAATACAGCAAGACAAAAGAACGCGTATTTAATACAACAAGACAAAAGAACGCGTATTTAATACAGCAAGACAAAAGAACGCGTATTTGATACAACAAGACAAAAGAACGCGTATTTAATACAACAAGTCAAAAAAACGCGTATTTGATACAACAAGACAAAAGAACGCGTATTTGATACAACAAGACAAAAGAACGCGTATTTAATACAACAAGACAAAAGAACGCGTATTTAATACAACAAGACAAAAGAACGCGTATTTAATACAAGACAAAAGAACGCGTATTTAATACAACAAGACGCAAGAACGCGTATTTAATACAACAAGACAAAAGAACGCGTATTTAATACAGGAAGACGCAAGAACGCGTATTTAATACAACAAGACAAAAGAACGCGTATTTAATACAACAAGACAAAAGAA
Source organism: Monoplex corrugatus (assembly GCA_030674185.1). Lineage (NCBI taxonomy): Eukaryota > Metazoa > Mollusca > Gastropoda > Littorinimorpha > Ranellidae > Monoplex > Monoplex corrugatus. The sequence continues at coordinate 76,127,988 of CM060309.1, read as the reverse complement.
CGCGTATTTAATACAGCAAGACAAAAGAACGCGTATTTAATACAACAAGACAAAAGAACGCGTATTTAATACAACAAGACAAAAGAACGCGTATTTAATACAACAAGACAAAAGAACGCGTATTTAATACAACAAGACAAAAGAACGCGTATTTAATACAACAAGACAAAAGAACGCGTATTTAATACAACAAGACAAAAGAACGCGTATTTAATACAACAAGACAAAAGAACGCGTATTTAATACAACAAGACAAAAGAACGCGTATTTAATACAACAAGACAAAAGAACGCGTATTTAATACAACAAGACAAAAGAACGCGTATTTAATACAGCAAGACAAAAGAACGCGTATTTAATACAACAAGACAAAAGAACGCGTATTTAATACAACAAGACAAAAGAACGCGTATTTAATACAACAAGACAAAAGAACGCGTATTTAATACAACAAGACAAAAGAACGCGTATTTAATACAGCAAGACAAAAGAACGCGTATTTAATACAAGACAAAAGAACGCGTATTTAATACAGCAAGACAAAAGAACGCGTATTTAATACAACAAGAGAAAAGAACGCGTGTTTGATACAGCAAAATTTTGAATACGCGTTCTTATTCTTTTTTCGTGTTCCTTTTTTTCTTCTTTTTGTTTTTGTTTTTGCTGATTCCTGTTTGCTTGAACGCGGGCAGTCGCACTTCGTTTTGGATAACGAGAATTCTCATCAATTACCACGCCCAGTGTGGTCATTGGGAGAATTGATGGAAGGCAGCAGCTGACAAGATTCTCTATCTCTGCCCTCTGAGGTGCTGCAGACTGAAGCTGGTCCAAATGTAGTAAGGAATCTTAGTTAATAAAGAAGAAGAAGAAGAACAACAACGACCCCCAAAAAAAACAAAAACAACAACAACCAACCCCCCCAAAACAAAAACAAAACCAAAAACAAAAACAAAACCCCCCCAGCTGGTACCAAGTCTTTTTCAATTCCAACCCCCCCCTCCCCCCACTATCTGGAACTCACTTCCAAAACATATATTCATCTCTCTGATTCATTTCCATCTTTCCAGCTGTCATCAGTATTGATTGTGCTGTGTCATACCGGATAAAACAACCCCCCCTCCTTTCCCCTACTTTCAGTCCCCCTTTGTCAGTCAATCTCCCCGTTCGTTTTTCTGCTGTCTGTCTCCCTGTCTGTCTTCCCGTCTGTCTTCCTGTCTGTGTCTTTGTAGACCTAGAAACTACCACAGTTTTCCCTCCCTATCCCAATATCTGGCTTGTGTATTGATCGGTGGCCTTCACATGAAATCATAAGTTACTGTCAGTATCAATCTCTCTCTCTCTCTCTCTTTCTCTCTCTCCCTCTCTCTCGAATTTCTATAATGTAAATCTTTAAGGAGCAAGGGCTGAATGTAAAAAAAAAAAAAAAGAAAAAAAAAAAGAAGAAAAAAACACCTG
>CM060309.1:76106533-76109033 GCA_030674185.1 Monoplex corrugatus | reverse complement strand
GACACAAGCTGTGCACACAAAGATGACAATGCTATGCACACAAAGATGACACATGCTATGCACACAAAGATGACAATGCTATGCACACAAAGACGACAATGCTATGCACACAAAGATGACAATGCTATGCACACAAAGATGGCACATGCTATGCACACAAAAAGATGACATGCTATGCGCACAAAAAATGACACATGCTATGCACACAAAGACGGCACATGCTATGCACGCAAAGATGACATGCTGTGCACACAAAAAAGATGACACATGCTATGCACACAAGACGACACATGCTATGCACACAAAGACGACCATGCTATGCACACAAAGATGACGCAAGCTATACACACAAAAAAAGTTGACACATACTATGCTCACAAAAAAGATGACATATGCTATGCACACAAAGATGACACATGCTATGCACACAAAGATGACATGATATGCACACAAAGATGACATGCTATGCACACAACAAATATGACACATGCTACGCACACAAAGTCGACATGATATATGCACACAAAGATGACACATGACATACACACAGAGACGACATATGCTATGCACACAAAAAAGATGACACATGCTACGCACACAAAGATAACACATGCTATGCACACAAAGAGGACACGTGCTATGCACACAAAAAGATGACACACGCTGCACACACAAAGATGACACATGTTATGCACACAAAGAGGACACGTGCTATGCACACAAAAAGATGACACACGCTGCACACACAAAGATGACACATGCTATGTACATAAAAAAATGACACATGATATGCACACACAAAGATGACACACGCTGCGCACACAAAGATGACACGTGCTATGCACACAAAAAGATGAACATGCTGCGCACACAAAGATGGCACATGCTATGCACACAAAAAGATGACACGTGCTATGCACACAAAAAGATGACACATGCTATGCACACAAAAGTATGACACATGGTATGCACACAAAAAGATGACACGTGCTATGCACACACAAAGATGACAATGCTATGCACACAAAGATGACACATGCTATGAACACAAAGATGACATGTGCTATACACACAAAGATGACACATGCTATGAACACAAAAAGGATGACACATGCTCTATACAGAAAGATGACACATGCTACGCACACAATGATGACACACGCTATACATACAGATATGACATATATCATATGCACATAAAGATGACACATGATACGCACACAGAGATGGCACCTGACATGCACACAAAGATGACAATGCTATGCACACAAAGATGACAATGCTATGCACACAAAGATGACAATGCTATGCACACAAAGATGACAATGCTATGCGCACAAAGATGACACATGTCACCAACACAAAGATGACACATGCTGTGCACACAAAGATGACGTGCCACGCACACAAAGATGACACATGCTATGCACACAAAGGTGACAATGCTATGCTTACAAAGATGACACGTGCTGTCATGTGGTCTTCATCACAGATGCTCTTTCTGTTCTCCATAGCCTAGAGAATGACACGTTCCCTCACCAGACCAAGACTTCCAGCAAGTCAAAAGAACCAGAAGAATAGTTCTCCAGTGGAACCCCCCCCCCCACCAACCCCCAATGTGGTATACCAGGAAACGAGACGGCAGATGAGCTGGCGAAAAGAAGAGCTCAGGAAAAACTAACAGGATGATAGCGTGATCTTCAGCAATAAGAGGAGCACCATCAGATCACTCCCGAACCTTTTGACTCCTGCACCTTATCCACCAACTGCAAAAACTTACCCTTTTGATTCCCTCATCCTATCCACCAGCTTCCTGCCAGATGACAGCATGAGCTATAGCAGTAAGAGGATCATCATCAGAGCACTCTTTAGCCTTTTGACTCCCGCACCTTATCCACAAACTGCAAAAACTTAACCCTTTGATTCTCTCACCCTATCCACCAGCTTCCTGCAGGAAGCTGGTGGATAGGATGAGGGAATCCAAGGGTTAAGTTTTTGCTTTGCTAGCATGGCTGGCAATGCAGGATGCTGGTGGACAGGGTGCAGGAGTTAAAGGGTTAAGCTATAGACAGAAAAGGATGACGAAAACCTTTTATCTAAATGGCAGGAAGTGATTCAGATGAGGCTCAGCCCCGAACACAACCGGTTCAACGCCCACGTGAAGCACAATACTACAAACTGAAACTATCACTAACCTATAACAAGTGTGACTGCCCGCGTTCAAGCAAACAGGAACCAGAAAAAAAAAACGAAAAAAGAACCAGAAAGCGTATTTAATAGAAGCAGACAAAACAAGCACAAATTTTCGGGCAAATGGCCTTTGCCCACAAAGAAACAAACACCAAACACAAAAATTAGGCGAAAAAAGACTAAAAAAAATTTCCCTGCTATTCGTCCAGTTTGAGGAAAGGTTTGTCAAGCGTAAGATCACAAACGAACAAACACCAAATACAAAAATAATTAGGAGAAAAAGACTGAAACTACCCTGCTGCTGCTTCGT
>CM060309.1:76086533-76101533 GCA_030674185.1 Monoplex corrugatus | reverse complement strand
AACTTATTAATCAACTTTTTTACTGCGCACTGTGCCAATAGTCTGTAGGACAGCAACGGAGATCATTCACTCCTGCGTTTTCTCTTGTCTGCTGTGGGCCAGCCTCTGTACGATGACACAGGTGTGTTTCAAGGTTTTGGGTTCTCTGTATACCTCTCGTCGCCAGGTGTTGTTGGTTTTTTTCATCTCACGCAACAACAAAACGAGAAAGTGTGTGTGTGTGTGTATGTGTGTGTGTGTGTGTGTGTGTGTGTGTGTGTGTGTGTGTGTGTGTGTGTGTGTGTGTGTGTGTGTGTGTGTGTGTGTGTGTGTGTGTGTATGTGTGTGTGTGTGTGTGTGTGTGTGTGTGTGATAGAGGAGATGACAATTTGGGTCATTTGTCATTTGTCGAACAGGCTTGAGTATATCCTAGCTCAGCATCCTCTCTCTCTCTCTTTCTTTCTTTCTCTCTCTCTCTCTCTCTCTCTCTCTCTCTGTGTGTGTGTGTGTGTGTGTGTGTGTGTGTGTGTGTGTGTGTGTGTGTGTGTGTATGACTTAGAGAGAGAGAGAGAGGGAGAGGGAGAGAGAGAGAGAGAGAGAGAGGACTTGGGTCAGGGGTCATACGTCCTATTACCCTCCCCTCCTATCTCCCCCCCCCCCCCCCCCAGTTTGCATGTGCTCTGTGCTCTGTTGTTGATGATTCCTTTGGTGAATGATGAAAGTGCACACCTTGGTTTGATTTTTGAATCAAGATTTGGCGCATTATTGTTATCATTATTACTGTTATTATTATTATTATCATTATCATTATTTTATTTTTCACTTGACAAAGGGCCTGGGCTCGAAACGTTGTGTTTTATACTCCCAAGGATCTTTTACAAACAAGGTATTTTTTAATATTTTGTTTTCACCCTCAAGATCCAACAGTCACATTTTGTTTTACCTCTCTATTATTATTATTATTATTATCATATTCATTATTAATATCATTATTATTATACGTCTTCCTTCTGGTGTCCAGTAAAAAAAAAAGCATTCCAGATAATGTAGTCCTTCTTCCCGTGGACGATGTGTCTAATCCATATGAATAATCTTTTCATGATGGTATGATCCTGCTGTCTTCGGGAGATGTGTTTACTCGATCTTAATCGTCTTTTCGTGATGATGGTGTCCATACTCTCTTGATCGTTTTGAGCAGCTAGTTGCTTGAATGAGTTGGAACAGTGCTAGTGCTCTGAGTGTCCGCTTTCATCTGTCTAGTGTTGGCTTAGCGATACACCTAGTAATAATTATGAAATGAAATAAACGAAACGAAATTAAAAATTTTGATTTTAATTTTAAGGATCGCCGCATTCAGGGAGGTTACCTTTGTGCTCACCTTTTTTTTTCTTTTTGTCCCGTTTTCTACGCCACCTTAATGGCCACAGAAGCTGGCATATATTTTTTTTACAATGCGATGATGATGATGATGTCGATGAGGATGATAATCATGATGCTATGGAGTTCCATCTAAAATGGAGGCTGCGTGATAGGGCAGTACTCTACGCTTATTGTCATAATATATCCTAGCGTCAATCAGGCCTGAGTTATACAGACACCTGCGGTGCGGATCAGAAGATTTGAGCAACACCCTCAGTGTCACATACTGAAGTGGGTGGGACTCGACTGTGTGGTCCCAAGTCTTCCAAATGAGCCCATAGCACATCCAGCGCCAGGTAGGAGCTGGTTAAACGAAACGAAAGGAGACTTCAGTTTCCAACGGTAAATGTGTTAGCATATAAATCAAGTTCATATCTCTTGTTGCTAACCTGCGTGTATTAACAAACAAGTATAGATCAGTAATAGCCGTTTTTGTAGTTCTAGGGGTAAAGAAAACAGTGATAATGTTATTGTTAAAGTTCAAAGTCTTAAAGTCTTTATTATGAATCAATTTGTAATTCAAAGCTGCTTGCGTAGATTGAAATATATTTTTATTTTCGATACACTTAATTAAGTCCTAAAGACTTAATAATTCATTGTTTGTGTATGTTGATTGAACTTGTTATTTTTGAAACTCATGTTTGTGGTGTGTGTGTGTGTGTGTGTGTGTGTGTGTGTGTGTGTGTGTGTGTGTGTGTGTGTGTGTGTGTGTGTGTGTGTGTGTGTGTGTGTGTGTGTGTGTTTTCAGAGAGAGAGAGAGAGAGAGAGGGAGGAGGAAGAGAGAGAGAGAGAGCATGCGTGTGTGCGTGTTTATGTGTGTGTAAGTGTTTTTTTGTGCGGGTGTGTATGCGTGTGTTCGTGTTTGTGTGTGTGTGTGTGTGTGTGTGTGTGTGTGTGTGTGAGAGAGAGAGAGAGAGAGAGAGAGAGAGAGAGAGAGAGAGAGAGAGAGAGAGAGAGAGAGAGAGAGAGAGAGAGAGAAAGAGATAGCTAGTTTTGTTATCAGTGATAGTGAATCATTTTATTCTCGGTAAATTTTCCATGCCTGTGCCATTCATGAGCTGTGGATAAAAATACCTTTGACGCCACTCGGGGTTTTTCTGTTTGGGGGGACTCTGTTCCTCTGACACCAACTTTCCAGCCACATTTTAACACGATGTTATGACTCAGGTTAATTCAGCAGCCAGCAATATCTCGTCAATCATTGTGAGTGAGATCAACTTTATTTTTAAACCTCCTAGTCTAGGTAAGGCCTCAGGATCTGGCCAGCTCATGGATTTATGTGCAGCTGACGTTTTTTACCATCCAGTGTTTTCCATGACTCGGGGAAAAACGTTGCATCACTACCATGTACAATAAAACAACGGTTGCTTCCATATTTATGGGAATCTATGCATGAAATTACACAGAATGATGCATTAGGCATGACTACATGTATTTTCAGATGATTTATGTAGTAATTCCTTGAAATTACTACATATTTGTGACAGTTTATGGAAATTCCCATAAAAAACTCATAACCGTTCACGATAGAAACCAAACAAACAAAGGAAAAAATAGAAGATATGACCCTCCTGACGACATCTAAAAGTATTGAGACTTTGGCTGACCTCCTACTGACAGATCACTGACAGCTGACGAGCTACAAAGAGCTGCAGCGTACTAGTCCACTAAGTGGCTTGACCAGTCAAGTTGTCGGCTGCCGCCACGCCCCCACCCCTCTCCATCACCCTAGTCCTCCCCTTGCCACTTCTGATACTACTCACTGAAAGTGTTGCGGTATTCTACAATGTGGGTCCTGTCTGTTTGAACGTGTTGAATTGTTAGCTAGCTGCCAGTGTTGCCTAGGACCACAAACTACTGTAGTTTTCAACCTCTTCTTGTGTCAGAATTGTCTTCTGAATCATCCTGCAGTCATTTATAAGTTCTTGATCAGCTCATATGCTTTCATAGGCTGAAAACATGCTGCATTGCAAGACAGTCCTGGTGTCAGCATTTTGCTGAAAACCAGCTTCTCTTTGCAGATGAATAAAATCAATCTGGTGAGGGTTGCATAGGTCAAAAAGTCAGTAAGGGAAACCAGTCACTTTTATGAACCCTCTCTGAGACTGACAACACCAGTCAGTGCTTCTCTCTCATTTACACTAGGCTGAAACGTGTGTCAAACTACCTCTGTAAATTTTACGTTTGTAGGCACCACAGGAGGCTCTGAGAGCTCCATAAATTTTACGTTGACAGCACTTAAAGGGTTAAGGCATGTGTCACGGTCACCACACACGGCACCTGTGACGTTGTGCTTATGGAATTCGTCCCGAGCGCGGAGACGTCATCTTGAAAAACTGAAACTGAAACTGAAATTTTAAACCTCCTATAACGCAATTTAATTTTTCATCCAGTGTAATGGGTCATTTTATACACGCATGTTTTTGGTGTGCGTTATTCAGAAAAGCATGTGTCTGATCTTTTAGAATTGTTTCCTTGTTTGCAATTCAGACAAAAAGCGTGTCTGTTAAGATATTGTAGATATTTAATTACAGTATAATTCTCTTATTGCTCCTTGCTACCAGGTGGGAGGTACCTAGGCAGGTCAATCTGGTCCCCCATGGGGATGCTGGGGGCTCTTTCAGTATAAATAGTATCCCCACCTTCTGGAAATTCTGTGCTAGAAATTTCCTCTTTCCTGTCACTCTCTTTGTTTCTGCCTTTTTCCTTTGCTGTCTGTCATTTCTTCCTATCATTTTCTGCATTGCTGATCCATTCACCTGTATGTGTTCGATAAAGTCTTACGTACTCTTTCTTAGGATTGATTTGGTACATGTGTTAAGTGCATTTTTGGCTCTAGGGAGGTGAGATATGCGGCAACAATTTTAAGTGATTTATGCCTGCTTTTATATATGTTTTGGTGTTCTTAGGTATGCTTAAATTTGTATTCAGGTGTTTTTTAAATCCCCTGTGAGATAAATTGGACGGAGTGGTCAGCGCCAGGGGCATCTCCTTAGATTATGTGCGCAAATGCGTTGATATATGTACTTAATTTTCTTTTCTTTTTTTTCCTGTTGAAGGTTTGTATGTTTTGAAGTGGTTATAGCCTTGATATGTCTCTAGGCAGTCGACTGAGACGTAAACAACAACACCACTAACAATAACACTAACAATAACAATAACAATAGGGTCGATCTGGACCTTCCGATAGAAAATCCGACATTTACTCGTTTGACTACCGCATTCATACTGGTGAATAGGACTCGTGTGCTTGTTTATGGCTCGTGCCATCATTATTTTGAATCCTCTTCATCACATGACATCAGCGGTGTCAGTCCACATGGACTTTGTTCAGAGCTCAGTGACGTTGTCTTTAGAAACTGAAACCAAAAGGATGACATGCAGGGTCGCTGAACGAAATAAGTCAGGCCTTTGATTCCAGCTCCCTGCATTGCCAACCATGCTAGCAAAGCAAAAACTTAACCCTTTGAGTCCTACCCTATCCACCCAGCTTCTTGCAGGAAGCTGGTGGATAGGGTGAGGGAGTCAAAGAGTTAAGTTTTTGCAGTTGGTGGATGGGGTGAGGGAGTCAAAGAGTTAAGTTTTTGCAGTTGGTGGATAGGGTGAGGGAGTCAAAGGGTTAAGTTTTTGCAGTTGGTGGGTAGGGTGAGGGAGTCAAAGGGTTAAGTTTTCGCAATTGGTGGATAGGGTGAGGGAGTCAAAGGTTTTAAGTTTTTGCCGTTGGTGGATAGGGTGAGGGAATCAAAGGGTTAAGTTTTTGCAGTCAGTGGATTGGGTGCGGGAGTCAAAGGGTCCATTATCTTAGCTGTTCTTGACTTGTAAGTTTATGTCTGTGTGTTGTTTTTGCCCTGTTGAAGACCCAGAGGTCAAAACCAGTCAGTGTCATGTCTGTTATTGTTGGGTCAACTCCTTAGGCGAGTAAGAATGTTGACATATGCTTGGATCCTGATGTTCACTTTCAAACCTCCACTGTATAATACATCATTATGTATATTCTATACGTTATATGGTGTCCATATGTTAACAGTGTTTTTATATGTATACGATTTGATATAATTTTCGTTACCACATTGCATGTTTGATGTCTGTTTGTTACAAAAAATATTATATTAAAAAAAAAAAAAACTCTTTAGGGCGAGTACATTTCTTTGTCATAATTATTTTTCATCTCTCATGCAGCATTAGCCAGGCCAAGTGGTTTGTTTAGGGGTGTAATTCTTGGTCTGGGTGCGAGAAGTCCCGGGTTTGAATCCCGGCTTGGCCCTATTTTTTCGAATACTCACCTGCCACGCGTATGACCCGGGTTCGTTTCCCGGTCAATGCACCGCATAGTCTAGGTAGGGCCTCAGGACCTGGCCAACTCATGGGTTTATGTGCAGGCTTATGACTTGTGCTATGATCACCATATACATGGTACCTGTGACGTTAGTGCATGTGGAATTCGTTCCGAGCGCGGAGATGTCATCTTGAGAAACTGAAACTGAAACTGAAATCTCATGTGGTGCCTCTCCCTCCTCCACCCCCCCCCCCCCCACTATTGCTAAATCCTTGTCGCCTCATTGATACCGGGCATATCGATGGGCGTGGTATTCACGTGAGAAAGACACTGGACTTTCAGTCGGAAGGGCTGGGGTTTGATTCTGCCTGGATATTTCCTGTTCATGAGTTAAAGGTAGATACTTTTTTTTCCCGATCTCCCAGGTGAAAGTGTCTCCAGACCTGCTAGTATATGAGTACTGATATATTTTTTTCCCCCATCTCCAATGTCGAAGTGTCTGCAGACCTGCTAGTATATGAGTAAAAGATATACTTTTTCCCCAATCTTCCAAGATCAAAGTGTCTGCAGACCTGCTAGTATATGAGTAAAAGATATACTTTTTCCCCAATCTTCCAGATCAAAGTGTCTACAGACCTGCTAGTATATGAGTAAAAGATATATACTTTTTTTCCCGATCTCTATGATCAAAGTGACTGCAGACCTACTAGTGTCTACCCCCCCCCCCTCACCCGCGCGTTTTATGTACATACGCACGTAAAACATCAATCAATTATGCCTGTTAAAGATCGTGTATGTGTTATGTCAATGTCTGGTGTCTCGTGGAAAGATGAATACATCCAGCATACACGCTCATCTAAGATGGAAAATGCAGACTGTGCAGCAACGTATCACCTACAGAGTGTGGGCAAAGCAACGTGGATACACGCATCCAAGAAAATCAGAATGCTTAAAAAAAAGGGGGGGAAGAAAGAAAGAAAGAAGAAGAAGAAGAAGAAGAAGAAGAAGAAGAAGAAGAAGAAGAAGAAGAAGAAGAAGAGAGAGAGAGAGAGAGAGAGACAGAGAGACACAGAGAGAGAGAGAGAGATAGAGAGAGACAGAGAGAGAGAGAGAGACAGAGAGAGAGAGAGAGAGAGAGAGAGAGAGAGAGAGAGAGAGAGAAAAGAAAAATTAACACAGGCAGATATGCTCACATGTTTACAAGTCTGACGAAGCACTTGAACAAGGAAGCCAAAGCATCTCACCACCGGCGGGAAAAAGAAAGAAAGAAGAAATAAAAAGAAAAAAAAAAAGAGAGAGAGAGAGAAAGAAAGAAAGAAAGAAAGAGAGACAGAGAGAGGAGAGAGAAATAAAGAGAGAGAGAGAGAGAGAGAGAGAGAGAGAGAGAGAGAGAGAGAGAGAGAGAGAGAGAGAGAGAGAAGTTAACCTAGGCAGATATGCTCATAATGTTCACAAGTCTGACGAAGCACTTGGACAAGGAAGCCAAGAGCGTGTCACCGTGCACCGCACAGAGAGAGCCAAGTGAAAACAAATATTACCTCTCATCTTCTGAGTCTCGTTTGTTTGCACAGACCTTGGCCTGATGGGAGAGGAAACTGTCGCTTTTGTCCCTGTAATAGGGACATGTGGATGGGATTTCACCCTTCATCCCCCCCCCCTCCAACTTCCCTGTCCTTTGGGATGTCTGGATTTTCGTGATTCTGTTTCGATGATAGCTGCAGCCAGGTCTGCTTTGTGTGGAGGTGGAGTTCCTGCTTTTCATTCTGACTGCTTGGGTTCCATTCTGGTTTGATGAATAGTTTCTGTGTATGTATGTATGTATGTATGCATATGTGTATGTGATGTATGTATGTATGTATGTATGTATGTATGTATGTATGTATGTATGTATGTATGCATGTATGTATGTAATGTATGTATGTATGTATGATTGTATGATTCTATGCATATATGTACGTATGTATGTATATACGAATGTATGCACGTATGGATGGATGGATGGACGTATATATATGTATGTGTGTATAAATGTATGAATGTATGGATGTACGTGTATATATGTATGGATGTGCAAGTATACAAGTCTTGCGATTTGTCATGGACCGAAAAGCAGTTCAATAAAAAAGAAAGACTGTGTATGTGCATCTTCCAGACTACCCAGCTTACAAATCAGCGAGGAAGAGGAAATGGGTACCATCTATGAATAGAATGCTGGTTCTGAGAATAGTGAGGTCTCTGCCGCTTCCTTTCTGAGGTCAGCTCTGCTCAGGGTTGTGAGAACGAGACCATCTTTATCTTATTCATTCACTGGCCTTTTACGCATCCTCTGAGCTCATTCAGTTGACACGTAACCTTTTTTTTTAACACGAATGATGCCTTTTTTTTGGCTGACTCTAAGAAATAACATGTGTGTTGTTCAGGCTAACAGTAAAAATGAACAAGAAAGATGAGTTGATTTGTTTCGTGGTTGCATAAATGCACAGTCGTTCTGGCAATAGGTCCAAAAAGTCAATCAGTACCACATTAGTAATGGGTAACCCTCTTAGTCCCTCACTTTATACCTTTCATTTACAAAAAGTTAACCCTTTCACACCCTCATCATATCCACCAGCTTCCGAAAAGAACTTGAATTAAGTTGGTGGATAAGGTGAGGGAGTGAAAGGGTTAAGGAAACTTGTGGATATGGTTAAGGTGTGAGAGGATTAAGTTTTTGTTTTTCGCTTTTGTTGTTTTTGTTGTTGTTGTTGTTGCTATCTTTGCTAACAATGCAGGAAGCTAGAAGATTACATAGGGGAAGGGACAGTTTAGAGGAAAAAAAGGTATTGTTTGCATACGATAAAAAAAACAAACATTTGATTAAGTAACACATCTGGTATGAATTAATTTCGTGCAAATTTACCAGCGTGTGTTTACACAAAACCTTATTTTAGAATTTTAGAATCAAGAGCTGTCGCTTGCTGTTCCTGTCGCAACATGAGCCCGGGGTTGAGGTTTTTTCCTGTTTGGTTCTTTCAGATTTTCCTCCTTTCTACTTCAGTAATAACTTGACAGTTAACACCACCATAAAAAAAGAAAGAAAGAGGGAAAGAGAGAAAACAAAAACCAACCACAAAAATACACAAACAAAAAAAAAAAAACCCAAACAACCCCCCCAAAAAAACCAACAAAAAAGCAACAACAAAAACCAAAAACAATTACAACCAAAAACAAACAAAAACAAACAAACTGACAAGGCTGTATCAGATTCAGTCATTTCAGATGGCTGAGCAGTTCCTTCACAAACTGATTGATTTGTGTAGACGTTGAGCTTCCGCGTTCTTGTCAGAGTATACCAGTATAAAATATAGACTAGGTAAAACATAGTCTAGGTAGGGCCTCAGGACCTGGCCAGCTCATGAGTTTATGTGCAGGCTTAAGGCTTGTGCCATGATCATCACACACATGGCACTTGTGACGTTAGTGCATATGGAATTCGTTCCGAGCGCGGAGACGTCATCTTGAGAAACTGAAACTGAAACTGTTTGAGTGCATTGGTTGAAGTCTGACTCGATAAGAATGTCGTGTGTGGCTTGCAGTACATCTAGTTGTGAATAAGTAACGGAGTCTGTTCAGGCTTAGGGAAGGCAAGGCAGCGAAGGAGAAGAAAAGAAAATTAGCATAATGCTGGGCCACAAGAAACGTGGCGGTCTCGACCACCTCACTCCCCGTAAAACCTTAGGGTCATGGGACAAGTTTTCTTCTTCTTCTGCTCCCTTAAGTTCATGAACAGTTATCAGAGCACCACACTAGAGAGTGATTCTCCAGATTCTTCTGCTTTATCTGCTGTATGGGAGAAGAGTGGCAGAATGGTTCAGACGTTCGCCTGCCAATAGCTAAACTCGAGGTTCCAGGGTTCGCTCCCCGTAGAGGCCTCGATTTTTCTCCTCCGTTTGATCGGAAAATCGAACTGAACGTCTAATCCTTCGGAAGGGGATGAAAAACGAGTCGGACCCGTGTGCCTTCTGACTGCGCACGCTAAAGATCCCACGACAGTTGAAAATCGTGAAGAGCAGGGTATTTCCTAGCTGCCCTGGTATAAAACATTGGAGAGATAGATTGATTTCCTAGGTCCCACCCCTTGAAGACCAATTGGCCTTCTTTCCTTTGTAAAGTCTTGGTTAAAAAAAGTGAATGTGGATATGAATTTGAAGCGAGGGAGAGGGGATGGGCGCCACCCTCATGGTGCTGGCCTGGGGAAAAGTTGACGTCTCTGCCACCTAACTCCCCTACGACCCCAGGGTTATGGAACACCTCGGGACGTGGCCAGCTCGTGGGTTTATGTGCAGGCTTAAGGCTTGTGCCGTGATCATTCTGGATCTTCTCCATCATATGGCGCCTGTGACGTTAGTGCATATGGAATTCATTCCGAGCGCGGAGACGTCATCTCGAGAAATTGAAACTGAAACTGCTGTATGCCAAGCCTGGGTTTCTGCAAATGGTTTCCCTGTCCATTCTGCAGTGTTGTCAGTTCATCTTTTTTCTGTCTTTCCGTCCGTCTCCTTCTTCCAACAGTTTTTTGGAGGGCTGATTTGGCAAGGTCATTTGACCTTGCTACATGGCTACAACAACGTAGTCTTCTTGTCTTAACTGATGTCAGCAGATGTTCATACGGTTAAATTAAATGTGTTGCCTGATTTTTAATATTTTTTTAACTTTTTATTTTGTTTAGGATCATTGCACCTAGGGAGGTTGCCTATATGTTCACCTATTTTTTCGTCCCATTTTCTACGCCACTTTAATGGCCACAGAAGCTAGAACAGTTTTTACAATGCGATGATGATGATCTCGATGATGATAATCATGACGCTATGGAGTTCCATTTAGGATTGAGACTGCGTGACAGGGCTGTACTCTACGCTTACTTTCATAATATCGCCAGGCATCAACCAGACCCGAGAGATACAGACAACTGCGGTGCTGGTCAGAAGATTGAGCAACACCCTCAATGACGCATCCATGAAGTGGATGAGACTCGACTGCGTGGTCCCAGTCTTCCCAATGAGCCTGTAGCACGTCCAACTAGCCGAAAAAATCCCACAACGATTTTTGAAGGTACTGATGGGGATTCGAACCCACAATCTTCCAGTTAGTGGTCCGTTGCGTTAACCACTACATCATAGCGACTGGTAAGTGTGTTGCCTGATAGTCTGGCGCACTCGGTCATTGTTGATATGATCATTGTATTTGATAGGAACCAGAAAAACACGAAAAAAGAACCAGAACGCGTATTCAATACAACCAGACAAGACAGGCGTTTTGTATGGTTCCTGTTTGCTTGTACGCGGGCAGTCACACTTGTTTTGGATTTCAGTGTATCTGATTTAAGTCATCATCATCATCATCAAGTGCCCTGCTACATGGCGTTGGCGACCATGGCCCTCCATATACATCTATTCCTTGTCGCCGCAAGCACATCTTCCACCCTCTCTGTCCTCAGTCGCCCTGCAAGTCCGTCCAATATTTTCTCCCTGGGTCTACCTGGTGTTCTCTTTCCCTTCAGCTTTCCTGTTGTGACCAGGTGCTCTTATTCCCCTTTCCTCATGAATATCCTATAAATGCTGCTTGTTTTTTTCCTAATCTTATTTATCAATGATCTTCTTGTATCTGCCTCCATCAAGACTCTCGTTTGTTTTCTTTGCTGTCCATGGAACTCAACATTCTTCTTAGAAACCACATCTCGGCTGCCTCAGTCTTATGGAACTTCTACATTCTTCTTAGAAACCACATCTCGGCTGCCTCAGTCTTACGGAACTTCAACATTCTTCTTAGAAACCACATCTCGGCTGCCTCAGTCTTATGGAACTTCTACATTCTTCTTAGAAACCACATCTCGGCTGCCTCAGTCTTACGGAACTTCAACATTCTTCTTAGAAACCACATCTCGGCTGCCTCAGTCTTACGGAACTTCAACATTCTTCTTAGAAACTACATCTCGGCTGCCTCAGTCTTATGGAACTTCTACATTCTTCTTAGAAACCACATCTCGGCTGCCTCAATCTTATGGAACTTCTACATTCTTCTTAGAAACCATATCTCGGCTGCCTCAATCTTATGGAACTTCAACATTCTTCCTAGAAACCACACCTCGGCTGCCTCAATCTTATGGAACTCTCAACATTCTTCTTAGAAACCACATCTCGGCTGCCTCAATCTTATGGAACTCTCAACATTCTTCTTAGAAACCACATCTTGGCTGCCTCAATCTTATGGAACTTCAACATTCTTCCTAGAAGCCACACCTCGGCTGCCTCAATCTTATGGAACTCTCAACATTCTTCCTAGAAGCCACACCTCGGCTGCCTCAATCTTATGGAACTTCAACATTCTTCCTAGAAGCCACACCTCGGCTGCCTCAATCTTATGGAACTCTCAACATTCTTCTTAGAAACCACACCTCGGCTGCCTCAATCTTATGGAACTCTCAACATTCTTCCTAGAAACCACATCTCGGCTGCCTCAATCTTATGGAACTTCAACATTCTTCTTAGAAACCACATCTCGGCTGCCTCAATCTTATGGAACTTCAACATTCTTCTTAGAAACCACATCTGGGCTGCCTCAATCTTATTCTGGCTTTGTGTCTGAGTTAATTGTCATGTGATAACACCTCACTTCCATGGCTTGAAATCGTCTGGCCAAATCTGCTGTGAGGGTCCATTTCTCGCATACATACAGGAAGATGGTACATACAGTGCACTTAAGCCCCTGATCTTGTGTTTCAGGGAGATGTTCTCATCCTTCCATAATTATAGGTTTCAGCCCTGTCAACGCCGTTGTTGTCTTTACTGCCCTTGAGAGGATTTCTGGTTTGGATCCCTCATTGCTAAGGATAGACTACCCTATCTTACAGGTACAAAAAACTTAACTGTCGCAGAACGCTGTAGATAGAGTGAAGGAGTGTAAAGGATTAAGGACGCTGATGGATAGAGCGAAAGAATGTAAGGGTTAAGTGTCTTGCTTTGCTATCATAAGTGACACTGCAGGAAACTGGTGGATAGGGTGATAACATTAAACGATTAGAGAGAAGGGAAGGTACTGTTTTGGACACGACAAAAATGTTAAATTAGGTAACGCGTCTTGTTTGATTTAATCGCGTGCAAAGTTAACTGCAAGTATTTTACACAGGACTGGGCTCAAGATTCAGGAAGCTGTCGCTTTTTTTGTGATAAGATGAACATGGAGTTGTGTTTCTTCCCCTTTGGGTACGTTGGAGTTTCCTCCCTTTTACTTCTGTAATGACAAGACTTTCAACACCACCATAGAAAGATAAACTGCCATAGCCTATCAGATTCGGTAACTTCAGATAATTGTGCAGTTCTTTCAAAACTGAGGCTTGCTTGGTGTAGAGGTAGAGCTTCCACCTTCCTGTCCAAGTGCATAAGTTCGAGGCTGGCTCGGTAAGTATGTATTGCATGCGGCTTGCAATCCACCCGGTTTTCAATAGGTACCTGATTCTTTTCAGGCTTGGGGAAGATAAAGCAGAGGAGGAGAGGAAATAAGCATGATGCTGGTCATGGGACGACCTTTCCTTTTCTTCTTCTTCTTTGTCTTCTTCTTCCTCTTCATTGTCTTCTTTTTCTTTGCCTTCTTCTTCTTTGTCTTCTTCCTTTTCTTCTTCTTCGTTGTCTTCTTCTTCTTTGTCTCCTTCTTTTTCTTTGTCTTCTTATTTTTCTTCATTGTCTCCTTCTTCTTCTTCTTTGCCTTCTTCTTCTTCTTTTACTTCTTCTTGTTCTTCTTCTTCTTCATTGTCTTCTTCTTCTTCTTCTTTGTCTCCTTCTTCTTCATTATCTTCTTATTCTTCATCTTCTTCATTGTCTTCTTCTTCTTTGTCTCCTTCTTCTTCTTTTTCATTGTCTTCGTCTTCTTATCATTGTTGTTGTTGTTCTTTTTCATTGTCTTCTTTTTCTTCTTGTTCTAGTTCTCATTCTTCTTGTTCATGTTCTTACTCTTGACTAATACAGACAGTCACACTATGTATTAGTGGGTCCATGCTGGGTATTTTCGTGTATCCATAAGCGTAAGCGGTGTGACCTGTTCACAGTGTACGATCGGTCGCCTATCCATTTGGCAACCACGCTTGATCGTCTTTAACCTAAGCTTTCACGAGTTATTCTATTCTTGTAACATTGGGAGGTGGGGGGGGGGGTTCTTTTTCCTTGGTACTTCGTTTCTTCCTCCTTTTTATTTTGGAAACGGCTTTGCACAATCGACGTCATCTAAGTTACATTTTAGTGGTATGTGTGTTAGTATGTTGTGTTAGTGGTATGTGTGTAATGTGGTGTTTGGTATGTGTGTATAGGTGGAGTGTATGGTGTGTGTGAGGTTGTATTGTATGTGTGGGTGTGGTGGTATGTGGTATTGGTGTGTGTTAGTGGTATGGTGGTTGTGTTGTGTTGGTGGTTGTGTATGTGTTGTTAGTGGATGTGTGTTGTGTGTGTGTTAGTGGTATGTGTGTATGATGTGTGTGTTTAGTGGTATGTGTGTATTTGTTGTGTGTTAGTGGTATGTGTTGTATGTGTGTGTTAGTGTATGTGTGTATATGTGTGTGTGTGTTAGTGGTATGTGTGTAAGTGTGTGTGTTAGTGGTATGTGTGTATGTTGTGTGTTAGTGGTATGTGTGTATGTTGTGTGTTAGTGGTATGTGTTTGTGTGTGTGTGTAGTGGTATGTGTGTATGTATGTGTGTGTTAGTGGTATGTGTTATGTATGTGTGTGTGTTAGTGGTATGTGTGTATGTGTGTGTGTTAGTGGTATGTTGTATGTAGTGTGTGTTGTGGTATGTGTGTATGTATGTGTGTTAGTGGTAGTGTGTATGTGTGTGTGTTATGGTATGTGTATGTGTGTGTGTTAGTGGTATGTGTGTATGTGTGTGTGTTAGTGGTATGTGTGTATGTGTGTGTGTGTTAGTGGTATGTGTGTATGTATGTGTGTGTGTTAGTGGTATGTGTGTTATGTGTGTGTGTTAGTGGTATGTGTGTATGTGTGTGTGTTAGTGTAGTCTGTGTATGTTGTGTTTTAGTGGTATGTGTGTATGTATGATGTGTGTTAGTGGTATGTGTGTATGTTGTGTTGTGTTAGTGGTATGTGTGTATGTATTGTGTGTTAGTGGTATGTGTGTATGTATGTGTGTGTGTTGTGGTATGTGTGTATGTAATGTGTGTGTTAGTGGTATGTGTGTATGTATGTGTGTGTGTTAGTGGTATGTGTGTATGTATGTGTGATGTGTGTTATGTTGTGTGTGTTAGTGGATGTGTATGTATGTGTGTGTTTAGTGGTATGTGTGTATGT
>CM060309.1:76066533-76079033 GCA_030674185.1 Monoplex corrugatus | reverse complement strand
TGAGCTTATAAAACAGTATTTTGTGTCATCATCATCATCGTCATCATCGTCGTCACCGTCGTCGTCGTCGTCATCATCATCATCATCATCATCATCATCATCATCTCACCACCACCACCACCACCACCACCACCACCATCACCACCACCACCACCACCACCACCACCACCACCACCACCACCACCACCACCATCATCATCATCGTCATCTTCATCATCGCCCTGCCGCATGGCGTTGGTGATCATGGCCCTCCGTACGAATGTATCTTTTCTAACTGCAAGGACATCTCCCACCCTCTCTGTCTTCATCCACTCCGCGAATCCGTCCAATATTTTCTCCCAGTGTTTACCCGGTATTCATTTTCCTTCCAGCTTTGGTGTTGTGAGTAGGTGATCTAATATCTCTTTCCTCATAAAATGTCCTATAAATAGTGCTTTCTTTTCCTAATCTTCTTCACAAATGTTCTTTTTGTGTTTGCCTCGTTCAAGACTGTCTTGTTTGTTTTCTTTGCTGTCCATGGAACTCTTCACATTCTTCTTAGAAACCACATTTTAGCTGCCTCAATCTTGTTCTGACTTTGTGTGTTGACTGTCCACGCTTTTGTGTCACAGGACTCAAATCCACGTCCCTCAGCATTATATCTCTTGTGACTGTAGAAAGCAGCATGAGGTAACAAACACTTTTTCGTGTTACAGGATTCGAACCGACTTCCCATCAACATTTGAACTGTGACTGTGAACACGTCCATCAGTAGCACTGAGCATGGTGCCAGCATCTTACCACGTGATAGAAACGACTGATTCACTGGACAGCCAATCAGCTTTGTAAACTGACAGTGGTACTGCCTCTTCATGCCTGAAGAGATCTGGGCAAATTATCACAATAACAGTCTTCAACCCAGCAGAAGCAGAAGAAGCAGCAGCAGCAACAGCAGCAACCCTAAAAGCAGCAGTTCCAGTAGTCAGCAGCAGCGGTGACAGAATCTGCAGCAGCAGCAACAACAACCAACTGACCACCACCAACATCACCCCAACAACAACAACAACAGCGACGACAGCAAGAAGTCTGGAGTTCAAATCCATTGTGATATGACGTGTGTATATTTTCTGTCTGTGGGAAAAACAGACTGGCTTCCATAACGGCGAAAACGGAAGTTGCTGTCAGAGTTGAAAATATCAACAACAAGCGTTGATATATACTCACCCAGCAGAACAGTTAGATTCAGGTCATCGCACTTACATCATACCAGAAGGACAATCAAGCAGGTCATCGCACTTAGAAGGACAATCAAGTCCAGTTTATTAGAAATGTATAAGACACTAGAATAGTCTGTCCATACACTCTGGATGGTTAGATGTGGTTCTGGTGGCGAAATATTTCCCGCTAGGTAGTATTTGCTGACGTGTTGTGAGAATATAACTGTTATAAAGTAGACACGTAGAATCAAGTTTTCGTTTTGAACTCTGCATTATAAACTAGACACATATTAGTAAACAAACGAGATAATAACGTGTAATACTTTTATTCGCGTTTTTAAAATCGGAGCTTGGTTTAGTTCTAATATTTCTTAATTCAAACTGAGACATCGTCGTTCAGTTTAGTTCCAGTTGCATACACTGTACCGAGTCTCACAAGATAAAAACAAAAATCTGTGATTAGAAATTTCTCAGAATGAACCTTTCATGTACAAAGGTGTTCTAAAAATAAACCCATACGCAACGATGAAATGGTTGCACCGATAAACAGGGAAGTTTCAATGCTATTTGCTCCTTACACAAACTGTTGCGATTATTCTGCAGAGCTGTAATTTTTTTCAGAAACACTGTGAGGTTCTGAGTCACTCAGTTGTACAGGAAAGCTGTTGTATCTGATTCGTAGCCAAGTAAGTTCCCATTCCTCTCAGTTGTTCTTTATATAACCCCCCCTCCAAACTTTTATAATAATATTGTATGGAGAACCGTTCTTACAGAGAGACCATGAGACGTTAAATAGCTCAGTTGTTCAGAGAAGTTGTTGTAAACAGCCTACGTTCGTAGCCAAATTCCAAATCCCCTTATTCTCCACAAAAACGCATATACTGATATTTGCAAAGCCGGCATCTTTCCGAAAAACTGTGATATTCCAACCCCGCCGAAGTTTTCAGGAAAGTTGTTTTCACAGCCTGTAAGTTCCTAATCGTTTTATATTTCCCGCAAAACGTTTGCAATAATATTGTATGCGAAGCCGTTGTGTTTTTTAGATAGACTGTGAGAGTTCCGAAAAGCTGTAGTCACACCAAACAAGCGATCAACAGGAGGACACAGAACTAACATTACTATGGCTCCAATACACAAACATGGCCTGGCAAGCTCACTACCAACCTTGCGGTTGGTGGTATACGTGATGGCTATGACCTTGTCGACGTCATCGTGGTGTGGGGCCACTTTTATGCTGCCCGACCCCTCCTCCTCCTCCTGGCTAATGGAGGAACGGTGGGCGTGTCAGGACGGGGGTGGAGGAGGTGCTGGATGTGTGACCACCATGAATGTGACGACGTGCACCACTCTGAAAGTCTGTACCCTCACTTGCCCCACCCGAACGGATTTTCCCGATAGCCAGGTGAGGTGTTCTATGTGGTGTGTGTGTGTGTGTGTGTGTGGGTGTGTGTGTGTGTGTGTGTGTGTGTGTGTGTGTGTGTGTGTGTGTGTGTGTGTGTGTGTGTGTGTGTGTGTGTGTGTGTGTGTGAGAGTTCTTTTTTGTTTTGTTCTCTGAATCTCTTAATCTCGTGTTGCAGGACTCGAATCGATGTCAATCAGCATCTAAATATTTGCAGTGCAATTTTTCATACGATCTGGGGAGAGAGAGAGAGAGAGAGAGAGAGAGAGAGAGAGAGAGAGAGAGAGAGAGAGAGAGAGAGAGAGAGAGAGAGAGAGAGAGAGAGAGAGTATATTTAACCAAAATGTGTTGGCAGAATTTTCTCAGCGCAATCCTAGATGAAACTCAGTAGCATCATGGTTATCATTCTCATCGTCATCTTATATAAGTCGGCATATTTTTGAAGAAGGTGTGTGACAAGCACATTAACGGGAACGCCTGTCAACGTTTGAAATCTGTTTTCACTCATGTCACAGTCTACCAGTGTCCTCGACGCAATCGTTCTGATGGTGTCAGCTTAGTGCTTCAAAGATCTTCCCTACTCCCTCCTTCCCCCTTTCCGCCCCTCAGTTCAAGGCCATGCCAGAGCCTAGGGTTTTGCGCAGGCTTGGAGGGTCTGCTAGATAATTGCTGGCAGATTTGGATGGAGCGCATGTAGAACTGTCTGAGAGAGAGAGAGAGAGAGAGAGAGAGAGAGAGAGAGAGAGAGAGAGAGAGAGAGACAGAGAGAGAAAGAGAGAGAGAGAGAGAGAGAGAAAGAGAGACACAGAGAGAAAGAGAGAGAGAGAAAGAGAGAGAGAGAGAGAGAGCGTGCTGTGACTTCTGTCCGACATACTCAAAAAATAATTCTGTCCCGATTTCAACGCCATTTTATGCGAAGGCTACAGAATTTGAGACACCATTTCAGAATGCTATAATGATTACGAGGATGCCTGACGATAGGGATGATAATAATGATGCAACAGAGTTCCATTGTAGATCGAGATTGCGTGACAGAGCTACACGCAACGCGTACTTTCATAAAATGTCCTGGCGTCAACCAGGCCCGAGAGATACAGACACGTGCGGTATTGGTCGGAAAATTTGAACTACAACCTCATCGGTAAAGTGGATGAAACTCGACCATATGGACCCAGTCTTCCGAATGAGTTCATACCACATTCAGCTCCGGGTAGAAGTTGGAAAGGGACAAAGAAAAAAAATCTCCACAATGATGCTGACAGGTTTGATGGGATTCAACCCTCAACCTTCCAGTCGTTAATCCCTTACGCTAACCACTACATTTTCTAAGAAGAATGTTGACTGTTCCATGGACAGGAAAGAAACGAAACGAGATAGTCTTGATGGAGGCAGACACAAGAGATCATTGATAAGGAAGATTAGGAAAAGACAAGCAACATTTATTGGCCATTTTACGAGGAAAGGGGAATTGGAGCACCTGGTCACCACAGGAAAGCTGGAGGGAAAGAGAGCACCAGGTAGACCCAGGGAGAAACTATTGGACGGACTTGCAGAGTGGTTGAAGACAGAGAGGCTGGAAGAGGTGCTTGCGGCAACAACGGATAGAAACAGATGGAAGGTCATGATCACCAACGCCATGTAGCAAGGCATTTGATGATGAACCACTACATCACGGTGACCGATTGTCGGATGTAAGATGTTTGTTTTGAATTTGTTTAAGATGCGTTCATCGCACTCGGACAGTTCCATATGCGCCCCATCCATATCTACCAGCAATTATCCGGCAGACTCTGCGCCTGCACAAAAATCTATGCACTGCAAAAGTCTTGAGATGGTAAGGTGGAAAGGAACCTAGGAAACCCTGACCCTTTGACTCCCGCATCCTGTCCACTAGCTTCCTGCAGGAAGCTGGTGGGTAGGGCGAGGGAGTCAAAGGGTTAAAGTTTTTGCAGATTGGTGGATAGGGTGCGGAAGTCAAAAGGGCTGATATGACACCACCAGAATGATGGAAACTTTAACATGGGCAGCAAACAGGTCAGTTTTTATTGTTACTGGCTGGGATTGAACTCGGGGCCAATGACCATATCCCTAACCCTGATTGACTTAGAATAGGAGCACAGACTTAGAATAGGAGCACAGACTTAGAATAGGAGCACCTACCTGCCAACTTGACCACAACGATTCTCGTCTGGCTCGAAAGAAACCTTCTGAGTGAGGCCTTGAAAATCCAGTGTGATCCAGTTCAGGATCGGGGAAGGTAAAGCAGGAAGCGAGAGCGATAGGCACCGCCACCATGATCCTGACCCAAGGAAGTACTGAAGTATCAAATCCAAAACAGGTGTGACTGCCCGCGTTCAAGCAAACAGGAACCAGAAAAAAAAAACCCACGAAAAAAGAATACTAAGAACGCGTCTTTGTTTTGCTGTATTAAATACGCGTTCTTATTCTTTTTTCGTGTTTTTTTTTCTGGTTACTGAAATATCAGACACCTTACTATTTTTGGGCATCAGGGTTATGGAATGACTTTTGTCTTAAATTGTTTTTAACATACACACCTGTAGGAAGACGACAGATCTCTCCCGGACAAATCTTAATGTCAATACCTGTTGCCGTGGTGCAGTGGTTAGCGCAATGGACCAGTGACTGGAAGGTTGTGGGTTCGAATCTCCATCAGTCCTGTCAAAGATAGTTGTGGGAATTTTCTGGCTCAATTGACTCCTATCCTGAGTTGAGTGTGCTGTAGATTCACTGGGAAGACAAGGAATACACAATCGAGTCTCACTAACTTCTGGCGTCATTGAGGGTGTTGCTCAAATCTGTTGACTAACACTGTCTGTATCTCTCAGGCCTGGTTGAGGTCATGATATGATATGATAGTAAGTATAAAGTACAGCCCTGTCACACGGTCTGAATCCTAGATGGAATTCCATAGCATCATGGTTATCGTCCTCATTGTCATCATCATCATCATCGAGTTGTGAAAATTATCCCGGCCTCTTTGGCGTCGAAAATGGGACAGAAAAGAAAAATGAAGAAAAAAGTGATCACAAATGAAATTGCTTATGTGCTATGATCGTCTGAACAATTCCAATGTCAATAATTCCATCACTTCTTCCCCAGACCCCCATTACCTCCCCGGCATGGTCACGTTCCTCCAACGACACAGGTTGCCAGCTCAGCACGCAGACCCCCCAGGGGGGTCCTGCCTCCGCTGACAAGGACAATGGTCTGCTGGAGGTCAATAGCAGCAGCACAGATTGCGCCGTCTCCATTAAGAACGCTTCAACAACCTCAGGTCGTCTGGGGTTGTCCATGTGGATTCTTCCTGCTTGCACCAGTAACTGGTCAGTTTGACATTTATTGTTGTTTCCTGTTGCCTTGTACTAGTTTTCATACTGTACTGTCATCATCATCATCATCATCATCATCATCATCATCATCATCATTATGTGCCCTGCCGCATGGCGTTGGCGATCATGGCCCTCCACACGTATCTATTCCCTGTCGCTGCAAGTACATCTCCCACCCTCTCTGTCTTCAGCTACCATGCCAGTCCGTCCAGTATTTTCTCCCTGGGTCTACTTGGTGCTCTCTTTCCTTCCATCTTTCCTGTTGTGACCAGGGGCTCTAATTCCCATTTCTTCATAAAATGTCCTATGAATATTGCTTGTCTTTTCCTAATCTTCTTTGTTAATGATCTTCTTGTGTCTGCCTCCTTCAAGACTGTCTCGTTTGTTTTCCTTCTGTTAGTAGTGTTATGTAATTTTATTTGATAACGGATGATCTGAGCAATCTACCAACACTGCGGGTGGTAAGCTTTCGTTCAGTCTGCATACACAGTCTTCAGTAGGCGTGCCTGCTGAGTGTGTTCATATTTGTACAAGCCACCTGACACAGACAAGATTTGAAGGATCTTTAACGTGCTTAGTGCTTATCTAGTGTTGTGCGTGGATGAGCACTCGAAGTAGGATTAGGCACTAACAGGTCTGCACACATGTTTACCTGAAAGAAAAAAAATATCCACCCTTTACCCACCAGACAGAAGGTACCCGAGCAGACTGGACCCCAGATCCTCCGATCAGAAATCTGATGTCTCAGCCACTTGAATATGGCACTGATCATTCAGGTTAGGACATAGCCATTCAACACAGAAAGAAAGAAAGAAAGAAAGAAAGAAAATATAGGAAGAAAAAAAAAAAAAAAAGATTAACAGAAAATGCATACAGACATCAGTCAGTCTTTTGATAAAATGTATCATCAAGCAACTACTTAGTCAATCCATGCGTGCATGCATCCATCCATCCATCCATCCATCCTTCTATCAAGCAAGGAAACAAGCAAGCAAGCAAGCGATCGACCGACCGACCAATCAACCAATCAGATGAACAATCGACAATCAGTCAACCAACCAGCCAACCAACCAGCCAACGACCAACCAACCAACCAAACCAAACCAAACCGAACCAAGCCGAACCCAACCCAACCCAACCCAACCCAACCCAACCCACCAACCAACCAACCAACCAACCAACCAATCAACCAACCAACCAACCAATCAACCAATTAACCACTCAGTGAATCAACCACTCAATGAATCAACCATAATAATCAATACCAATAATCTATGTTTCAGCACTGTGGCTCGTATAGGCGGGAATAACCTCCGAGTGTACATCAATAACGGCAAGCTGTGTGTCAACGACTACTGTGGTACTGATGCCATCACCACCTGGACACACCTTGTTTTCCAGGTAGGAAACTTTCTGACAGTCACCGCCAGCGCATAAGGGCTTACGTGTGCAGGCTAACGTAGCAAGAAACTCTTGGGATAGCTGGACCAGCAGAAGGTCATCAGAGGAGAAACCCCTCCTCGATCAATTGTTTCGGTCCTAAATTTTGCTGAAAACGAATTCAAATAAATTTCAAACAAACAAACAAACGAACGAACGAACGAACGAACGAACAAACAAATAGCAACAACAACTAAAATCTAAAACTGTACAGACAACCAACCAACCAACCAACCAACCAACCAACCAAGCAAGCAAGCAAGCAACCAACCAACTAACCAACCAACCAACTAACCAACTAACCATCCAAAACAGCAACAACAACAGCTAAAATCTAAAACTGTATAAATTCAACGACTTCATATTGTTTCAAAAGCATACAACAGACTAGTAGACATGACGTATGTATATATGAGTTTTGCTCGATCCATTGTACATAAAGTCTTGTTCAGTTTAGTCAATGATGTTGTAATGATGTTCAGCAATCATTGTCTTTATTTGTGTTTTGTCAAAGAAAAAACAAACAAACAAACGAATTAAAAACAATTATCAAAGAACATAACTCTTGAGAGTCACGTAGGAATTATCTCCCATGTTGTAGAACTTCTCAAATCTAACACAGTTTGTTCTACCTATTCAGCTAGCATAGAAGCAGATGCAAAGCGCAAAAACCGTAAGCTCAGAACACTCCTACCCAACTGTGTTAGATTTGAGAAGTTCTACAACATGGGAGATAATTCCTACATGACTCTCAAGAGTTATGTTCTTTGATTAATATTATAAAAATTCTCCCTGCTTCCCTCTTATTTCTTTGGAATTGAAAACAAGTTTGAAAAAAAACAAAAAACGTGTGTCGGTCCTGAACTCCTTATCCTCTAAGAACCTGGGCCGTATTCAGGTCATGACTCCAGGATGCCCTTCTGCTGTCATGCTTATTAAGGCGTATGCCATGATCATTTCGGATCGTCTCCATTACATGGCACCCGTGGCGTCATTGAGTATGGAATTTATACCGAGCGCGGAGATGTTAACTTGAGAAACTGAACATGGAACTGAATAGGAACCAGAAAAAACACGAAAGAAAAATACAAACGCGTATTTAATACAACAAGACAAGACAAGACAGGCGCCTGTCTTGTCTTGTTGTATTAAATACGCGTTCGTATTCTTCTTTCGTGTTTTTTTCTGGTTCCTGTTTGCTTGAACGAGGGCAGTCACACTTGTTTTGGATTCTATGGAACTGAATCTTTTGCCTTGCTCGTTTGTTTGTTAAGGGCGGGCTGACTGCCTCGATTGATTGAACTGTGGACTCCAGATTTGGTTCTGTCGAGTTCAATTCCATCTCAGTCCGCAACATGGAAAACGGTCTGTTGGCTACCCATTTCGGTGGTCCAGTCGTTCTGGTGGTGTCAGCTTAACCCTTTGACTCCCGCACCATGTCCACCAGCATCCTGCATTGTCAACCATGCTGGCAAAGCAAAAACGTAACCCTTTGACTCCCTCACCCAATCCACCAGCTTCCTGCAGGAAGGTGGTGGATAGGGTGAGGGAGTCAGAGGGTTTATGTTTTTGCAGTTGATGGATAGGGTGCGGGAGTCAGAGGGTTCATGTTTTTGCATATTTTAAGCATGTTGGTATAATTTTTATGTCAACTTGATAATGCATGGTTTATGATGATGGCGATGATGATGGTAATGGTGGTGGTGGTGATAATGATGGTGGTGGTGTGCGTGTATGTGTGTGTGTGGTGTGTGTGTGTGTGTGTGTGTGTGTGTGTGTGTGTGTGTGTGTGTGTGTGTGTGAGTGAGGATGTGTGTGTGTGTGTGTGTGTGTGTGTGTGTGTGTGTGTGTGTGTGTGTGTGTGTGTGTCTGTGTGTGTGTGAGTACGAGAGAGACGCAAGATTTCCTAAGCTGTTTCTGGGTGGATTTTTTTTTACCAAGTTTTGACCAAAGTGTGTATCGTTGACGAATCACGGGGATTATTTGAGTGACTTTGACCATTATTTTAAGGTAACGAGAGCTGTTTCAGTCTTGCTGTACTTTGGATCAGAGATGAGATGTCACAGTCATTGTTCTTCCTTTGCAGGTTATGGAGAGTACAGTGACATATGCGGTGAACGGCGCACTTAGCTCCTCAGGTGGACAGAGCATTAGTGTTCCTACCCTGCCAGATCCTCTTGCCGTTGTGTTGGGGGTCTCCTCAAGTATGTAGGCTCGAGGGGCAGAGAGAGAGAGAGAGAGAGAGAGAGAGAGAGAGAGAGAGAGAGAGAGAGAGAGAGAGAGAGAGAGAGAGAGAGAGAGAGAGAGATGTGTGTGTCCTTTTCTTCTCTATCTCGTAACAATAGTGGCCTCATCAGCTGAGTCAGATTGCGATGCTGTTAATGCAGGGGGAATGGGTTCGACTCTTAAGCGGGACAAATTTTTTTCTTTTCTTCAAGACTTTTGCCAGCACATAGGGTTTTACGCAAGCACAAGGAGTCTACCAGATTATCGATGGTAGATTTTGGTGGATTTATTTTAGGAAGTTTCAGTTAAAGTTATAATTTGCAATTGTTTTTGAGGCTGTTTTAAGCGTTTTGCAATTTGTGATTCGATCCTTTCATGTTAACAAACTGAAAGAAAATATTTCTCGAGTTTGATTCTGATGTGTTTGTTTGTTATTTCTGTGCTGAATTGTTTACATGATTTTTTTTGTTATGTCAGCACAACTGTTATATTAACCTGACAACAAATGGTTTATGATGATATGGTATGTGTGCATGTATGTAATGTGTGTGTGTGTGTGTGTGTGTGTGTGTGTGTGTGTGTGTGTGTGTGTGTGTGTGTGTGTGTGTGTGGTGTTGTATGCGTGCAAATGTATGTGTGCGCGCGCATGCATGTATATATATATATATATATATATGTGTGAATGTGTGTGCATGTATGTATGTATGTATGTATGTATGTATGTATGTATGTATGTATGTATGTATGTATGTATGTGTGTATGTAAGCATGTATGTATGTATGTATGTATGTTTGTATGTATGTATGTTTGTATGTATGTATGTATATATTATGTATGTATGTATGTATATATATATATGTATGTATGTATGTTTGTATGTATGTATGTATATATTATGTATGTATGTATGTATATATATATTTACGTATGTATGTATATATATATGTATGTATGTATGTATGTATGTATGTATGTATGTATGTATGTATGTATGTATGTATGTATGTATGTATGTATATGTGTGTCTGTGTGTATGTTTAACAGACGCAGATATAGCAGCAGGTGACAGTTACCAGCTGTATGACGTACGCTACTTCAATGACGTCCTGACCTTCAGGTGTGTATGTATGCGCGCTAGAAATTTCCTCTTTTCTGTCTCTCTCTTTGTTTCTGCCTTGCTCCTTTGCTTTCTGTCATTTCTTCCTATCATTTCTGCCTTGCTGGTCCATTCACCTGTATGTGTTCGATAAAGTCTCACATACTTTCTCTTGGGATCGATAATTGGGTACGTGTATGAAGTGCATTTTTGGCTCTAGGGAGGTGAGATATGCGGAAGCAATTTTAGGTAACTTGTGCCTGTTTTTATGTATGTTTTAGGTGTCCTTAGGTATGCTTATATTTATATTGAGGTGTGGTTTTTTTGTTTGAATCTCATGTGTGATAAATTGGACGGAGTGGTCATCGCCAGGGGCATGTCCTTAGAATCTGCGCGCCAATGCACTGATATGTGTACTGAATTTTCTTTTGTTGTTGTTGTTGATATGTGTACTTAATTTTCTTTTCTTTTTTTTTCCCTGTTGAAGTATTGTGTATGTTTTGAAGCGGTTATAGCCCTGATATGGCTGTACGCAGTCGGCTGGGGTTTAAAGAACAATAACAATAACAAAAGGCATGGCACTTGTATGTCAGGGTGGGGATGAGAATGGAACTGATGAGCCTGGGCTTTTGTTTCAGTGGAGAGATGTTTGGGTGTCCCAGGAGCGGATCAAGTTGGTAGTTGATACCGTTAGCTTTGTGGGCTTTTTATTTCACTTCAGTTACACTTCTGTGTCTGAGGTACAATCAGATTGGGTGTCTTTGTGCCCATGGTTTTTGAGGTCTGTGGCGTGCGTTAAGAAAGGGGGATGCGACTTTTTTTGTTTTTGTTTTAAATGTTAACTATAATCAAGTCTTCGGAGTCGATCGTCCAGAGAACGAAACATCATCATCATCATCATGGTCAAGTCATCGTCATTGTCATCGTCGTCAATATCATCATAATCATCATCACCACCACACCACCACCACCACCACCGTCGTCGTCGTCACCACCACCACCACCACCACCACCACCACCACCACCACCACCACCACCACCACCACCATCATCATCATCATCATCATCGTCGGTATTATGATCTAATGAATATTATAATTATCACATCATCATTCTTATTGTTGTTATAATTCCTATTGTCATCGTATTTCCTAGAGAGCATTATCAAAACAGTGTATATGACTTGCGGTTCACAGGGAGATCCAAATGATCAACACCAACAGCGCGTTGGGAGATGCCGGAGAGATGACGGAGTGTCGGTGTCCATACTCACACCTGACAGTGAGTCCCGGTGACTTCTACACGTGTCAAAACGACACAGGGGGCGAGGTGAGGCGTGTCGTACCTGTGTTGTACGCACCTGATACACTGCTTGACGGAGACACGGACAGTGCCTGGGCAGGTCCCGACAACGGGGGTCAGTTCACACTGACAGTACAGCTGAAGGATGAATACCAGGTTAGCTTTCGGTTTCTGTCTATTGCCGTCTCTGTCTGTCTGTCTGCTCTCTTGTGTCTCTGTCTCTGTCCCTTCTTTCTGTCAGATCCGCCCTAGCCTGAAAGAAATTCTCTCATCTGCTGCAGGAAACCGTAAGAAAGAGACAGTGTTATGTAGGTTACACACGGGTCACACATCCTACATTCACTTGCACCTTTTGAAAAATGAAGAAGCACCATGGTGTATTCCGTGTGATGAGCCGTTGAGCATCAGACACCTCTTCCACGATTGCTGGGTACTTGTACGATGTGAGACAAAAGCACTACACGGCGAATTTCTTAAAGAACCTCTTCCG
>CM060309.1:76044033-76061533 GCA_030674185.1 Monoplex corrugatus | reverse complement strand
AAATTGTCCATTCCCTTACCTGACACCAATACCAACATTGTCCATGACTTGAAACAGTACGTAAAACTCAACAAATTGTCCATTCCCTTACCTGACACCAATACCAACATTGTCCATGACTTGAAACAGTACATAAAACTCAACAAATTGTCCATTCCCTTACCTGATACCAATACCAACATTGTCCATGACTTGAAACAGTACGTAAAACTCAACAAATTGTCCATTCCCTTACCTGACACCAATACCAACATTGTCCATGACTTGAAACAGTACATAAAACTCAACAAATTGTCCATTCCCTTACCTGACACCAATACCAACATTGTCCATGACTTGAAACAGTACGTAAACCTCGACAAACTCTCCATTCCCGAACATGACACCAATACCAACATTGTCAATGACTTGAAACAGTACGTAAACCTCGACAAACTCTCCATTCCCGAACATGACACCAATACCAACATTGTCCATGACTTGAAACAGTACATAAAACTCGACAAATTGTCCATTTCCTTACCTGACACCAATACCAACATTGTCCATGACTTGAAACAGAACGGGGGAGCTTGCCAATGCAAGCCGAACGTGTACGGGGATCGTTGCGATGTCTGCAAGCCGTGGACCTTCAACTTCACCGCTTCCAACCCACACGGCTGCCAGGACTGTACCTGCCACCAGAACGGCTCTCTTGAGTGCAACAAACAGACCGGGAGCTGCACCTGCAAGACCCACGTGGCCTCGCCTCTGTGCAACGAGTGTCGTAACGGATTTTACGATGCGGGTCCGCTGGAAGGGCCTGACCTGTGCCGCGCGTGCGGCTGTGACTCCAGGGGTATCTTCACTGGTCAGGTGTGCGACAAGGAGTCCGGGCTCTGCCCTTGTAAGGAGTTTGTCCAAGGTAAGTGCATGAGATGATGATAATGGTGGCGAATAATGTGGTGCGCGCTGTGGTTAAGTGGTTGAACATCAGACTTCCGATCAGAAGGTTCTGGGTTTGACCCACCTGGGTGGTGTCCCCTAGTGGTAGGAGATTTTTTTTATTGATAGCAAAAACATTACCAGGCGCAGACTGCAACAGTGACCATAATCATGTAATGGGAACAGTTAGACTGAAAATGAAGAGAAGAAAACAAACCAGACATAACATCAAACCAGACATAACATCAAACTACATAATGGACTCTTAGACAGATGAATGAACTCGAGCAATCTGTTCAGAACAAATTCAGTGCTCTGGGAAATATTGGGGACAGTGAGGAACTATGGACAAATTTGTAAACTCAATGAATGAAGCTTGTGAAAATCCCTACAGTTTAAAGAAAAGCATAGAATTGGATGATAAAAGAAATGATAGACTTGATGGATGAACGTAGAAAGGCATGGAAAGATGAAGACTACAAACAGAAGAAAAGGAATCAGGAATAGGTGTTATGAAGTTCATGAAGCTTGGCTAGAAACAAAATGCAAAGAAATAGAAGACCGACACAAAACAGACCCAAAGCGTATGTACAGATTTATCGAAGACTTCGTTCACAGGAAAAAGACATGCACATTGACTGGTTGCTTAAAATCAAAATATGGTACGATTGCTATGGGAAAAGACAAAACATTAGACAGATGGGGAGAGGTAATTGAAGACCTTTTCGACGATGACAGAAACGAGGAACACATAATTAGAAAGACCTTTGAAAGACCACCAGTTTTGAAAGATGAAGGTACAGTAGCGATGAAAAAGATGAAATAAGAAAAAGCCCCAGGACCAGAGAACATTACTGTATAAATGATAAGGTTCTAGGTAAATTTGGTATTGAAAAAATAACAGTCCTCCTAAATGAAATTTATGACACCAGAAAAATCCCTACAGATATGTCAGAGTCAATTTTTGTTGCACTTCTAAAGAAAGCTGGGGCTATAGAATGTAAATTCCATTGTACAATCAGCTTGACGATCATGTGACAAGGATTCTATTAAGAATAATCTTGATGAGGACAGGGAAGAGAATCGCACCAGATATAGCAAAGGAACAATGTAGATTTGTTGAGGGGAAAGGATATTTATGCCATATGTATACCCTAAGAACTCTCATAGAAAGGTCAGTTGAGGCGCATGAGGATTTACATTTATGTTTTGTTGATTATACCAACGTCCAGTCCAGTGCATGCACACTGTAATTCCCGAGTGTGGGTTGGTAAAGTATTCAACTGAACTAAATAGTTACACGATGGCATATGATCAAGAGAACTGTAACACTCTTCAAATTCTGAATCTGAAACTGTGTTAATGTGACATGTTTTGTTTTGACTTTGTGTGCTGTGTGTGTGTGTCTGATAGGAAGCACATGCAACGAATGTAAGGACGAGTACTACAACCTACAGGTGTCTCAGTCCAAAGGCTGTCTGCCCTGTGAGTGTCACTCTGTGGGCAGCATCAACAACACCTGTCACAAGGTCACCGGACAGTGTACTTGTAAGGGGGGTCTGAGTACAGGAGACAAATGCGTAAGTAGTAGTAGTAGTAAGGATGATAGTAGTAGTAGTAATAGTAAGGATGATAGTAGTAGTAGTAATAGTAAGGATGATAGTAGTAGTAGTAATAGTAAGGATGATAGTAGTAGTAGTAATAGTAAGGATGATAGTAGTAGTAGTAATAGTAAGGATGATAGTAGTAGTAGTAATAGTAAGGATGATAGTAGTAGTAGTAATAGTAAGGATGATAGTAGTAGTAGTAATAGTAAGGATGATAGTAGTAAGTAGTAATAGTAAGGATGATAGTAGTAGTAGTAATAGTAAGGATGATAGTAGTAGTAGTAATAGTAAGGATGATAGTAGTAGTAGTAATAGTAAGGATGATAGTAGTAGTAGTAATAGTAAGGATGATAGTAGTAGTAGTAATAGTAAGGATGATAGTAGTAGTAGTAATAGTAAGGATGATAGTAGTAGTAGTAATAGTAAGGATGATAGTAGTAGTAGTAATAGTAAGGATGATAGTAGTAGTAGTAATAGTAAGGATGATAGTAGTAGTAGTAATAGTAAGGATGATAGTAGTAGTAGTAATAGTAAGGATGATAGTAGTAGTAGTAATAGTAAGGATGATAGTAGTAGTAGTAATAGTAAGGATGATAGTAGTAGTAGTAATAGTAAGGATGATAGTAGTAGTAGTAATAGTAAGGATGATAGTAGTAGTAGTAATAGTAAGGATGATAGTAGTAGTAGTAATAGTAAGTATAGTAGTGGTAGTAATAGTAATGAAGCAGCAGTAATAGCAGTAGTATTATAGTAGTAGCAGCAGCAGCAACAACAACAACAACAGCAGTAGCAGCAGTAGTAGCAGTAGCAGTTGCAGTAGTAGAGAGGCATCCAGGAGTTATGACCTGGATGGTGGTGATAGTAGTAGTAGTGATTGTGGTGGTGGTGGTGTAGTAGAGTATTAGTAGTTGTAGCAGCAGCAGCAATAGCAGCAGCAGCAGTAGTGGTAGTAGTGGTAGTAGTGGTAGTAGTGGTGGTAGTAGTGGTGGTGGTAGTAGTAGTATAGCAGAGGGGCATCCTAAAGTCATGACCTTGATGGTGGTGGTGGTAGTAGTCTTAGTACTAGTAGTAGTAGTAGTAGGAGGAGTAGTGGTAGTAGAGTAGTAGTAGTAGTAGGAAGAGCAAGAGGAGGAGGAGGAGGAGGAGTAGAGCAGAGGGGCATCGAGGAGTCATAACCTTGATGGTGGTGGTGGTGGTGGTGGAAGTAGTAGTAGTAGTGGGAATAGTGGTAGTAGTACTAGTAGTAGTGGTGGTGGTAGGAAGAGCAGGAGCAGGAGGAGGAGGAGGAGAAGGAGGAGGAGGAGGCGTATAGCAGAGGGACATCCAAGAGTCATGACCTTTATGATGATGGTGGTGGTGGTAATAATAGTAGTAGTGGTAGTAGTAGTAGTAGAGTAGTAGTAGTAGGAGGAGGAGGAGAAGGAGAAGGAGGAGGAGGAGGCGTATAGCAGAGGGACATCCAAGAGTCACATGACCTTTATGATGATGGTGGTGATGGTAATAATAGTAGTAGTGATAGTAGTAGTAGTAGTAGTAGTAGTAGTAGTAGTAGTAGTAGTAGAGTAGTAGTAGTAGTAGGAGGAGGAGGAGGAGAAGGAGGAGGAGGAGGAGCAGAGGGGCATCCAGGAGTCATGACCTTTATGGTGGTGGTGGTAATAATAGTAGTAGTGGCAGTAGTAGTAGTAGAGTAGTAGTAGTAGATGGAGGAGCAGGAGGAGGGGGAGGAGGAGGAGCAGGAGGAGGAGAGCAGAGGGGCATCCTAGAGTCACATCATGCCTTGGATGGGCCTGGTCGGTCCCCTTACAGTGCAAGGAGTTTAAGATCGAAACACTTGCTGGG
Organism: Monoplex corrugatus; assembly: GCA_030674185.1. Taxonomy (NCBI): domain Eukaryota; kingdom Metazoa; phylum Mollusca; class Gastropoda; order Littorinimorpha; family Ranellidae; genus Monoplex; species Monoplex corrugatus. Next base: position 76,057,163 of record CM060309.1, on the reverse strand, counting down.
AGCGGGGTGGGGTGGGGGGACGCTCTCCTCTGAGGACTTTCTGTTGTCTAGCTATCTCCGGAATTTCTTGCTTCTGCTGTAACCATCATCATCATCTACTTGGACTGGTGGCGGTTCCAACTCAGTCAGTAGTCAGTTGTGCTATTCTCTTCACCACGACAACTAGTCGACTCTATCTATCTGTCTGTCTGTCTGTCTGTCTGTCTGTCTGTCTGTCTGTCTATCTATCTATCTATTTATCTATCTATCTGTCTGTCTGTCTGTCTGTTTATCTATCTATCTATCTATTTATCTATCTGTCTATCTGTCTGTCTGTCTATCTATCTATCTATCTATCTTTCTGTCTGTCTATCTATCTATCTATCTATCTATCTATCTATTTATTTATCTCCCCCCCCTCTCTCTCTCGGTCTATGTATGTATGTATGTATGTATCTATGTGTCTGTCTGTCTGTCTGTCTATCTATCTCCACCCCCTCTCTCTCTATCTCCCCCTCTATCTATCTATCTATCTCCACCCTCTCTGTATCTATCTATCTATCTATCTATCTATCTATCTGTCTGTCTATCTATCTATCTATCTATCTGTCTGTCTGTCTGTCTGTCTGTCTGTTTGTCTGTCTATCTATCTATCCAATTTCCCCTATCTATCTATCTATCTAAATTTGCTGCACAGGCCCCACGAATAGACTCAGTGGAGCCTCGCTATGGTCCCATGTTTGGAGGCACGAGGGTTACCATCCGTGGTCAGTTGCTAGGCGACAGTAGTCAGCTGCCATCTGTCTTCCTGGGCACATACCGTCAAACTCTTCAACAACAGTGAGTATGACTGTGTGTCTATCTGTCTTTCTCTGTTTCGTGTAATTGTTCATTTTATTATGTGCATTGTGTATAGATCTACGTTAACACTCCTTCAGCTGGGGCGATTGCCTTTTCTTGGATAAATTTCGTATTGATTTTCGTATGCGTGTTCATATTTACTCTCTCTCTCTTCTGTTCTTTTTTTTTCTTTCTTTCTCTGTCTCTGTCTCTCTCTCTCTTTTCTCTTTCTCGTTCTGTCTCCATCTTTCTCTCTTCTCGCTCTCTGTGTGTGTCTCTCTCACTCACTCACTCGCTCACAAATCTTAAATAGGAATAATTGACCTCTTTAAATCCAGCCTCATGTGTTCAGGAACGACCCTCTAGATCGTCGACTCTTGTTATAAAGTCGCGGATTGTGGGACTCTTACTGCTAGAATCATTCTGGTGATGTCGGCTTAGTGTTTCATGGGTCCTGTTACACCTACCCACCCACCCCCACCCCCAACCCGACTCTCTTTCAAGACCTTACCAGCACATAGGGTTTTACACAGGCTCACGGAGTCTGTCAAAAAATAGATGGTGCATTGGGTGGAAGCGATCATAAATGTCGTGAATAAGATTGGCGAAGAGAAGAACCTTAAACTGAAAGCCAAGAAAATTAAATATCTGCACATTGGCCCGGGTCCAGCCAAATGCATCTACATAGGTCTAAATAAAGTGAAAGAAGTCCATCAGTTCCAATATTTAGGATTGATCAAATCCAACGATGCAGATTGTTCCACAAACATCAACATCAAAATTGGCATGGCAAAGAAACGGATGATAGACCTTACAAATATCTGGAAAGACAAAACGACAGACACAAAACTAAAAATGAGAATAACAAGATGTCTGGTTTGGACCATCATGACATGCGAAGCTGAAGGATGGACCCTCAGAAAGAAAAACAAAAGGAAAATAAATTCAAACGAAATGTGGTTCTATAGACGTCTCTTGAGGTTGAGCTGGAAAGACGACAGAAGGGACAAGATCATAACCGATGAGCTAAAACCTCGGAAAACTTGTACAGGTCATCCTTAAAAGGAAACTGACCTTCTTTGGACATGTGTGCAGAAACAAACAAACAAAAAAGCACTTTCATGAGAGATGTTATTCAGGGAAAAATCGACGGCAAAAGATGAAGGGGAAGACCACCAACAGATTACTTAGGAAACATCGAGGAATGGACAGGTCGTAGCAGTCCAGAGATTTTCAGTCTGGTTGAGAAAAGACAGATTTTTAGGACAGAGACACGGAGAACAGTGCTAGCAGCCAACATTCCAAAACGTGATGCTGTAGACTGAGACTGAGACTGAGACAGTGGGTGGAGCGCGTCTGTTTGTGATCAATGGGCCATACCGATAGACTGTCGTTTTTCAGCCCTGCCGACCAAATTCTGAATTGAAACCCAGGAGGACAACAAAGGAAGGGAAGACCAAAAATGAACTGGCACTAGACGGTTGATAGAGACCTACAACTGGTGGATAGACGATGCAGTGATACCCTGGCTCTCTGCTGTCTGAGCTTGTTGGAGCGCTCTTGCTGCCTCACACATCACGCAAGCATCTAAGTCTAAATATAAAATAAATGTCTCTTGAAAGAATTCTGAACTTGTCTGGAAAACATGAGAACGTCCCGGTATCATATTGTTTTATATTTATTTTATCCGTAACGGCAGAAACGAAACAGAAACCTTTCACGCAGACACTGACAAAAGAATGGGGGAGGGGGAGGGAGAGGGGGGGGGGAATGGAGAGATAGAAAGGTCTTAGGTGATTCACCCAGTCTGCTCAGCCAGTCTTTAGGTCCTTCACAAGGAGGGTCCTGTCGAAACAAGTGATGATCATTTCGTTCTGTGTAGAACTGTCGTCAGATCTGCTGCCTGGGATTGCATTTGGAATTTGGAGTTTAGAGTTTGTTCAAGAGGAATTCATCGCACTCAGACAGTTCCATACGCCCTTCACCCAAATCTGCTAGCAGTCATCTAACAGAATCCCACAGTCTGCACAAAGCTGTAAGCGCTGGCAAGGTTTTAAAATGGAGATGGAGAGGGAAAGGGACTTATGAAATACTAAGCTGACACCACACATTGAGACACTGAGACGAGCAGGGAACAGGCCAGTTTTTAACGTTGAGGGCTGGGATTGAACTCGGGATACCAGATTTTGAGTCCAGGGGGCTGAACCAACAACCCGTGCATTATGAGCTGTGGACTCGAGATCTAATATCTCGATTTCTGGAGATATCCCTCGATATTCATTCCCAGCCCACAATATAAAAAAAACAACAAAAAAAACAAAACAAAAAAACCTGGCTGTTCGCAGCCTATCTTCATGTTTTCTTCATATTCTGGTGTTGTCAGCTTAGTGTTATACAGCTTCCTTCTTCTAAAACCCTCCTCCCCATTTAACGAGACCTTGCCAGTGCGTTGGGACTTGCGCAAGCTCAGGAAATCTGCCAGATAATTAGTAGATTCTGGTGGAGCGTATATGGAATTAGCTGAGTACGATGAATTTCTCTTGAAGAAACCCTAAACAACCCCTGTGTTATGACCGTGGCGCTCTAACAACTGAGCGAATGGGCCTCTAAAAACACATATGCAGAATAAGCTGTCCAAAGATTAGAGGCCTCGCTTAAATGATTGACCGAGTACTCAGTGAAGGCAAGAGATAAAGTTCGGAAAAGAAATAATTATAAAGCTGTAAACCTGTAAAGTCAAAGAGAGCTGCTCCGTGTGGTGGTGGCAGTTTTTGTTTATTGTTTTCCCTCGCAGCAGATTTGGAAAGACGAATCCGACCCATGGAAATGAAGTGTTATCGCTAGATACTAAATACTAACTACATTGAACATATCACCCATGAACAAGTGCCCCAAGTCACCAAGAAGCTCTCTGGACCATATAAAGACCTGCTGAAGTCAGTTAAGAAAATGACGTTGGTGTGGCCATGTAACAAGATCCAGTGGCCTCGCTAAATCAGTCCTCCAGGAAACTGTTGTGGGAGGTAGGCGGAGGGAAGGACAGAAAAAATCCCCGATAAGACTGACAACAGTGCAGAATGGACAAGAGCAACCAGTTGCAGAGACCCAGGCTTTGGCACACAATCGACATAGCTGGAGGAATCTGGTGAACAGTTCTTTAGTGCGGCATCCCACTGACTCTTCACAGAGAGAGAGAGAGAGAGAGAGAGAGAGAGAGAGAGAGAGAGAGAGAGAGAGAGAGAGAGAGAGAGAGAGAGAGAGAGAGAGAGAAGAAGAAGAAGAAGAAGAAAAGAAGAAGTCGTTAGTTCTTACTATAAGTACAAAAAATATCTTACTGTTGCTGTTGCTCTTGTTAATGGGTAGTAACGTCCCAACACAGTAAGACGACTAAGGAGTGTCTTATAATTTCTTTAGTCATGACAACAACAGTGTCCATTTTCTGATGTTAACACGTCCTAACTTACTGTTGTAGCAACATCACAACGATTATAGTGGAGACGCTGAACTACAACCGTACGGATACAGTACCTGTGAAGGTCAGCTGGCCCAGTGACCCCTACGACCTTCCCACCGGCAATTTCACCTTCAAACCTGACCCCCGGCTTGATACCAACATGATACCTGACGTCTCCATGTACACCAGGTAAACAGGCATCACATCTTTCTTCTTGTATGTGTCGTAGTCATTGGTTTAACCGTTTTGGTTCCCACACCCTGTCCATCAACTGCAAAAACTTAACCTTTTGACTCCTTCAACCTATACACCAGCTTCCTGCAGGAAGCTGGTGGATAGGGTGAGAAAGTCAAAGGGTGAAGGTTTTGTTTTGCTAGCCTGGTTGACAATGCAGGATGCTGGTGGACGGAGTGCGGGAGTTAAAGTGTCAGTGTCTATTTATTTAAATGATTTTGGTAAAAAAAAAAGTAAATAGGAGGGGAAGGGTGGGTGGGTGGGGGGTGTTGATGGAGGAAAGGCAAACGGAATTGCTGATGAAGAGTCAGTATGGAGGAGGAAGGAAGTTCAGTTTCATTTTGCTTATAGCCCAGCCGACTGTTAGAGCCACATCAGGGCTAGAATCACGATAGAAACAAGAAAGAAGGAAGGAAAAGGACACTGAGAAGGGAAAGGAACCAGAAAAAAAAAAACACGAAAAAAGAATCAGAACGCGTATTTAATAAAACCAGACGAGACAAGCGCGAATTTTCGGCCAAGTCAAGCGTAGATGTAAGATTACAAAGGAACAAACACCAAATACAAAAATTAGGAGAAAAAGACTGAAACCTCCTTGCTGCTTCGTCCAGAGTGAGAAAAGCGTAAGTAACAATAAACAAGCAAACAAACAGTAACAGTGAATATGAAGTTTAACAAATTATAAACAGGAACAAAAAAACAACAAAACAAAAAACAAAAAACAAACAAACAAACAAAAATCCCTCACCACCACTCGAAAAAAGACTAAGAACGCGTATTTATAATACAATAAGACTTGTTGTATTAAATTAACTACGCTTTCTTAGTCTCTTTTTGTGTTTTTTCTGGTTCCTGTTTGCTTGACCGTGGGCAGTCACACTTGCTTTAAATTGTAAATATTTAGCTCTTGGACAAGTTGACACGCTGACAAAAAGTCGTATATTAATATTACAGATTCGTATGTCGGAAGGAAACTTTGTTCTTAGAAAGTAAAAAAAAAAAAAAAGTGTCGTTTTATTCTAATGCAAGAAAGTAGATGACTAGTTGTTATTTTCTGGCCACAAAGACATTCAATATTTTTGGTGTATTTTGTTTTGAATGCAAGTTTCCGCCTATGCATGAGGGACTCTATTTGTTTACTAACATTAAAGTGCTTATTGAATGTGCTGATTACAAAATTCATGCTATCACTTTTGAATTTTTTTCTGATTATGTTCAAGTTGTTTCCAAACATAGGCATCCACTTAGTTATGAGGTTCATTCAAGGAGACAGAAAGACGTATAGTGTTGATTTTGGTGAGTCCTTAGCCCCTTGTTTGGCAGCCCTGTCAACCATGTTATGATGAGATGAACAATAAGAAAATATCCAAAAGAAAGTAATATCCGTGCCCCTTAAGGATAAGATATAAATTAAGTGGCTAATTCATGTTGCCACTTCAGATACTGTTTCTAGTTTCAATAGATCAAGAGCTTGAAGTACTGATTTTGAACCAACACATACTGATTTTGAACCAACGCAAACACATTTTCAGATTATATCTTTTCACTGTTCCATAACCAAGCGTCAACGAACAATGTGATGACAGAAATGATATTAATTTATACATACAAAAGAAGTATTGTTCACATACAAACAACCTATAACTTACAAAACGTATATGATCATTTTGTAATGTCGTCTTAGGAGAACTTACTAAGTATTTCAAAGCCATCAATACTGCAAAGAGTTTAGCCGTAAATACTGATTTATTGGGTCCTATGTGGAAAGGTTTCTTTATTTTTAGAGCAGGTATTATAAATGCATAACCTGCTCTTTTTATTTAATGATCATCAGTGTAAAATCTCAAATGATTGGGATACAAGTTTTCAATATGACATCTAACTCGACTCTCTAATAAGTTTATATATATATATTTTTTTAATCAGTGTGGTGCATGTCAAATTGTGGTCTTAGGGATTCTCAACTGGGTACTGGTGGGAACGAAGGAAAGGACAGAAAAATTGAGATTAACGTTCAAAAGACATATACCGTGAACTACTAACTTTAATCCCTTCCAAAACATTACCACGAAAACAAAAGCCACACTGATCAATAGTCTTTGTGCCTACACTGATTTACCAGTGCCATGCCAGACCTGCACATTCAACAAAAAAACAAAACAAAAAAAAACCTCGAGAGAATGATAACCTATGAGATAAAATGCCTCGTAGAAGCAGTGGGCAAGACCAAAAGAGACACGATTTAAAACGAAGAGATCCCAGAGACGTCGGAACAATTCATGTCAACAATTGTATCACAATAGGTGGTTTGGCCACCTAACCAAGATACCTGTCATCCAGCCAGCTTTTCGAGTTTACGACACCAGACATTCAGGCTTCAGAGTCAGAGGAAGACCACGGCAGTGCTGGAGAGGAGTAGCAGAAACATTCCACATTTTGAACACAAACTACACGCCAGGTTTCCCGTTGAGTTGCAGACCGCTAGTTGCGTTTTCCCTTCAAAAAGGGGATGGAAAAAGTAAAGCACAGTAAATTGTGTCCTGGGACCGACACTTTAGTGCATCATCGGTGATACGCACATACAGTTATCGGTATACAGTGGGGTACGTTTTAGCCAGTATAAACACCTTGATGTTCACTCACCCCTGTTTGTTTCCATGGCGACAGTGGCGGATGTGGCGTTGTGTTCAAGGGCGCTAACTTCAACAGTGTGGCGGTGCCCAAAATCAGTGTGACCGACACGACGTCTGGCAACACAGCGCACAGTGTAAGTACGATCGTAATACTATTGCTACTACCATTACTATTGCTACTACTACTACTACTATTGTTACTACTGTTGCTACAACTACTCTACCACCACTATTGCTACTACCACCACTATTGCTACTACCACTACTATTGCTACTACTACTACTATTGCTACTACTACTACTATGCTACTACTACTACTATTGCTACTACTACTACTATTGCTACTACTACTACTATTGCTACTACCACTGCTATTGCTACTACCACCACTATTGCTACTACCACTGCTATTGCTACTACCACTACTATTGCTACTACCACTATTGCTACTACTACTACTATTGCTACTACCACTATTGCTACTACTACTACTATTGCTACTACTACTACTATTGCTACTACTACTACTATTGCTACTACCACCACTATTGCTACTACCACTGCTATTGCTACTACTACTACCTCCGTTGCTTTCACTAGTACAAATATTACTACTGCTACTACAATACAATACAACAATACAATACTTTATTTGTATAGCGCAAAATCTCGATAAAATCAAATCTAAGCGCTAAAACAGACACACACGCACGCACGCACACACACACACACACGCACACACACACACACACACAAACACACACGCACACGCACACGCACACGCACACGCACACGCACACGCACACGCACACGGCTAAAATGGGGAGAAAGAATAAAAGCAATGGAAAAAAATTATAGAGAGCATATTATATACAATTATATATTACAATGTGATTCCCCTCCGAGTGGAGACAGGCTGCAGAGGGGATTGAGTGAGGTCAGGATTTTATGCAGAGGAGAAAAGGTGAGTTTTGAGAGCGGACTTGAAGGAGACGAAAGTTGGTTGCTGACGGACAGAGAGAGGAAGTTTGTTCCAGGAAAGTGGACCAGAAACAGAGAAGGCTCGTGGACCATAGATATTGAGCTTAGTGCGTGGAAAGCGAAAAGTCAGAGGATCGGAGGTAGAGCGGAGGGTACGTGAGGGAACATAGATCTCAAGTAGGCTTGACAGGTAATCGGGGGCTGCGTTATTGAGGCTTTTGTAGCACATGGTGTCTAGTTTGTACTGTATGCGCTTTGATACAGGGAGCCGGTGAAGTTGTGCCAGGAGAGGAGATATGTGGTCAGCTTTTTTCTTTTTTAGTACAAGGCGTGCAGCATTATTTTGAATGCGCTGCAGGATGTGAATGGTGGAGGCAGGAAGACCAGACAGGAGTGAATTGCAATAGTCAATGCGAGACATTATGAAGGAGAGAACGAGTTTTGCAGTTGTTTCGACAGAGAGATACTTCCTGATCAGGCTTATACGATGGAGGTGATAGTAGCAAGATCTGGCAGTTTGAGAAACTACTACTGTCAAGCATAATTACAGTGTGAATATCAACTTCCTTCTCCTTCTCTTCCTCCTCTGTTATTACTACTAGTGATCAAGCTCATTGTGTCGTATGAAAGCAGAATGGAACAAGTCCATATTTCCGAGACTGAAAGGTATGCCAGTTTAACCAGTAACTTGAGAAAAGCTGGTTTTCAAACCAGAGTCCTCGTCATAGAGCTTGGAGCAAGGGGGTTGATAGGCACATCAGCCTATGACCTCATGAAACAGCTCTGGATTTCTGGGAGAGAGAGCGAGGGTCAGAGCCCTAAAGGCAATAATGGCAGAAGCAGCTGAAAAGAGCTCCAGTTGAATCTGGCTAAGGGAGAACAAAAGTGAACTTCATATGACTTGAAATTCCCCTATATGTTGTCTGTGACCAATGGTTAAGTGGTTAAGACATCGTCGCAAGGGTGGCTTGGCCTTGAGACGCCTGACTACGTTGGATGCTTTTTCAGTTTCGGTTTCTCAAGATGACGTCTCTGCGCTCGGAACGAAGTCCATATGCACTAACGTCACAGGTGTCACGTGTATGTTGACCCTGGCACATGCCTTAAGCCTGCACATAAACCCATGAGCTGACCAGATCTGAGGCCCTATCTAGACAATGTTTTACCCAATCTGTATTTTATACTGGTATCTTATAAGCCTACAATTGGAATAATCTTGGTTACATGTAAATGACATGTGTATGTGTGTGTCTTATCTTCAAAAAAGGAACATATGTATAAAGTAAATAAATGATTAAAGGTCTGAATCACAACACAACTAGCTATTCTGTGGAAAATTGTCTCACATGACAGACCCCCCCCCCCCACCCTATCAATGCCCAAATGTTCAGCTGTCTATCAACTAGGTGAAGACAATATGTGACCCATTCTCACAAAAGACACAATAAGTCTCAGTTTAGGCATTTTTAGGTTTTGGTATCACTATAAAGTGTAGAATCTCAGCTTTCAAATGGTACTAAAGTTTAGTTTCAAGTTACAAAAACAAAAATGTTATGGGCTTTCAAAGACGAGAGGGGTCAAGTCAGCCATTTTGAGAAAAACAATGATTGAAGAGAATAGGTCTGAATTGAAAGGGTATGGTCAGAAACTCCTTAGCAACAAGCATTAAATACCAACCAAATCAGCTGGAATTCCATACTTCTGTCCATCCATCCAAAACAACAAAAAGAAAAATAGATTTAAGAAAAGCGTACTTTAATCACCAAAATGTTACGGAACATGTGAATATTTTGAAAGGAGATAGTAGCACTTACCACACATTAAAACACACAAAAATGATACTTACCGATTGAATTTGACTTTATTGTGTTAGGACATGGTGTAAAAGTGGTTATAGGGCACGAAAATGCAGAAAACCCAAAATTGACAAACGTGTCCCAGTTCAGAGTTTTCAGCCCACAGCAGTGAAAGGCCTCGCCCGACTTATTGTACCTTTTGTCAGAACGGGTCACATATTTTATTAATAATAGGTAGGTAGGTAGGTAGGTAAGCAAGTACGTAAATAAAGAAGTAAGTAAGTAAGTAAGTAAGTAAGTAAGTAAGCAAGCAAGCAAGTCAGTAAGCAAGTAAGAAAGCGAGCAAGCAAGTAAGTGAGTGAATGAGTGAGTGAGTGAGTAAGTGATGCGCAGGTTCGAACATAAGTGAAGGACAGATTTATATGTATCAGTGAGCTAGCTGGTTCTTGCAATGGATCCGTGTACTCAAGATCTAATTCTCTGACTGCAGTCCCAGTCCACAACATACAACCTGGCTCAGTTCGCTGCCCATCTTCAATATTTTTTTCATGTTGCTGGTGTCGGCTCAGTGTTTCACATTTTTTTTAGGTTCATTGCACTCAGGGAGGTTACCTTTGTGCTCGCCTTTTTGTTTGTTTTTTTAGTCCCATTTTCTACGCCACTTTAATGCCACAGAAGCTGGAACAGTGTTTACAATGCAATGATGATGTTGACGATGACAGTGATAATTACGGTGCTATGGAGTTCCATTCAGGATTGAGACTGCGTGACAGGGCTGTACTCTACGGTAACTATCATAATATATCCTGGCGTCAACCAGGCACGAGAAATACAGACACTTACAGTGCTGGTCGGAAGTTTGAGCAACACCCTCAATGACACATCCGTTGAAGTGGATGAGACTGGACTGTGTGGTCCCAGTCTTCCCAATGACCCCATAGCGCGCCCAACTCTGGGTAGGAGCTGGTTAGAGCCGAAAATCCCACGATGATTTTTTGAAGGTACTGGTAGGGATTCGACCCCACAACCTTCCAGTCGTAGTCCTTTGCGCTAACCACTACGCCACGGTGATGGTGTGTTTCATAGATGTGGCCTTATTGCTTTTGTCTTGCAGTCGTGTCGCCACGTGCAACAAGATCTACAGTGCATCACACCTGACCTCACCAACTTGGGACTTGGACCGTCCAATCTTCGCTTCGGTCTGGAGCTTGACGGGCTGAAGCATCGTGACCTGGGTGACGTGACAGTGTTCCAGGATCCAAAACTGGGTGACTTGGGTAGTCATAACTTCCAGTACCCTTTTGAGACCACCATAACCATATCCGTGAGTAATAGGGTGTGGTTGTGTGTGTGTGTGTGTGTGTGTGTGAGAAAAGAGAAGTGTGTATGTGTGTGTGTGTGTGTGTGTGTGTGTGTGTGTGTGTGTGTGTGTGTGTGTGTGTGTGTGTGTGTGTATGTGTGTGTGTGTGTGTGTGTGAGTGAGAGAGAGAGAGAGAGAGAGAGAGAGAGAGAGAAAGAGAGAGAGATTGACTTACTGCTCTTTAATTACCTGGGGTGAAGATAATGACACAATACAACAGCGTTTGGTCGATTTTCTATGTCTATAGCGGGCTGGTTAGTTCTTTCGAATCCCCTGTGGGGATGCCGGGGGCTCTTTCAGTATAAGTAGTATCCCCACCTTCTGGTTGTTCTGTGCTAGGAATTTCCTCGTTTTTGTCACTCTCTTTGTTTCTGCCTTTTTCCTTTGCTTTCTGTCATTTCTACCTGTCATTTTTTGCCTTAATGGTCCATTCACGTGTATGTGTTCGATAAAGTCTTATGTACTTTTTCTCAGGATTGATGATTGGGTACATGTATTGAGTGCATTTTTGGCTCTAGGGAAATGAGATATGCTGAAGCAATTTAAGATAGTTTATGATTGTTTTTACATACGTTTTGGTGTCCTTAGGAATGCTTATATTTGTAGTCAGGTGTGTTTATTTCAAATCCCCTGTGCAGTAAATTGGACGGAGTGGTCAACGCCAGGGGCATGTCCTTAGATTATGTGCGCGAATGCATTGATATGTGTACTTAATTTTCTTTTTTTTTCCTGTCGGGGTTTTGTATGTTTTGACGCGGCTATAGCCCTGATATGGCTCTACGCAGTCGGCTGGGCTTTAAAAACAATAACAACAACAGTTCTTTCGGTAGAACCGTGGACTCAAGATCGTGGTATAACGAGTTCAGTCTCAGTTTGCAACATTCAAATCTGCCCTGTTGGCTGCCTGTGTTAACCATTATCGTCATCATGTGCCCTGCCGCATGGCGTTGGCAATCATGGCCCTCCGCACGAACCTATCCTCTGTCGCTGCAAGTTCCTCTCCCACTCTCTCTGTCTTCAGCCACCCTGCAAGTCCATCCACTATTTTCTCCCTGGGTCTACCCGGTGTTCTCTTTGCCTCCAGTTTTCCTGTTGTGACCATCATTCTGGTGGTGTCAGCTTAGTGTTTCATAGGTCCTTTCTCCCCACTCCCCATTTCAGTACCTTCCCAGTGCATAGGGTTTTGCGCATGCTCAGGGAATCTGCCAGATAATTGAAGGCAGAGTTGGGTGGAGGACATATTGAATTGTCTAAGCGTGATGAATCTGTCTTGAAAAAACTTCAAATACCAAACTCCCAACTCATGCCTGCTGTTCCTAAAATCTATTCTATAAAGTTATGTACAGAAATATTGAAAAAAAAATTGCTCACTGGAAAAAGACATACAACAATTGGTTTCTTAAACGAAAAAATTGTTCGATTATTAAGGAAAGAGACCAACCGTTAAACAGATGGGAAGATGTGGATGTAATGAACAATAACGAAAATGATGATTAAACACGTAGTTCCTGTGTTGAGGTGTTTCAAAGAAAGCGATGTGTTTACATTAAAAAAACAACAACAAAAAACAAAAAAACAAAAACAAACAAACAAACAAAAAAAGCAGAAAGACGCAAGTCCACTTACAATCATTACTTACTTAACAGAAATATTTCGTTTGAGAGCGAGAAAAGAACAACAACAAATCTTTATTTTCTAAAATAGTGGCAGCAGTAAAATGTTTTTTTACGATCGGCCTTCGTATGTAAAAATCTTTCTAAATAATACAAAAAACACTTGATGTACATACACTCATCGGCACGCTTCAACAACAACAACAACAACAACAACAACAACAACAACAACAACAACA
>CM060309.1:76031533-76039033 GCA_030674185.1 Monoplex corrugatus | reverse complement strand
ACACATACACTCGCTCATACAGACACATAACACACACACTTATGAACATACAAACACACACACACACGTAGTTACAACTACATACATGCATATACATACAGGCATACATACATCTATACACGTGCACACACATACATACATACACACATACACAGTCATGCGCACATACACATATTCAGACTCACACATACGTACACTCACACACACACACACACACACACACACACACACACACGTGCACGCTTACGCACACACATACAGACAGACAGACACACGCGTGCAAATACACATCCGCAAGCACACACATAGACACTCACGCTCACAAACACATGCACACACACGCGCGCACACACACACACACACACACACACACACACACACACACACACACACACACACACACACACACACACACACACACACACACACACGTTTATATATATATCAACACTTGTTCATCTTTGTAAATCGCTCATTAGACCTAAATTAACCTATGCCCAAGAAATCTTCTTCAGTGCACCGAAACACTTATTAACAAAACTGCAGAGCTTAGATTGTAAAGGTTTCAAACTTGTGTTGGGTCTTCCAATGCATGCCTGTTGTCTTCGCACATACAACGCGATCAAATTATTGCCGCTTGATGAACAAAGGAAAGTCGCTTCCACTAAATTTCTGTTAAGAAACACCACCATAGAAAACAGCATTGAAACAGAGACAAAAATAAGATCAGACTCCGACTTTCCAAAAAGAGCTAAATCAATATCCTCACAGGTCACACTAGCAACATATACAACTGATGTTATGAAAGGCTCTGGAATAGATCTAGAAGCAGATCCTGTCACTTCAAGATCTTCCTTTTCACCTGTACCCAGTTGGGAACTTCAAAGAGCACGTTTTGACATATGTCACACTGACTTAAAAAAAGAAGATAATATCAACTTACTGGCAAGTCAAGTAAAATGTCATAAAGAAGATTTTTATTCCGATCACTTTAAGTTTTACACTGATGGATCAATAATTGAAAGACAAGCAGGCTCAGCGTTTCTAATACCTGCTCTCAAAATTGAGAAATCCTTCTATATAGGACTTAATAAATCTGTCTTTACCGCTGAACTCCTTGCAATCTTAATGGCTTTGAATTATATGATAAATTTTCCTAGGACACTTCCCAAGATATTTTTTTGCGTTGATTCAAAATCTGTACTTCAAGTTCTTGAATTATTAAAATTACAAACAAGATCTGAAATGATATTGGAAATTACTCACTTGATTAATAGTTTATTCTTAAGAGGCATTGATATTACTTTCTGCTGGATACCATCTCATAGTTCTTTTCATTATAACGATATGGTTGATAGGGCTGCCAAACGGGGAGCAAAGAGCTCCCCAGATTCAAATAATGTACAACTTTCCCTCTCATTGCACGAATGTTATACCTTAGTGGACTCCTATGTATGGAAGCAGTTTGAAGATGAACAGAAAAAGTATGAAAACTGTTATATGAACTTTGAAATTAGCAAAACACTTAAGCAGTTTCCTGCCAGCAGAAGTATACAATCCCTTATGTATAGGTGGGAACTTGATGCATTTAAAACAAAATACACCAGGAATATAGTATGTCTGTGTGGAAAAAAGATAACACATAGTCATATTCTTTCATGCGCTCGGGTGAAAAGACATATTCCTACACTATCTAAGACAGTTTCCGATATATTTGCCTCACCATCCTTAACATATGAATTTTTTTGTTAGCCTGTCAAAAAGTCCTATAGCAAATTATCTTTAACACGCCGTTATTTCACATGTTCAATGTTATGGTTAGCCAATTTTATTGTTTCAATCGTTAATTATGATAGCGTCTTGTGATTTTGTTCCTTCTCGTCTTCGGCACAGTTGTTTTCTGGTTCATTTCTTTTTCCTGAAGATTAACCATTTCCAAATATACTCTTCATGAATTTTTTTTTTTGGTCTAAAATCACTTAAGTGAATAGACATTAGATGAAAGACCACCACCACACACACATGTTTCGCTCACAAACACACACACACACACACACACACACACACACACACACACAAAATACACATACACACACACACACACACACGTTTCGCTCACAAACAACACCACACACACACACACACACACACACACACACACACACACACACACATATACACACACGTTTCGCTCACAAACACACATGCACACACACACACACACACACACACACACACACACACACACACACACACACACACACATACACACACACACACACACACACGTTTCGCTCACAAACACACACACAACACACACACACACACACACACACACCACACACACACACACACACACACACACACACACACACACACACACACACTCTCTCTCTCTCTCTCTTTCTCTCTCTCTCTCACGCAGATCCATATACACGCGTGCAAGTTTTCGGCCAACTGGTCTTTGTCAAGCATGTACAAGAGCTGACAAAAAGCAGATACGAAATCCATCATTTTTTTCTCTTGCTCAGCGAAACATCAGGGAAATCTTACTGCTGTTTGTTCCACCAAGTGTTGTGTATTCATTCTTTGTTGTCTTCTGTATACGCTTGACAAAGACCGGCTGGCCGAAAATGTGCGCCTGTCTGTTCTTGTTACGTACATTAAATACACGTTGTTATTCTGTTGTTGTCCTTCTGTTTTTCTGAGTACTTGAACGCTGGCAGTAACTTTGATTTAGTTAATCTGAGATTTGCATAAATAACACATTGTGACTTCAACAGTTCTAGATCATTTCCCAGAATCATTAGTATGTAAGTATGTCCGTTATAACACATTGTGATTTCAACAGTTCTAGATCATTTCCCAGAATCGTTTGTATGTATTTCCATTATAACACATTGTGATTTCAACAGTTCTAGATCATTTCCCAGAATCGTTTGTATGTATTTCCATTATAACACATTGTGATTTCAACAGTTCTAGATCATTTCCCAGAATCGTTTGTATGTATTTCCATTATAACACATTGTGATTTCAACAGTTCTAGATCATTTCCCAGAATCATTAGTATGTATTTCCATTATAACACATTGTGATTTCAACAGTTCTAGATCATTTCCCAGAATCGTTTGTATGTAAGTATTTCCATGATAACACATTGTGATTTCAACAGTTCTAGATCATTTTCCAGAATCGTTTGTATGTAAGTATTTCCATGATAACACATTGTGATTTCAACAGTTCTAGATCATTTTCCAGAATCGTTTGTAAGTAAGTATTTCCATGATAACACATTGTGATTTCAACAGTTCTAGATCATTTCCCAGAATCGTTTGTATGTAAGTATTTCCATGATAACACATTGTGATTTCAACAGTTCTAGATCATTTTCCAGAATCGTTTGTATGTAAGTATTTCCATGATAACACATTGTGATTTCAACAGTTCTAGATCATTTCCCAGAATCGTTTGTATGTAAGTATTTCCATGATAACACATTGTGATTTCAACAGTTCTAGATCATTTCCCAGAATCATTAGTATGTATTTCCATTATAACACATTGTGACTTCAACAGTTCTAGATCATTTTCCAGAATCGTTTGTATGTAAGTATTTCCAAAATATACGTGCATCACAGGTGCTGTCATTCTCTTTGAAACAAAAGTCACAACAGACACTAGGGTATCAGATCTTGATTCTGCAGTTGTATTAACTATTTCAGGAAACACCGTATCAAAGAGCTCAGCTTACATAGATTTTTGTCAGAACCTTTTTTTTCGTTCCGTTCCTTTCTCATCTTGGCATTTATGGGACTGTTTCGTTACTCTGAGTGGCACGAGTGTGTGTTAGATACTGAAATCTTCGACCAGAGTGCTTCTTCTTCTCCTTTCGACCGCCGTCTACATGACCAGGCATAAGCTGGCAGTGCATGTGGCCAATTTTTTCCAGTTCCTGACAGCTGCCATAAAGCTCGTTGGTCTGAGGAATTGGAGTTGGCCATGTCTCCTGTCATTCTTCGAGAGGGTGACATCGCTAGAATATGATTTCTGCTGTCTGGCCCTTTTGACGTGAAGACGTCAGCTTGAACTTGATGTTCACGTGAGCGTTCAGTGGGTTGTGGCCTGTGCATGGCCATATCAGGACCACTTGCTGCTCTCTGGACGGAGAATGTTATACTGGAATGCTACTCATTAGATGAAAGCTCGAATAGTTTGCATCTTCTAAAATGATAATGTTAGTGGTGGTGGAGTTTGCATCTTCTAAAATGATAATGTAGTAGTGGTGTGGAGTTTGCATCTTTTAAAATGGTAATGGTAGTGATGGTGAAGTTTGTATCTTCTTAAAAATGATAATGGTATTTAGTGGTGGTGGATAATGTTGTTCAGAGTGGTTTTGTAAATAATGTGAGACAGAAGGGAAATAATAGAAAACACTTTTAATAAACAAATCCGTTGCAGGGGTTGGGTAATGTTGTTCAGAGTGGTTTTGAAAATACTGTGAGACAGAAGGGAAATAATAGAAAACACTTTTAATAAACAAAACCGTTGCAGGGGATAGCATGCTGCCCTTGTGGGCCACAGCAGCACTGCGTGAATGTCTGCGTCTGCACCGTCATGGCACCGACAATGTGCTGAGCATCATGGGAGTGGCGCTGGACAAGGAACGCTTCCATCTGGTGTACCCTTACATGCAGAACAGGACTCTGAAGGACCACATTATTGACGCCAACAAGGTCAGAATGATACCCTCAGAGATTTGCCGGTTTGTTGTCGTTGTTGTTGTTGTTGTTACTGTTGCTGTTGTTATTGTTGCTGTTCTTTTTTCTTGTCCCGCCTTCTGCACCACTCTTGTATCACTACTCCCCTGCTGCTCATTTCAATTGTTCAACACCTCTCTCCCCCCCCCCCCCCCGTGGGGATGCCTGTTTATTTTTCAGTATGAATAGTATCCCCACCTTCTTGGAATTTCGTGCCAGAAATTTTCTCTTTTCTGTCACTCTCTTTATTTCTGTCCTGTTCCTTTGCTGTCTGTGATTTGTTCCTATCATTTTCTGTCTAGCTGGTCCATTCACCTGTATGTGTTCGATAAAGTCTTACGTGCTTTTTTCTTTAGGATTGATAGCTGGGTGTATGTATTAAGTGCGTGTCTGGGTCTAGGGAAGTGAGGTATGTAGAAGCAATATTAGGTAATTTGGCCATGTTTTATGTTTTCGCGTCCTTACTTATGTTTAAATTTGTATTCATGTATGTTTTTAAATCCCTTGCGCGATAAACTGGGCGGAGTGGTCAACGCCAGGGACATCTCCGTAGATTATGTGTGCGATTACATTGACGTGTGTACTT
The DNA here is from genome assembly GCA_030674185.1 of Monoplex corrugatus. NCBI lineage: Eukaryota > Metazoa > Mollusca > Gastropoda > Littorinimorpha > Ranellidae > Monoplex > Monoplex corrugatus. Next base: position 76,033,687 of record CM060309.1, on the reverse strand, counting down.
AATTTTCTTTACCTTTTATCGTCTTGTTGAAGCATCGTGTATGTTTTGAAATGGTTATAGCCCTTATATGGCTCCACACAGTCGGCTGGGCTTTAAACAGGATTAACAATAGCAGCACAGTATGAAGTGCCACAGAGCGTAGGACAATTCTTTCACTATGCCACGCCGGTGACAATAAGGATGATAGTTATCATGTTGTAGAATTCCGTTTTTGGATTGAGACCGCGCGACAGGGCTGTACGTTATGCTTGCATCAGTAATATATCTTGGCCCACGAGATACAGGCACCTGCGATATTAGTAGAGAAATTTGAACACCACCTTCAGTGACGCATCTGTGAAGTAGATGAAGTTGTGCTCTGTGGTACCAGTCTTCCCAACGAGTCCATAGCACCCTTAGCTGTAGGTAGGAGGCGGACAAGGTCGAAAATATCCTACCATAATTTTTTTCGACTGATACAACCTCCAGTCAATAGTCCGTTAAGTAACCATTTCACCATAGTGACTGATATATTGTTTGAAGTGAAATGTGGCTTTGTAATTCACTGTCCTGTTTATGTATTGTTTGAAGCTGACTAAGTAATTCACTGTCCTATTTATGTATTGTTTGAGGTTGACTAGGTAATTCACTGCCCTATTTATGTCTTGTTAGAAGTTGACTGTGTAAATCACTGTCCTGTTCATGTGTTGTTTGAAATTGACTGTATAATTCACTGTCCTATTTATGTCGTGTTTGAAATTAACTGTATAATTCACCGTCCTATTTATATATTGTTTGAAGTTGACTGTACAATTCACCGTCCTATTTATATATTGTTTTTAAGTTGACTGTGTAAATCACTGTCTATTTATGTATTGTGTGAAGTTGACTGTGCGTTTCACTGTCTATTTATGTATTTCATGAAATGCATAATTAATTGGCCTATTTGTGTATTTTGTTAACTGTGAAATTCATTGTCCTACTTATGTATTCAATGAACTGTGTAATTCACTGTGCTCTTTGTTTATTGTTTGAAGTTGACAGTGTAATTCCTTGTGCCATTTGTGTGCTTTAATAAAAGTGTAATTCATTGTCCTATTTATGGATTTTATTAACTGTCTAATTCACTGTCCTATTTATATATGGTTTGAAGTCGGCTGTATAATTCACCGTCCTATTTATGTATTGTTTAAAGTCGGCTGTGTCATCCACTGTTTCAATTCACGTTTGTGGATTGTGTGACAGGAGTTCAGCGTGAGGCAACTCGTGGAGTATGGCCTGCAGGTGGCTGATGGTCTGGTTTACCTCAACACCAAAGACGTGGTCCACAGAGACCTGGCCACCAGGAACTGCTGGTAGGTCACTGTGTGTGTGCAGTCATTAGGTCAGGTTAGTACGAATTTATACTCTTACACAGGATCCAAAACGAGTGCGACTGCCCGCGCCCAAGCAAACAGGAACCAGAAGAACAAGAAAACCAATGTAAGCGCCTATTTGACAAAACAAGACAAAACAAGCGCAAATTTTCGGCCAACCGGCCTTTGTCAAGCGCGAACGCACGGTCACAAACAGACCACAAACACCACACAACGGATAATAAAAACAGGACTAAAAACTTCCCTGCTACCTCGTCCAGTGGATAAAAAGGGACCAAATGGAATGTCCATGTCTTCATGAGCAGTAGTAAGAAGTGGGGAGAGGGGAGGCAACTATGATGTCAAAGGGGAAGTGAGAAGAGTTCTGCAATTTTGAGAAGTGGACATGCCATATCAGTATCGCCCTGTTCTGAAGAAGGCACAGGGCAAGAGCCAAGAGATAAGGGAGTGGATTGTGCCCAGTGCAACGAATCAGGTAGACCTGGGAACAGGAAGAAACATGAAATGGCATTTCGGAATTCTGTTGCGCAATGGATTACTTATGGTTTGTCATTAAGACCATATGGTTTGCGTGTTCCAAGTTTATTTATGAGATGGGATTCTCTGTCTTTCCTGTCTATGGTGCTGTTATTGTATAGAAGCCACAGACCTTTCACTCGGATGTCATTGATTGAGTGGTCTGATTGGTTGAAGTGATTGGGGATAGTTTTATCCCTTTGGTGGCGGATATCAGCCAAGTGTTCTTTGAAACGTGTGTCAAGGGTGCGTCCAGTTTCACCAATATACAATTGGGAACATT
>CM060309.1:75969033-76026533 GCA_030674185.1 Monoplex corrugatus | reverse complement strand
AGGTGATTTGGTCGGCAGCACTTTGTTGGTGTATTTCTGTCGGTGGAGACCCCTATTATGGTGCATATCCGTACAGACGGCAGGAGACAAAATATTGTGTGTGTTTGTGTGAGCTCTGAAATGTGTTGCACAAGCACAGATTGACTGTTGGTGTCCATCAAGGAGGACTATGGTCGCCAGCGATAACTCTTGTGTGCCGGTCTTACTGTTCATGTCTCTGATTGGATAAAGGGTCACTGTTCGGATTCTACAGTGCCATTACCACTGCTTTTTTTCAGAAACACATTTGAAATACTGTAAAAAGCGAGTCTATAAATCACTGGCTGGGTTTCACTGTGCCAACAATGATTTTTTTGGTTCAGAAAAAAATTCAGTTGTTTAGAATGGCGAGTGTGTGGACTACTGGTTTGATTCCACTGTGTCTTCAGACTGGGTAATTCTTCAGAAACGCTTTACAGTTCCTTGATATGTCGAGTTTATAGAGCACTGCTTTAGGCTCCAGTGTTTTCAGACAGTCTTGATGGAGGCAGGCACAAGAAGATCATTGATAAAGAAGATTAGGAAAAGACAAGCAATATTTTTAGGCCATTTTATGAGGAAAGGGAAATTAGAACACCTGGTTACAGCAGGAAAGCTGGAGGGAAAGAGAACACCAGGTAGACCCAGGGAGAAAATATTGGACGAACTTGCAGGGTGGCTGAGGACAGAGAGGGTGGAAAATGTGCTTGCGGCGACAGGGGACAGATGCATATGGAGGGCCATGATCGCCACACGCCATGATGATGATGATGGTGTTTCAAGAAGACTTTTGATTCCTGTTTGCCGCATATTACTTTGCTTTGGCTACATGGTGAGATGATGTTAGGCTGCATTGACTGTCTTTGTCGTTTGTCGTCACACTTGGAGATTAATCTCGAGGATGAAATAGGTCGTTTCCCGCAGTGCTTCCACAGGCTGGTACATCCTTTCCGACAGACCCAGGGATGTCGGCCAGATCTTCTTCCTCTGCGACTGGCAGCTCTGGCAGTCTTGGAGGATGTGGTCTACCACTGATCAGCCTCTCCACTGCATCGACAGCTTGGATTTTATGGGGTCATCGTCAGGGGGATGTGTGACCTTAAGTAATCTGTATATGGATGTACGTTAACTTAAGTTGAATTCTGTATATGGGATGTACATACCACTTGGGTTTTACTGCGTATGTGAACTCTGGCCGTCTTTGATAAAGACACGGTATGTGTTGATAAAGACACGGTATGTGTGCTTGTCTCTTTGATAAAGACACGGTATGTGTACTTGTCTCTTTGATAAAGACACGGTATGTGTGCTTGTCTCTTTGATAAAGACACGGTATGTGTGCTTGTTTACTGAGAAGACAGCCTGTCACTGTGATAGATCTTGAAGGTCATCAGTTCTGTGAATCACCAAGAGACGAGCTTCTCTTCATGAACAATTCAGTATTATGTTGACGTCAGTATGCCACTAGAAATGTATGAATGATTCACACTGACGCTTGATTTTGGCTACGAGGAGAGAGACTGGAAAGAAACAAGATTTTATCAGAGCTATGGAGAAGGGAGGACCCTGTTTCGTGTTCAAGAGCTGATCTTCCATATACCCCCTAACCAGCATTGCACCTTGGAGTGGGAAATCAGGAATTGTCATTCAAAATCACCGTCATGGCGTCTTATCATGGTCTCCTCAGATGGATGAATGCTGTTTGATTGTGTGTATGTATGTATGTATGTATGTATGTATGTATGTATGTATGTATGTATGTGTATGTGTGTATGTGTGTGTGTATGTATGTGTGTGTGTACGTGCGTGTGTGTGTATGTATGTATGTATGTGTGTGTGTATGTATGTATGTATGTGTGTGTGATGTATGTAATGTTATGTATGTATGATGTATTATATACGTTTGTATCATGTACAGATGTACAAACATACAATGGAAGATTTCAAGATTGCCTTCTGAACAGTGGTGAACGCGAGTGTTGGGACAGAACTTGTTGACAGTGATACGTATAGTATGAAGTAACTGGTAAAGACTATTGTTATTGGCAGTATTAGGAAATACATCTGCCGTCCGATAACGAATGGTAAAGATACAGAGATTTCTGCCCTCAGAAGACCGCAGTATACCTATTGCACATTAATATTATTATGCCTGCAAAGTGTGAGTCAAATGACAGAACAACGTGCATACATGCATTTGAGACAAAATTGCTCGAAACGCACAAGAACAAGAGCAGAGACTTTCATGAAGTCGGCGTGTAACCCCCGGACAGTGATGGCACAGCAAATTAGTGTAGACGTGCTCTTGTAGTAACGGGTTGACATAGAAAAATATAAATCAAAATGGCTGTCTGCGTTCAAGCAAATAGAAACATGAAACATACAAACACAGAATGAGAACACGAATTTAATAATGAAAAAGGGGGGTTACCCCAGGATATAGGCTAAAATTTCGGCCAACCGGCCTTTGTCAAGTGTTCGCAAAAGGCAACCGAGAATAAATACACAAAACGTAGGAGACAAACAGCAGCGAGACTTTCCTGATGTTCGTTGATGGGAAGAAAATAGTGGATATGATTTTTTTCGTACTCAACGAAACATCAAGGAAGTGTTGCCCTGTCTTTTTCCCCTACCTTTTTTCTTATTACTTGTTCTGTTTTGTGTAGACTTGACAAAGGACCAGATGTGATTTCTGTTGTTAAAAATTCGTGTTCTTATTATATTTTATATATGTTGTGTGTTTTGTGTTTGACATAATTATAATTATGTGCGTGCTCATACAGTGACAGGATTGACATAGTGAATATTATGACGTGCCCTGATAATAACAGGATCAACATAATGAATATTATGACGTGCTTGTAAATGACACGATTGACATAATGAATATATGACGTGCTTTTGCAATGGCGGGATTGACGGCGTGAGGTACGTAGATAGGATCGAACCCCAAACCTTCCGAATGGAAGTCTGAAGTCTTGCCCACTTGACTACTGCACCCCGTACATTAAGACTGAAGGCCAAGGAGGCTTGTCATAGTACTACAATAAACAAGAGAAAATGTCCACACGATGTATTGAAAAATTGCATATATTGAACAAGATATGAAATATAAATGTCCATGTATTGATAAATCGTATGTGTTGATCTGTGTGTGAATTGGAAATGTCCATGTATTGATAAATCGTATGTATTGATCTGTGTGTGAAATGGAAATGTCCATTTATCGATAAATCGTGTGTGTTGATCTCTGTGTGAACCAGAAATGCCCATGTATTGATAAATCATATGTATTGATCTGTGCGTGAAATGAAATGTCCATATATTGATAAATCGTATGTATTGATCTATGTGTGAATTGAAAATGTCCATGTATTGATAAATCGTATGTATTAATCTGTGTGTCAAATGGACATGTCAATATATATGTAACGTGTGTGTATTAAGCAGTGTGTGAAATGCAACTGTCCGTGTATCGATAAATCGTATATATTGAACAATATGTGAAAGTAAAATGCCAAAGTATTGTTTCTGTGTATTTGAACAATGTGTAAACTGGAATATTTCTGTACCTTCTTGACTCATTGACTGATCAGTGCCCGTGTAATGATGTACAATAGATTAGTGACTTTTGACCAATCGAAAAACGATTTTCTAGATAATCAGTAATATTTTCTGAATAATCAGTGATTCTGTGATATCAATGAGACCACTGTTAATAGTGATACAAAAACCATAATGAATATTGAACAACAGGGAATGCTGCTAAAGTGTCGCTCTGCTTCTTTGTAAACACAGACACTCACTCACTCACACACACACACACATACACACACACACACACACACACTCACTCACTCACTCACACACACACACACACACACACACACACACAGACACAGACACACACACACAGACACACACACACACACACTCACTCACTCACTCACTCACACACACACATACACACACACACACTCACTCACACACACACACACACACACACACACACACACACACTCACACACACACACACACATACACACACACACACACACACACACACACACACACACACACACACAACACACACACACACTGCTGTGCAAGCTTCATGAACTGTAACCCTTTATTCCCTTACCGTATCCAAACGCTTTTTGCGGGACAGGGAGTTTGCAGGTAGTTCAAGAGGGATTCATTGCACTCGGACAATTCCATATGGGCTCCACCCAAATCTGCCAACAGCTACCTGGCAATACTTCCTGACCATGAGAAAAACCCTATGCACTAGTAAGGTCTTGATATGGAGAGGGCGAGGGGAAAGGCCTATGAAAAATCAGCCAGTAATTCATGGGATAAAGTGAAAAACATGCAGACAAAAGAAACAAACAGACGATCATAAAAATAGGCGACAACACAGAGAACAAGATAATCAAGCTATTCTGACAATTCTCCTTTTTTTAATAAAAAAAAAAAAGGGATACAGTAAATCCAGAATTTGTACTTCTCGAGGTTATCTGATCTTGAAGAAACAGCGGATAAAATAACATTTGATCTGAACTGAGAACAGACTGTTACAACAGTTAAACCCGTAGTTTAAATATTTCGAAAAGTTCCTGTGTGAAAGCGGTTTTTATGTATTTCTCTAGAAAAGTGCTGATTTTAGACTTTTTTTTTACCACGGCGCCATGATTTCCAAACTTACACTTTAGGCCAAAACCTATGACCCAAATTTGTTAAAGATCCATCCAGAAACGATTAAGACAATCATGCTAACACAGTTTTGCGAGACACACAACAGACACAGAGATACCTCTCTCCGGTCGATAGGAAACAATCTCATCTTTTTATAGGGGGAGATCGAATAAAACATTAGAAATTACAATTTTTTTCCCCAAGATTCTGCAACTGGATTTGATATAAATGTATGACTTCATTCCTATATCTGTTTGATTTAACAGACTTACTTACCATAATAACAATTTAACGGTGGATGGTTTGTGGTTTGTACGAAACGTTGACATCTGCAGTACTTCTGATACTCCAGACAGGATTGTACATCTTTCTGACAGATGCAGTGTGTCTTGGATTCTGTACAGTAAGCTTACTTACGACATTCTACTCTGCACACTTCTAACATTCCAAGTACAACAGGTTTTTCTTTAATGTATTGCTGGTATTCTACGTATCAGCTTTTCTTTAAATTTTTTACATTTCACATATAACGCAGCTGTATGGTTTTAGTTTTCGTTGTTTTATTTCTGACATTTTATATACAATAGTTCTTTTCTTTGGGTATTTCTGATCTGATATTCCACGTACAGCAAGTATATTTTTTATGTTCTTTTTATTTCTGACATTTTATGTATAACAAACACAGTTGTGTATATTGTGTATATATTCTATGTACAACACACTTGTTTATGTCGTTGAAAGGTTCTTCTGACATAGCATATAAAGAACTTCTGACATTTCACGTAAAACTGTAAATTTTTCTTGTTGACAAATACGGTGAAGTAGATTTAAATGGAGCAAAGCTGACAATACAATATCTTGGTAAAGATTCTGTGCTTTTTGTTGATTGCATTGTATTGTATTGTATTGTATTGTATTGTACTGCGTTGTATCGTATGGTATAGTATAGTATAGTATAGTATAGTATAGTATAGTATAGTATAGTATAGTATAGTATAGTATAGTATAGTATAGTATAGTATAGTATAGTATAGTATAGTATAGTATAGTATAGTATAGTATAGTATAGTATAGTATAGTATAGTATAGTATAGTATAGTATAGTATAGTATAGTATAGTATAGTATTAGTGTCGTGTCGTGTCTTGCAGTGCAGTGCGTTGTGTTGTGTTGCAATGCGTTGCTTTGCATTGTGTTGTGTTGTGTTGTAATGCGTTGCTTTGCATTGTGTTGTGTTGTATTGTATTGTGTTGTATTGTATTGTATTGTATTGTGCTGTAGGCCTACATAAATCCCTGAAGGCTGATTGTGTATTTTACTTTTTGTCCCCTAGAAAACCATGCAGAAAAGGTGGATCACAGTTACTGACTTACGGAGAGATATTTTTTTGAGAGTCGGACGGTAGTCTTTACTGTAAAGGTCAAGTTGACACTTACATGTAGTGTATCAAAAGTGATTAAATGTAATCCTTTGACCCATACACCCTATCTAACAGTATCCTGCTTTGTCAACCCTGCTAGCAAAGCACAAACTTAACCTTTTGATTCCCTCACCCTATCCACCAGCTTCCTGCAGGAAGCTGGTGGATAGGGTGAGGGTATCAAAGGGTTAAGTTTTTGCAGATGTTGAATAGGGTGCGGGAGTCAAAGGCTTAAAAGGTAGCTGATCTGTTTATATATTGCGAGATTTTTTTTTCAACACTATATTTGTGAATTCATGGCAGCAAAGCATTCCAAGTTTATGTGTAATCTCACCGACGCCTAGGTTTATGTGCAGGCTTATGGCTAATGCCATCATCAGGTTGGGTCTTCTCCATCACATGACATTACTGGCGTCAGTTATATATCCAGTGCGGAGACGTTATCTTGAGATTCTTCAACAAACTCAAACCGGAGCAAGTGTTTGTGGAAATTCACTGATGGCTTTGGGATTGTTTTTTTCCCCCCCAGATAAGTCATGTTCGGTACCGAACTTGGATTTGCGATCCAATGTTAATAATAATGATAATGATAATAATCCTTCCTTCCTTCCTTCCTGTCCCTTAACCCTATCCAGGGTCGTGGGGGCTCCACATGGATGAACGTCGCACCGTCTGTCTCCACCTCTGTCTGTCATGAGCAAGGGTCTGGGTCGTGGCAAAGCTTTTTTCTGTCCATTCGTCAATATTGTCCATCCACCTTTTTCTCTGTCTGCCTCTTTTTCTTCCCCCCTGAACTGTTCCTTGGAGTATTGTTTTTGATAGTCCGTTAGTTCTTGTCACGTGACCATACCACCGAAGTTTCCTTTTTCTTACTGTTGTCAGAAGGTTTTCATAGTTTTTGACATGCTGTGAAATTGTTCTTCGTACTTCCTCATTGGTAATGTGGTCTTTGTATGAGATGCCAAGCACTCTTCTAAAGCATCTCATTTCTACTGCCAGGATCTTCTTTTGCAGTTCTGCTGTTAGTGTCCATGACTCGCACGCGTAGAGAAAGATTGACAGGACCAATGCGTGCATTAGCTTCAGTTTGGAAGTGAGGGCGATGTTTTTGTCCCTCCAGATGGGCTTCAGCTTGGCTAGTGCTGCTGTTGTCTGTGCTGCTCTTGCAAGAACTTCGGTTTTCGATCCCTGTTCACTGATAATGGCTCCGAGATATTTGAACTGAGCCACGGTTTCCAGCTCACTCCCGCTGACTGTAATCTTCTTTTCTATTGGTTTTGTGCTGTTTGTCATCAACTTTGTCTTTTCGGCACTGATCTCCATGCCATATCTGGATGATGTCTCGTCCAGGTGTTTCACCAGGTTGGCAAGTTCGTCTTCATTTCCAGCCAACCCATCGATGTCGTCGGCAAATCTCAAGTTGGTGATTGTCCTTCCTCCAATACTGACTGAGCCGTGATGGTTTTCAAGGGCATCCGTCATAATGCGCTCAAGGAAGATGTTGAACAAGGTTGGAGAGAGGAGACAGCCCTGGCGAACTCCAACTGATGTGTGAAACCAGTCCCCCACTGTGCCCCCAACAAGCATTGCGCTGCTCGCTTTTGCGTATAGCTGTGTGATGGTGTCAATAAGCTTCCTTCCCATGTTGTACTTCCTCATGGTGGCCCACAGTGCTTCATGCCATACTCTGTCAAATGCCTTTTTGAAGTCGATAAAAACGTGGTAGATGTCCTGTTGGTGTTGGCTGTATTTTTCGCATAGGACTCTGAGATTGAATATTTGTTCTGTTGTGCTTCTACCACTGCGAAATCCCGCTTGTTCTTCGGCAATGATCTCCTCTGCCTGTGGTTTCAGTCTGTTCAAAATGACTTTCAGCATCACTTTGCTAGCATGGCTGATAAGGCTGATCGTTCTGTAATTCTGGCATAGTTGTAAATTGCCTTTCTTGGAAAGTGTGATGATTAGTGACTGGGTCCAAGGTGTCGGCCATTCTCCCGTCTGCCAGATTTTGTTGCAGATTTTCCAGAGGATGTCAGTCACTGCCTCCCCTCCATGCCTGATCAGTTCTGCTGGGATGTTGTCCACTCCAGCAGCTTTTCCATCTTTCAGCGATCGTATTGCTGTTTCGACTTCTTCGCGTAGAATAGGGTGGTCATCGTCATTTGTTGATTCCTGGCATGTAAGGACAGTTGAGTCACCCTGTGTCTGGTGGTTGTAGAGGTCAGAGCAGTATTCTGTCCATCTATGGATGATTTCTTTATCTTCTGTCAGGCACTTTCCTTGTTTGTCTTGAATGGTACTGATCCTTGCCTGTCTCTGTGTGGTGAGTTCTTTCACCACTTTGTACGCCTTTATGCTGTTGTTCTTGTTTAGGCTGTCTTCTATTTCTGTGCATTTATTTTGTATCCATCCTTCTTTGGCCTCCCTCATGCCTTTTCTGATTTCTTTGTTGATGTTTCTGTAGGCTAGGGCTCCGTCTGTTGTATTTTTGACTTTCTTGATTTCTCTTCTTTTGTCACACATTTCAAGGATTTCGTCTGTAATCCAGGGTTGGGTTTTCCGGCGTTGTTTTCCTAAGAGGTCATTTGCAGTCTCTGTCATCACTGTGTTAAACTTGGTGGTCATTTCCTCCGCAGTTTCTTCTTGTGTGCTCAATGCTGCAAACTTTCCGCCTATTGTTGCTTGGAAGGACTCTGCAATGGAGGGGTCCTTGAGTCTGTCCAAGTTGAACTTCAGTCTGGTGTTCTTGGGCTTCTTGATCTTCTTCAGCCTGACCTTGAAGTTCATTATCACCAGGTCATGGTCACTACCCACATCTGCACCTAGAAATGTTCGCGTCTTGGCTCTGCAGATTCCAGATCTAAAACGGATTGGGACCAAGATGTAGTCGATCTGGTGGTTGGTCCCATTTGGTGCATGCCAAGTCCAGCATCGTGACGCCTTGTGTTCACCAAGGGTGTTAGCCAGTGTCATGTTGTTGTATCCGGCGAACTCAAGTAGGCGCAGTCCTCGCTCGTTGGAAATTGCATTACAGGAGGGCCCACAATGGTTCTTCCAGTCTTTTAATGCATCAGCGCCCACTTTAGCATTCCAGTCTCCCTGAATGATAAGGATGTCTTTTTTGTCAACCTCGTCAATGATTTCTTGAAGTTGTGTGTAGAATTCCTCCACATCCTCATCATCATAGTCTGTTGTCGGTGCATAGGTTTGTATCGCTGTGATGTTGAATGGTGCTGCTCGGAGGCGGATGGAAATGAGCCTGTTGGATATTGGGCGGCACCCGAGTATTGAGTTCTTGACGTTCTTGTTGACAAGAAATCCTACGCCGTGGATGTGTTTTTTCAAGTCTCCACTGTAGTACAATACATGTCCTTCCTCAGTTTGGTGTTCTCCATGATCTTTCCACCTGACTTCGCTCAGTCCAACTACATGCCAGGAATATCTTTCCAGCTCATGCGTAAGTTCGTGCAATTTGCCTGGCTGTGCAAGTGTTCTAACATTCCATGTGGCGATGGTGAGAGTTTCTCTTCCTCGGATCTTTTTTGAAGAGGTTCCACCAGTCGCATACTTGTCACCTCCGCCCTGGTGTCCAACGGAAGGCGCGGTCCTTGGTCCGGGCGACGACCGAGCCGGTATCAACATTGGTTTTTGGTTCATCATCATGTAGTGTGTCTTGGGCATGAATAGCCTGGCGGCGCCCATCCCTCTCCAGGCCTGACCACAGCCGATATCCACCCACACGGCAGCTCGCCTTGGTCATGAACACGTGGCCGTTGTAGTTCATCGTTGAACCCTTCCGCCCTGGCCGGTGACCTGCGTCGAGGAGGTCCTTCGCCCAGTAGTGCCATGTTAACACCACCCCCTCACGTGGTTTGGCCCGCCAGCTGAAGCGGTGTACCGGAGTGTGGCGCTTGGAGCCAACACGTGAGAGATTTAGGAGTTGGGTGAGGCCAGTGTGCCCGTCCACTCAGAGAGTGCAGCTGCCAGACATCAAAGGTGCTACCTCTACCCAGAGCTCCCTACACCCTATTATGATAATAATAATAATGATAATTGTGATAATAATAATAATAATAATAATAATAATAATAATGACTACTTGTTCAGCGCCTCAACTTACAAAAGCCCTAAGCGCTTCACAGTAGTATGAGAATCAAGAACCAGTTAACCCTTTGACTCCCGCACCCTATCCACCGACTGCAAAAAATTGACCCTTTGACTTCCTCACGCTGTCCAGCAGCTTTCTGCAGAAAGCTAGTGGATAGGGCAAGGGAGTCAGAGGGTTAATTTTTTACTTTGCTAGTACGGTTGACAATGCAGGATGTTGGTGGACAATGTGCGGAAGTCAAAGGGTTAAAGCAAATACATGTCAGTCCCTACCGCTATGATATAAACATACACTGTGATCATGTTGTAAGAAAGCAGTAACAGCAAAATATAATCAAATATCCACTCTCTATGTCGATTTGGGGAAAACAACTACAAAACACAACACACACATACACAACAACACATAAACAAACAATACCCCGCCACACACACATTTATCTAAATGATTAACTTATTTCATGATAATAAGGGGTTTGAACAAAAGCCATAGCATTCCAAAAGAAGAATGATACTGACTGATACGACATTTCACTCTTGGTCAATAATAATTGGTTGAGAATGCTGCTGTATATGTTTACCGCTTTTCTTTCCGTTATGTTTGCCATATTCTACACCATATATATGATCTTAAGAGATCGTACATATTCTCTCTAAATGCTGTGTTATGTCCTGTTTATCTAGTTGGTTGATATTGAGTTACTATCGTATTACTGGGACATCCAAACGCCATGAACCGATTGCTAAATATTGTGGATTATTGCTCAGTTCCATATGTTTGTAGTTTGACTCTTGTAAAACATTATTGTGGTAGAACCATAATGTCATTCTCTCTCACTCTGTCTCTGTCTGTCTGTCTGTATGTCTCTCTGTCTGTCTGTCTGTCTGTCTATCTGCCTGTCTGTCTTTGTCTGAATGATCTTGTCTGTTTTCATGTTTTTTTTTTCTATGTCCGTGTATATGTTTTCTGTTTTGTTGGACACTAATGTGTGATTTGCACATGGGCCACCAGCCAAATTCCATTTATGGCCGGTTTTCACAAACAGGAACATAAGTAGATTTTTGGTTACTCATATTATTAATATCGTCGGAAAGGACATGAACTTTCCTTTTCAACGACTTATGAAATGAAGTCTCTATGATAACAAGTGCAGAGGGTGTAGCCAGTTGATATGACCCATATGCGTAATCCTTGTTTGAGAACATAGAAGAGAAAGGTTCACAGTATATTCAGTCAGGTTTTCCTTAGATTGCTCACTGAAAAAGCGTGTGCAGGGCTCGGAAGTCGATGACATAAATTTCAAATCGTTTTATGGAATTTTAGAGTTCTGTGAAGGGTTATGTTGTGGTGATGGTATGAAAACTACCGTTTGTTTTTTTCTAGGTAATTTTAATGAAGCTTTGCCGAGGACTGTCGCCATAAGTATTTAATTTCATTGATTTCTTTAGGGTGAATTTCACTGTGAAACTTATCCTACATCTAAGAAAAAGCACAAAGAACAAGTTATCACTAAAAATCTCAATTCCATTCAGAATTGACCTCACCACGTTTGTGAGGATGTGTCTTAGTGGTTGGCATGCAAGTTATCTCCCTGTCAGTGAAGGTGGGTCTCATTTGCGGTCTGAACTCTTAACTCTGTCCGTTTGCCCATGATTTGTTTATTGATTTTTAAAAAAATTCTTTATCATTTTTTCGGTCATTCGCATGCAAACATCTTGTATATTAGACTAAAACTATCAGAAATCAAATATGTGACCATTAAAACACAATATCACAAAGGAATATTTACGCACAAAATAATGAATATTTCATATTCATTTCTTTTTCCGAGTGGATTTACCATGTGAAACTGAGGCTGCTCTCCACGTTGAGAGCGCGTCGCCGCAGTGCAGCGCCACCCATTTTTTTTTACCAAGATTTCAGAAAGGCAAGAAGGTTAATTGGCCTTCAAGGGGACGGACCTGAGAAATGAATCTATCTCTCCAGTATACTTGTTCCAGATAATTTAACCACTGCTTTCTCTATAAATCCTAACTGCAATGGCAGAAAAATAGACATCCCCCTCCTCTCCCAAAGTGTTGACCTCATCCAGTCCAGCCTCAAGAAGAATGCTCTGGAACACATTACCAGAAAACGTGCGAGAATGTCTCAGTTTCAGAATATTTAAGAAGCGTTTATTACAGATCTGACGAACTGTTAAACCGTTTTACTACTTAACAAGCAGATCAGTCCCTAATACATGCTTTAATGTGATGTTTCTGAACAATCCGATCATTTTATGGTGATTGAACTACTTACTGTACAGACCTAAAATCTCATTCTTCGAGCTTTGATTTTAATGATAATTAATATCTGCATCGTGTAAGTATTCATATTGATTGTTATATATGTCATGAATAGTGTAGACCATATTTGGACTAGGGCTGGATGTAAAACAACAACAACAACATATACATTGCTTATGTCATATCCTCGCAAGTAAAATTTGTTCTTGTTCATTTTCTTATTCACATCCCTCTGTGTCTGTCTGTCTATCTGTCTGTTTTTCTTTGTCTCTGCCTCTATCTCCGTCTCTGTCTGTCTGTCTGTCTGTCTGTCCATCTATCTGTCTGTTTGTCTATCTCTGCCCCCCCCCTCTCTCCCTCTCTCCTCTCCATCTTTTTTTTGTGTCTTTGTGTACCTGTAAATCACGTGATACGCTTCAGTTCTGAAGCACAAGTTATGATTTGTTTTTGAAATGTGTAAAAGTCAGGTCTGAATGTCAAACTAACGTACGTTAGTGGTATATTGTTCGTCATCACATTACGTGGATGAACAACTGTGTGCGCATTATTGTTATTGTTTTTGGTGTGTGTGTGTGTGTGTGTGTGTGTGTGCGTGCGTGCGTGTGTGCGTGGTGTGTGTGTGTGTGTGTGTGTGTGTGTGTGTGTGTGTGCGCGCGCGCTACTTGTCTCGACTATGAACCGATGAATACCCAGATCTTTCCTTAGACATGTACTTATTATCAGAGATTTTAGTGTTTTGTTTACTGTACCATTTTCTGGGGTGGGTTTGTGTATTTACTTATTTTCTCAAGATGTATTTGTCTCTTTATTCACGAATGTATTAATCATTAATTCATACTTACTTATGTGCTTATTTACGTGCTTACTAACCTTTCGTTCATGCGTTTATTTTAAGAGTCTCCTGCCAGAATGGTGGATCACAAAAGGAATACAATAGGTAGATACACCGTTCTGGCAGGTTAATCACGATTTGTTAGTGGAGGCATAGTAAGTTTATCTAAAAACTGTCATTATTTTCATTACATGAATTCACTTATTTGATCATTGATGATGCAATGGCAGAGTTGATTATCTTTTCAAATAAACATGAATTGAATTGAATTTTTTTAACGTGAATTTCTGAATTGCATCACATTTGTAGCTTGAAATAAATTCCTGATTTATACAGATGTACACTTCTAAGACAAATTGACGACACGCCATGTTGACCATCACCACCACCACCAACCCCCCCCCCCCAAAAAAAAAAAACCCAGCAATAATAAAAACAACCCTCCCTCTCTTTTTTCTCCTTAAAACTGAACAAATGAAATCCAGCCGAGTCAAAACATCTCAACACAGGGGACTGCATTTGTGACACTTCAGAATAAAATTTCAGAGTATTTGCCCCTGGTCTTGTATTTCTCTCTCTCTCTCTGTGTCTCATATTTGTTTTGTTTTCCTTGTCTGCAAATTTCCTTCTCTCTGCTGATCACATTCAATAATTTTTTGTGCAACTTTGATGAGAAATGATGTCACAATGTTTATGGTTCAAAGAGTAAATTCGGGTATGATTATGTCCTCAGTCACAAGAGCGAGCGAGTGTGTGTGTGTGTGTGTGTGTGTGTGTGTGTGTGTGTGTGTGAGAGAGAGAGAGAGAGAGAGAGAGAGAGAGAGAGAGAGAAGGGTTGTCGGCCTTGCAATCGTAAGAATACAGCAGGGTTGTCGGCCTTGCAATGGTAAAAATAAATGTTTTGTGCTTTGTAATGGTAAAGACAAACTTGTAATTAAGCTACGAAACATACAAACTTGTGCTTATCAGCTTATTACTATAAGACGTAATTGTACTTACTATTGCAAAGTAGACAGACTAACTTTGTATTAATTACTCCAAAGCTGACAGACTTTACTTACCACTACAAGACAAAACTTGTACTTGCCACTACAAGACAAACAAGCTTGCAATTACCACTACAAGACAATCTTGTACTTAACATTACAAGGCAGACAGACAATCTTGTACTTAATATTGCAAGGCAGACAGACAATCTTGTACTTAACATTACAAGGCAGACAGACAATCTTGTACTTAATATTACAAGGCAGACAGACAAACTTGTACTTAATATTACTAGGCAGACAGACAATCTTGTACTTAATATTACAAGGCAGACAGACAAACTTGTATTTACCATTACATAATATTACAAGGCAGATAACCCTGTTTTCTTTCTATCGGGACTGAGGACAAGTACCTGTAGTTACTCTTCCCTAAAATGCGGTCCCTGTCAGCAGTCTCCTCTTTGCCGCCTCTGCTGTGGTCAGTCTTCTATCCTTGTCGCTCTACAGACCGTTCTGGCCATTTGGAGTCTTCTGTATCATAACTGACTTAATGCTTCGGTGTTGCGATCTATAATAACAAAATCATTTGCTAATGTCCGATTAATTATCAGTCTTCCTTGAACACAGTTCTCTGGAGTTCATTTCCTGGTGCTGAGATCAATAACGATACACAGTTTTGACAGTGTTGGATTAATTATCTGTCGTCAATGAAGACATTCCACTTGAGTTACTAATTTCCTTTTGTTGTCGAAATATGTCGTACCCAGTCCAACGTTTACATAGTTTACATAATTGTATGCAAGTTTTCTGTTATTCGAACCGGTAATGTCGAGAAATCTTGACTGACTGTCTTCTTGACATAAACACAATTCTTTGGCTTTCTGTTAGTAAAGAAGATATACGTCTATTTAGATTATCTGTTTTTTAATTTTTTTTTTATTTAAGTGTAGAAGTAAATCTTAAAAGCGTGTTGTTTGTATGTATAGTTAGTATTAGCATGCTTTATTGCCGATGTATTATTATATGTTGTTGTTCTTCTTAACCCTTTGACCCCTGCACCCTACCCACCAATCGAAAAATCTTAACCTTTGACAAGAGTTAAGTTTTTGCTTTGGTAGTATGGTTGAAAATGCAGGATGCTGGTGGACAAGATGCAGGAATCAAAGGGTTAACGCTGGTGCGTACGGAATGTATTCCGAGCACAGACAGAGACGTCATCTTGAGCAATTGAAACTGAACCTGAATGCAATCTGTCTGGCTTTGTTGACATAAAATACCAGTATAGAATATAGACTAGGTAGAACATAGTCTAGGTAGGGCCTCAGGACCTGGCCAGCTCATGGGTTTATGTGCAGGCTTAAGGCTTGTGCCACGGTCACCATACACGTGGCACCTGTGACGTTAGTGCATATGGAATTCGTTCCGAGCGCGGAGACGTCATCTTGAGAAACTGAAACTGATATAACCATGGAATCTGATGTGTTGAGTACACTCCCCCACCCCACCCCACCCCCATTCCCCCCACCCCTCATCCCCCCATCCCCACTCTGCAACATAAAAACTGGCATGTTCGCCGCTCGTCCATAAATCTCCAATCTATCTGGTGGTGTGGCATGTTTTGATAAACTTTGTTCTCTCGTCTCCAACCCTCACCGCCCCGCCCCCACCCCACTCCCCACCCATCCGTGAGCATTTCAACATCTTGCCGGCGCATGAAATTTTGCGTAGGCTCAGTAGTGTCTGCCAGAGTAACTGCTGCGAGATTTGGGTGAACGCATATGGAATAACCCGAATCCCCTATTGAACAAGCTAAAACAATCATTTGTTTGCCCTTTCTTGGAAGCAAGCTTGTCGTGAACAGATTATTGGAAAAGTACTCTGACTTCCTGTACATGTGTATATATATATATAGATATTTCTTTTTGCTTTCAACCAGTGAAATGGCGAGCTCGTACATGTAAATCATAGAGAGACTGTAAGCGTCTTCATTGGTCTAAAAGACTCGTGCCTTCAGCCTTTAGGTGCTGCAGGGGAGTGTCGTTGAACTGATGTTGATTTGATGTCATTGATCTGATCTGTTGATCTCTGGTTTTGTTCGTGTATAATAAATTTGTGGAAGGAACGTAATGTTTCACGCTGATTCTTGAGTGCTGAGCTGGATTCTAATGAGTTTCAGAATCTATTTGTCAAACATGCACACACGTACGTGCGCGTGCGTAGGCGCACACACACACACACCACACGCACACGCACACGCACACGCACACGCACACGCACACACACACACACGCACACACACACACATATATATATATATTTATATATATATATATGTATATATCTACATATGTGCATATATACATACATACATACATACATACATACATATATATATATATATATATATTATATATATACATACATACACATACATATACACATATACACACATACACCCCCACACCCCCACACACACCACACACACACACAAACACACACCCCTACACACTCACACACACATATATATATATATACATATATATATATGTACATATATATAATATATGTACACGTATGTATATATATATATATATATATACACATATATGTATATACATGTATCTGTGTATATATATATGTATACATATATATCATATGTATATACATATACGTATATATATATGTACACACACACACACACACACACACACACACACACACACACACACACACACACACACACACACACACACACACACACACACAAAGCAACTGCAAGTTGACTGAACCTAAAAGAACGCAAGCATTAATCTATGTAATTTTGGAGAGATTTGTGGGATATTTTCTGAAAGTGAAAGTAAGCATTGAGCAGATAACTACTTTGTTTGAAAGACATTGGGAGAGAGTTCCATATTGTCAGGCCAAAAGCAGAGATGGATTTCTTTCAAGAAGTTGTTAGAGAGAACCAAGGTATTGTTAAGTGACTTAAGACAGATTTTTCCTTGAGGTATGAGAGCTTTGGGAGTTTTTATTTTTTAACTTTTTAAAATTAATTTCTTGTTTTACAATAAACAGACATCGACATACATCGTGGTAACGAAAAAGTATATCAATTCATTTTACATAAGAAAAAGCATTGTTGACATATGAACAACAAATACACACAGAAACATGAACAAAATATTGTATACATTGGAGGTTTCAAAGTGAGTATAAAAAGATTTAAGTACACGTCACACAGATTATTTTGTTCTCTATTGAAAAAACACTGGCATATAGGTATTCCACTCAACATTAAAACATGGAGAAGTGAAAGTTTATTTTGGCGTTATGCTGTTCAGTTCCAAATCTCAAATTTAATAGTTTTTGGAAAGTAAGTACATTCGGAACACATTTGTCAATCTTGCATTTATAGATATATGACTTTGCAAGCATTATCGTAAGATCAAATATTCTACAAGTTTGTACAGTTTGAGCAGCACTGAACAATACAAGACTCCATGTGAATTTAATGTGAAAGGTATTTTCACAGTTTTCATCGATTTAAGTGTATTTTATTAAGTTCCAAAAGTTATGGACACAGCAGAAGTTCCACAGGAAATGTTCAACACAGGCCCCTGTATTATTACACCATGTGCAATTTGTCGTGGTTGCTGCACCCACTGCTTTAAAATGATACTGGTAGCAATAAACTGATGAAGTATTCTCTATTGTAACCATTTTAGTATGTCAGCATCTTATTTATGCCCCCCGTGAGGATGACAGGGGTTCTTTCAGTATAAATAATATTCCCACCTTCTGGAAATTCTGTGCTAGAAATGTCCTCTTTTCTGTCAATCTCTTTATTTCTGCCTTGTTCCTTTGCTTTTTGTCATTTCTTTCTATCAATTTCTGCCTTGCTGGTCCCTTCACCTGTATGTGTTCGATAAATTCTTAAGTACTTTATCTTAGGATCGATAACTGGGTACATGCACTGAGTGCATTTTTGGCTCTGGGAAAATGAAATGTGCGGCAGCGATTTTAGGTAATCTAAGCCCGTTTTCACATATGTTTTAGTGTCCTTAGTTATGTTTAGTTCAGAAACAGAGTCCTTGAATGTTATATAGAACCAATACTGTTGTACGGATGCGAGGCGTGGACAGTCAGCAAGCAAAGCCAGAGCAAGATTGAGGCAGCCGAGATGTGGTTTCTCAGAAGAATGTTGAGAGTTCCATGGACAGCAAAGAAAACAAACGAGACAGTCTTGATGGAGGCAGACACAAGTAGATCACTCATAAGGAAGATTAGGAAAAGAAAGGCAATATTTATAGGCCGTTTTATGAGCAACGGGTATTTGGAGTACCTGGTCACAACGGAAAAGCTGGAGGGAAAGAGAGCACCAGGTAGACCCAGGGAGAGAATGCTGGACGGACTTGCAGAGTGGCTGGGGATGAGGAGGGTGGGGGAGATGCTGGGGGCAACGAGAGATAGAGATGGTTGGAAGTCCAAGGTCGCCAATGCCATGCGGCAGGGCACCTGATGATGATGAGTTATGTTGAAATTTGTATTCAGGTATGTTTTTTAAACCCCCTGTGCGACAAATTGGACGGAGTGGTCAGTGTCACAGGCATCTCCTTGGAATGTGTGCACAAATGCATTGATACGTGTGCTTATTATTTTATTTCCTTTTTTTTTCTGTTGAAGTATTGTGTGTGTTTTGAAATGGTTATAGCCCTGACATGGCTCTGTGCAGTCAGCTAGGCTTTAAACAAAACTAACAATAACAATTTAATTTATGATTTGAAAAAAATGTCTTTCCCACAAAATACTCATACTTAAGTTATCTGGCCACTTCAGGCAACAGTTTGGTTTACCATCATCATTTGTTTTCACAGTAGTTTTGCCCCCTTTTGCATACTCATTACTAGTCTTACTGCACTAGGCACACAGAATATTACTTACGTTGTTGTTCAGTTGGATTCTGGTTCTTTTTTATATTTTGTTTGACTGAAGATATCCATCCATTATAACTGACAAAATCAAAATGGCAGTTAGTTTTAAATTCTTCATAAGTAAAAAAACAGCCATTATCATCTCCCTGTAACACTACCTATGCAAGTGGATAGATAAGGAGAGCGCAATCCTTTGTTGAATGAAGTGAAATTTTAGATGCCAAGTATATGCTGGACATGGAACAGATATTTGCTTGTCTGATCTGATAGTGTCCCTTTGTTGAATTAAGTCACGTTGTGTATGCCATATGACAGGATGGGAAATGTACTTGCAGCGAAAAGGGATTGATTCGTATGGAAGGTGATGATCGCCAACGCCATGCGGCAGGGCACATGATGATGATGATGTTGATGATGATCTGTATGCCAAGTGTGCTGGATATGGGACAATTACTTTGTTGCCTGTTCTGATAGCGTTGTACCCAGGCACTGTGTGCATTGTTTGTGCATGTCTGTACATGCATGTATTGTTGATACTGTTTTTACTGATGTCACTGTTGATGACAGCACAGGTGTTTATTCAATATTAGTGACAGCAGTAGACAGATTTATCCATTTTCTGTTTCACATTTGACATTGAATTCAGTGTTGCTGTACTTAAGGTTTCTTGGTGTTATCGTTGATATCTTCCAGGGAACAGCCCCATAGAAAAGGAGAAGGAGTAGACAGAAAAAGAATGGACAGACAATTTGGCAAAGTGGACCATAGAGAGCTTCAGTACATCCTTTAGTCAGCAACCCAGGCACTTGCCCACAAGTGAAAGAGGTGAAAGTTATTGGTGTAGTATTTATCAGTACAGTGTCCCAATGACCCCGGAGAGTTGTAGCATCAGTAAAGATTAGCTATTAAATAGAGGAATATTTGGAGAAATCCTAACACTGAATTCTGAGGAGGCCAACTGTATAGCAGGTGAAGTTGCCTTAAAAAAGAAGCCCGTTTTATGCTAAACTATATGAAAATTTGAAGCCCATCTTTTCTGCAAATCCTTCCTTTTAATCAACTTTGTTCATACTGACCCTGTCTCCATCCTGTTTCAGTGAGTTCTTGTAATATGTTGTATATGGATCCTATTGAGAGTATGTGTATATTAATGGATAAACATAGTGAATGTACGTTACATATATATTTCATTTGTATTTGTATTGAAGAACTGTAATTTCCTAGAACATTGTTAGACGCATTGTTATCATAAATCATTATCATTACAATCAGGATACTCTGCAAGGCAGCAGAGGTCTGAGGTCGTAGTTTTCCTTCTCCTAGATGGGCTGCCATCCAAGCTACGAGCCCCTACTAATTCCACAGGTTGTACTGGGCTACGTTTTACCAGTAGCAGGGAAACACTGACCTGATGATGGTGATTATTATTATTATTAAAAACTATGAAGATCCTGACACGGATGGATTTTAGTGCACAATGAAGAGAAGAATGTTTATGCAAAGAAAGCTCCATTCTTTGTCGGAGCATTGAATGCTGGAGATCGTTCACATACACAGAGATAAGGAGAGATTACTTACATTCAAATAGGTGAAAAAACAAGTATCATATTAAAATCTGGAGACCAGTATCACCGTGATAGACAAGGTACAACTTTAGATCAGCATGCATTGTGGCATGCATTGTTAAGCGCATTAGAAAGATTTGCCACAAATAGTCAGATAAATTTAGTCTGGCTTTGTTTGTGATATATACAAGAACAAGATTGAGGCAGCCGAGATGTGGTTTCTAAGAAGAACGTTGAGATTTCCATGGACAGCAAAGAAAACAAACGAGACAGTCTTGATGGAGGCAGACACAAGTAGATCACTCATAAGGAAGATTGGGAAAAGACAGGCAACATTTATAGGCCATTTTATGAGGAAAGGGGATTTGGAGCACCTGGTCACAACTGGAAAGCTGGAGGGAAAGAGAGGACCAGGTAGACCCAGGGAGAAAATGCTGGACGGACTTGCAGAGTGGCTGGGGACAAGAAGGGTGGGGGAGATGCTAGGGGCAATGAAAGATAGAGACAGATGGAGGTCCACGATCGCCAACGTCATGCGGCAGGGCACCTGATGATCATGATATACATGTAGAATGCGTTCTTGCTTTCAGACACATATAATAATAGCAAACACACACACACACACACACACACACACACACACACACACACACACACACACACACACACACACACACACACACACACACACACACACACACACAACACACAAACATTGCTCAAAGCAAATGGTTTATTCCAAAACCGATTAGCTTATCTGACTTAACGTTCAGCAAAGAAGAAGAAGAATAGATAAAACATACATAATGACTGGTACATTGTCATGTTTTCAAAAAAATATGAAAAGAAAATGAAAAATGAACAAAGGAAAGTAAGGAGCTGGGAAAACAAAAAGCAAAGAATTTCAGATATATATATAGATAGATAGATAGATAGAGAGAGAGAGAGAGAGAGAGAGAGAAAGAGAGAGAGAGAGAGAAGAGAGAGAGAGGAGAGAGAGAGAGAGAGAGAGAGAGAGTTTAAAACATTAAGAAAATAAACAAACAAAAGAAACAAAGAGACGACAAGAAAACTTGGCAAAGTGGTCGGCGCAACGGACCACTGACTGGCAGGTCATGGGTTCGAATCCCCTTTATTTTGGGATATCTCAGTTCCAACTTGGTCATACCTAGAGTTGAGCGCGCCATAGGCTCTTTGGGAAGACTTAAAACCATACCGTTGAGTCCACATCTACTTCACTACCATTCGAATGGGAATGTACCCATGACTGAGGTCATGGCTCAAATTTTCTGACCAGCAGGTTAGCGACAGTATCAATCAAGCCTGGCTGATACGATAAGATGTACCAAAAAAGTGAGTGGAGAGTACATCTCTGCTACAAAGTATCGTTCCTAAATGGAACACCACAGCAGCATCACTGTCACGATTACTTTATTATCAGAGCTTTGTGATAAACTTGTCCAAGTTCTGCAGGCTGCGTAATCTGCTGTCAGTATGACCACCATTTTCGTGTGGAGATTTGTTGAAGATCAAAAATGAGTGGAGTGGTCAGAATAAAACAGAGTATACGGTAGAAAAATAGGAGGAAAGGCGAGGAAGAAAAAGAAGACAAAGAAGAAGAAGAAGAAAAAGAAGAAGAAGAAGAAGAAGAAGAAGAAGAAGAAGAAGAAGAAATCATCTCTAATATCATTTCCTTTAGGACATCATGAGCACCACATCCAACCTCATCATCACCATCTCATGACAGGTCAATCAGAACTGTCAAATCAAGTGTCAAAATGGGACTGTCTAAGCTAACGAAATATGCGACGTTAAAATCGTCAAAGGAAAAGTGTTATCGTATATCATAATCCGATTTGCATCTCTGATCAAGTCTGCTTCTCACTACAATGCGACTGGGAATGTATCCATGACACCGCCTGCAACATATATAAATGAGATATACTGGCAGACAGATATACTGGCAGACAGATATACTGGCAGACAGATAGACTGGCAGACAGATAGACTGGCAGACAGATAGACTGGCAGACAGATAGACTGGCAGACGGATATACTGGCAGACAGATAGACTGGCAGACAGATAGACTGGCAGACAGATAGACTGGCAGACAGATAGACTGGCAGACAGATAGACTGGCAGACAGATAGACTGGCAGACGGATATACTGGCAGACAGATATACTGGCAGACGGATATACTGGCAGACAGATATACTGGCAGACAGACATACTGGCAGACAGATATACTGGCAGACAGATAGACTGGCAGACAGATATACTGGCAGACAGACATACTGGCAGACAGATATACTGGCAGACAGATAGACTGGCAGACAGACATACTGGCAGACAGACATACTGGCAGACAGATATACTGGCAGACAGACATACTGGCAGACAGATATACTGGCAGACAGATATACTTGCAGACAGATATACTGGCAGACAGACATAATGGCAGACAGATATACTGGCAGACAGATAGACTGGCAGACAGACATACTGGCAGACAGATATAAAACAGTCAGACAGAAAGACAGGAAGAGATAAGCACTGAGTCATATATGCACTGATGCAGACTACAATCTATGAGACATTATAAATTATGTGTATTTGGTGCTCTAGATAAATGCATATGTATGTATGTATGTATGTATGTATGTATGTATGTATGTATGTATGTATGTATGTACGTATGTATGTATGTATGTATGTACATATGTATGTATGTATGTATGTATGTATGTATGATTACGTATGTATGTATGTATGTACATATGTATGTATGTATGTATGTATGTATGAATATATGTATGTATGTGTGTATGTATGCATGTATGTCTCTCTCTCTCTCTCTATCTCTCTATCTATCTATCTATCTATCTATACATATATACATGCGTGTGTGTTTGTTTGTGTGTGCGTGTGCGAGTGTGTGTGTGTGTGTGTGTGTGCGCGCGCGCGCGCATGTGCAAGTGTGTTGGCTTGTGAGTGCTTGCTTATCACGTCTCGTTTTCAGCCTACACCATTGGCTAGCATTGCTGCTTGCAGCTCTAAGAAAAGGACAGCAAAGGGTGTAAGACTCTCTCTGTCAGTTCCATCTTCTCCATCAACAAGCCATATGTAGTGCCTCCCCATGGCGACAAGCATTAACTGGGCACCTCACAAACTAAGGCTGAACTCTGAGGGAGAAGGTCTGGCCCCAGACGTTTGGCACACATTCCAACAGCGTGTGGACACGCTCTGATGCCCACCAACTAGATCCCCATCAATGGGTATATCGCACCACTGCCTTGTGGTTGTCTCGGGAGAGACCAGGGCTAAGGACGTAAACCCTCAGAGAAAATCACTACTGCCCTGTGGTTGTCCCGGGAGATTGACCAAGACTAAGGGAGCAAATCACTACTGCCCTGTGGTTGTCCCGGGAGATTGACCAAGACTAAGGGAGCAAATCACTTTTGCCCTGTGGTTGTCCCAGGAGATTGACCAAGACTAAGGGAGCAAATCACTACTGCCTTGTGGTTGTCCCGGGAGAGACCAGGGCTGAGGGAGTAAACCCTGACAGAAAGTCAGCCCCCACTGCCTCGTGGATTGTCATGGGAATGACAAAGGGTAGCGTAGAATCCGTACAAAAACTGATAGAAGATAACGGGAAACCACTTTTGTATCCTGCCAAGAACTTCATGGCCAGACACGACAAAAGAAAAGAGATCGATGTGCGTGTAAATAGGGGCTCTCCTGGAGCACAATCGTCCAGTAGAGGAAGCCATGCCGAAAATGTGACATCGAACCATAATCAGTTTACTGCGATTAAAAGACACAAGAATTACAACATGAAATGATAGAACAATGCTCCTGAAGGGGAGACTAGAAAATGTCAGGACAGAAATAGAAAGATTGAACATGAATATTTTAGAACTAGGAGAGATGAGATGGAAGGGAGCAGGTATGATAACACTGGACAAGCGTAAAATAATATATTCTGGAGGGGACACACATGAAGGAGGAGTAAGCATCAAAATGGATGAAAAGTCAAAGTTTATCAAATGATACTAGGTTAACTCAGATCCTGTTTTACCAATTAGATTTGAAGTTAAGCCATTTGATATTCTTCAACATGCGCAAGTATTAAGGAAGAAATTGACAATTTCTATTCAGAATCACACAGGACGTTACAAATATAATGGGAGAATTTAATGCTAAGGTGGGTCATGAAAGAGGATGACATGACTGGAACTCATGGCCTTGGCACGCAAAATGGAAGGGGAGAGAAACTTGTTGAGTAGACATAAGCAAATGAAATCATAATAGGAAACACTCGATTTGAGCAACTTAACAAAGAAAATGGACATGGGTGAATCCAGGAAACAGCACAAGAAATCAAACTGATTACATTTTGATAAATATGAGATTTAAAATGTTTTCACTGATAGCAAAAATAGTACCAGGCGTAGACTGAAACAGTGGCCACGATTCTGTACTAAAGAGAAGAAAACAAACCGAAAATAGTATCAAAAGTAAATCTTGAACTCTTAAAGACAGATAAACGAACTCGTACAAAATTAAGCGTATATGTTCAAAACAAAGTCAGTGCTCTGCGAGACGTTGGGGACAATGAGAAACAGTGGATAAATTTGAAAAACTCAATAAATGTAGCTTATGAAGAAATCCCTAGAGTTCAAAGAAAAGCAGAGAAGAACTGAATGAAAAAGATGTAGGCTTGATGGATGAACAAGGGAACATAAACGGAAAAGAGCAAGAAAACAAAAAGATAGAGATAAGGAAATCAGGAATAAGTGCAATGAAGCTAAGGAAGCTTGGCTAGAACCAAAGAGCAAAGACATAGGAAGACCGACACAAAATAGACACTAGATTTATGAATAGAAATTTTGAAAGAATTGCTTACATAAAAAGACATGCTCATCAACTGATTAAAATCAAAAGAAGGTACGATTAGTATGGAAAAAGACATGATATCAGATAGATGGAGGGAGATCATTGAAGATCTTGTCGATGACAGGAAGGAGGAACACATCATTTGAAAAAAACGTTGAAGGACCACCAATAATGAAAGATGAAATTAGAGCAGCGGTGAAAAGAATGAAACAAGGAAAAGCTCCAAGACCGGACAAAATCATACAACTAGAAATGATTGAGGCTCTAAATGCATTGTGGTATTAAAAAAGTAAGAGCCCTCCTAGATGAAATTTACGACACCGGAAAAATCCCTGATTTATGTCAAACTCAATTTTCATTGCACTTCCAAAGAACGCAGGATTACAGAATGCAAACCCCAACGTACAATCAGCATGATAAGTCATGTGAAAAAGATTCTATTAAGAATAATCATGATGTGGACAAGGAATAAAATCAAAATAGAAATAGGAGAAGAACAATGTAGATTTGTTAATGGAAAAAGGAACTATTAGTGCCCTATTCATCATAAAAGCTGTCAAAGAAAGATCAATTGAGTTGAATAAGGACTTACATTTTATGTTTCATAGATTTTATCAAGGCTTTTGATCAGGTAAAACACGAAGAACTGATCAAACAAGTGGATACGTTCAATATTGATGGAAAAGATTCTGGAATAATGAATATGAATTGAAAACAGAAGCAAGAATGACAGAGAACAATATAAGCTCTTTTCAAGATATCAAAAGAGGGGTTAGAGATGGATGTTTTTGTCAAGAAATTTATTTCCACTTTACTGCAAAACCATCATGAAAAACCTAGAAAAATGCCCTGGGATAAACGTTGGAGAAAAAATGATTAACAATCTTCGTTATGCAGATGACATCGTTCTAATTGCAGTAAAAGAAAAAGACCTATAAAATATTGCGAATGTAATACAAAAAAGCAGAGATAAAGGGCTAGAGCTAAACAGTAAGAAGATTAGAGTCACGGTAATACATAAAAAAGAAAAACAACAACAAACAAATAAGAAATCCTATCATGTAAGATAACAGTAAATGGCACAACACTAAGACAAGTTGGTAAGTTTAAATATCTGGGAACAGTTATCTCACCAGACGGCAGATGCATATTAGACATATCCAGCAGAAATTACTAAGGTAAAACAGCATTAAAAAGTGTTCTTATCCTTCTTATCCCAACATCAAGAAGAGAGTTCTTCAGTGTTATGTAGAACCAATACTATTGTACCAATGCACAGCAAAGAAAACAAACAAGACAGTCTTGAAAGGAACAAACACAGAAAGAACATTAATGAAGAAGAGTAAGAAAAGATAACATTTATAGGAAACTTTATGAGGCAAGTAAAAGTTGAGCACCTTATCACAACAGGAAATCTAGAAGGAAAACGAGCACTAGGTAGACCCAGGGAAAAATATTAGTTTTGCAGAATGGATGAGGACGGAAGGGATGGGAGATATACTCGCAGTGACAGGGGATAGATTCGTACTGAAGGCCATGAATGCCAACGCCATGCGGCAAAACACATGATGATGATGATGATCTATGTTTTTGCTTGAATATTAGATTGAATTCATCCTAGTCCAAGGGTCTTCTTTCCCTTTCTAGTGCAACTCCTCATCCAACCTATTCTCTTTGTCAGACTTGGACTGCATGTTTGTGTGTGCTCGTATTTATGTGTCTGTTTTTTTCCCTCTCTATTTCTTCGTCGATCTTTTTTGCCTTCCCCTGTCCCTTGCATTGATCTATGAACAAGTGTTGCAGTGTTAAGTTTGTATACCTCATAAATAAAAGATTATGAAATTCTTTTCTGATAGTCAAAACATTACCGGGTGCAGACTGCAACAGTGGCCACAATCCTGTAATGGATAGATCAAGGCTGAAACTAAAGAGAAGAAAATAAACCAAAAGTAATATCAAACTGAATCTTGAACTCTTGAAGACAGACAAATCAACTCGTGCAAAATTTTACGAATAAGCTCAAAACAAATTTAGCGTTCTGGAGGATGTTGGTAATGTGAGGAATAATGGACAGTGAGAAACTCCACAAATGAAACCTTTAAAGAAATCCCTAGAGTTGAAATAAAAACAAAGAATCATTGGATGACAAAAGAAATTTTAGGCTTGATGGAAGAATGGAGAAAGGCAAAGGGAAAAGAGGAAGAATACAAAAAGATATATAAGGAAATCAGGAATAGATGCAATGAAGCTAACGAAGCTTGGCTGGAAACAAAGCGCAAAGAAATAAAAGACCGAAACAAAACAGATCCTACATTTATGTACAGAAACACTGAAGAAAAAGATATGCACATCAAGTGGTTGCTAAAAATCTAAAGATGGTACGATTATTATGGAAAAAAAGACAAAATTAGATGGATGGGGAGAGTACACAAAAGACCTTTTTGACGATAACACAAAGGAAGAACAGATCATAAGAAAGAACATTTAAGTACCACCAATAATGAAAAATGAAATCCTAAGAACTCTCATAGAAAGAGCAATAGAGTTGAATGAGGATTTATGTATATCTTTTGTTGATTATAGCAAGGGTTTTGATCGGGTAAGACAAAACCAACTAGAAAGGCTCAATGTTGATGGAAAGGATTTTGGAATAATAAGGAATATGTATTGGGAACAAATAGCAGCTGTGAGAATTGAAAATGATATATGCTCTTTACAAACAGCAGCAATGAGAGCAGAGAACGACATAAGCTCTTTCCAAAATATTAAAAGAGCGGTTAGGCAGGGATGTGTTCTGTCACTAGATTTGTTTTCACTTTACAGCGAAACCATCATGAGGAATCTAGAAGAATGCCCTGGGGTAAAGGTTGGAGGAAAAATGATTAACAATCTTCGTTACGCAGATGACATCATTCTAATTGCAGAAAATGAAAAATACCTACAAAATCATGTAAACATGATAGAAATAGAAAGCAGAAATAAAGGACTGGAACTACATAGCTAGAACACTGAAGTCATAGTAATCAGTAAAAAACAAGAAATCCCCACATGCAAAATAATGGCAAATGGCACAAGATTAAGACACGTTGATAAGTTAAAATATCTGGGAACAGTCATCTCATCAGGAGACAAATGCACATAAGAAATAGCCAACAGAACTGGCCAAGCTAAAACAGCATTCAAGAAAATGAAAAGCGTCGTTAGCCTATTAATGAACATCACGAAGAGAGCTCTTCAGTGTTGTGTAGAACTGATACTGTTGTACGGATGTGACGCATGGACAGTCAACATGCAAAGTCAGAACATGATTGAAGCAGCCGAAATGTGGTTTCTGAGAAGAATGATAATAGTTCCACGGACAGCAAAGAAAACAAACGAGACAATCTCCAAATAGGCAAACACAAAAAGAACATTAATGAAGAAGAGTAGAAAAAGACAAGCAACAATTTATAGGACATTTTATGAAGCAATAGAAATTAGAACACCTAGTCACAACACGAAAGCTGGAGGGAAAAAAGAGCACCGGGTAGACCCAGGGAAAAACTATTGGGTGGACTTGCTGAGTGGATAAAGACAGAGAGGGTGGGAATTGTACTTGAGGCCACAAAAGATATTCGTATGGAGGGCCATGATCACCAACACCATGCGATAGGGCACATGATGAAAATGATACCTCAGGAAATACTCTTGTTGTCTTTAAGAATGAGTTTATTCAAGTTTATGAACTTCTAACCGTATAATACATTTCTCATTTCCTCACTGTCATCAGTCAAAAAAAAATTACACATTTCTACATCTTAGAGATCGTTGTCTGTTTGATATTGTTTATTTTAACGTTATGGGCATACACGTAAATCACAGTGTGGTGATCACCATGATTTATCACGTTTTCATTCACAATTGCACTTTTCCCTCCAAAATACCATTATGATGACTTGTTCTAATCTGAACAATCAACTTAACTTTGAGAGGTGAGAGAGAGAGAGAGAGAGAGAGAGAGAGAAGAGAGAGAGAGAGAGAGAAAGAGAGAGAGAGAGAGAGAAAGAGAGAGAGAGTGTGTGTGTGTGGGTGAAAGAGAGAGAGAGGGGAGAGAAAGAGAGAGAGAGAGAGAGAGAGAGAGAGAGAGAGAGAGAGAGAGAGAGAGAGAGAGAAAGATCTTGATTAAAATGTGCCAAAACGATATTCTATTGTACGTTTTTGAATTGAAAAAGGGCGCAAGACTGATAGAAATAATTTGTGGATATTCTTCGCATCATTACGTTTGTACATAAATGATTCATGACCTGGACATTGAAGAATCTGCGCAAACATTATCACTGTCAGACTGTAATTATACGATATAAGACATTAGTATTATGAGACATTATAATGCATATAATAAGTATCACATTATACGCTAACCCAATGAAGGTACACATGGAGACACAATCAAATGCTTCAAGAGATTGCACAAGCAATCAGCGCTGCGACCAGCACTGCCAGAGGAAAAACAGCCACCAGAAGCTCCAACAACCTTCTACACAGCAGAAGGCAAAAACAAATGTGACCTGAAAAAGATGTGACACCCAGAGCATGGAAGCTGTGTGATGCAGGCGACTGGGAGTGCACAGCAGATCTCCCCCAATGGAAAAAATACCCAGACATCAGCAAGAGTGGCATGAGACCTGACATAGTTTTCCATTCCCATTCATCCAAACACGTGATTCTAATCGAGCCAACTGTACGATGTAGAATAGATGATGCCCATATCTTCAGGACTGAAAAGTATTCCAGCCTAGCCAGCAACTTGAGGACATCGGGCTTTCGAGCCAGAGTCTTCACTATAGAGGTTGGAGCAAGGGGTTTGATAGGTACATCAGCCTATAATCTCATGAAGCAGCTCTCGAGCTCGGGGAGAGAGAGGACCTGAGCCCTGAAAGCAATAGCAGGAGCAGCAGAAAAAAGCTCCAATTGGATCTGGACCAGGAGGAACAAAAGTGAACATTATAAGGCTTAAAATTCCATTGTATGGTGCTGGTGACCGATAGCCAAGTGGTTAAGACATCTGTCACAACGGTGACTTTGCCTTGAGAAACCTGACCACCTAGATACACGGGTTCGATTCCCGGAGGAGGACAAATTTCTTAAAAATGTCGACAGCAGAGGGACATCCCTGGGTGCAGCCCTGCCCCTTTAGAGTGTCAAGAGTTAAGGACCGAAACACTTGCTTGACGGGGGTTCCTCCTCTGAGGACCTTCTGCTGTCCGGCTCTCCCCACAGTTTCTTACTACTACCGACTAAATGTCCATTTCATCAATACGATTTTTGATCTTGGTGTTAGAAAACGTTAGGCTGGTCTCTGTATTATCTACACTAAATATAAATCTCGATGAACGTGTGGTGTCACTTCCCGCCCGGAAGCCCATCTCCTTTACAAAACAATAACAGTCACAACAATGTTCCACGTTGTGCTTGCTGAATGGACATTAGTATCTTTTGGTTTAGATGGATTTGAATGAACTCAACTGAACAAAATCTCAGTTCAGCGAGAAAAACTTGTTTTGTGAATGCTACTATGAACAAGTTTCAGCGTTGGAATGAGATGGTGTTCAACAAGGATATGAACAAACATGAAAGGATGCATTAACAAACATAGTAATGATCGATTAAACTAGCATACTGAAATCAAACCAAGTAGACTAAAATGACTGTCGACTAATTTCGTATTAGTGAAAGGAAGACTCACGGGATCTGCGGCCTTGCGATGAACACATCTTGTCTAATGGAGAGCCAAACGTCTGGTTTACAAAGTCTACCATATAATCGGCAGCTCGTTCGTTGCAGAGGAGATTCCCGCTACAATGCAAGCATATCGTCATCGGTTCAAGAATCCTAAAACAAACAAAAACAAAAAACAAATAAAACAACAACAACAAACAAAATAACAACAACAACAACAACAACAACACAATCCAATCAAACTGATATTAGCAACCAATAACAAACAAAACACAGAAACCAAAAACCAAAACGAAAACAACATAAAAAGAAACACCACCACCAACAAATAATCCAAAAACAACGAAAAGAGACAGAGGACTCCAGATCGTAGACTTTCGTTCAAAAAGAGACGCTTTTAATGAAATGGTATTCAATATAACGTGCATGAGAGAGAGAGAGAGAGAGAGAGAGAGAGAGAGAGAGGAGAGAGAGAGACAGACAGACAGACAGACAGACAGGGGAGAGAGTGAGTGAGAGAGAGAGAGAGAGGGGGCAGTGCCAGACAGACGGATGGGGGAGAGACAGCGCTGGACAGACAGATGGGGAGAGAGTGAGTGAGAGAGACGGACAGCGCCAAACAGACAGGAAACAACCTTTTTGATCTATTACTCAGGCATTTACATATTAAATCACAAGCGACAGCAAATGGTACTTCAGACTTACGAGCACGGGTGGCTTTCGGAATCTCTTATGACCTCACCACAGGTCTCAGCGACGTCCAGGAAATGTGGCATCTTCCAGCAATCTATCTCCGCCAGGAACGCTGCACACACACACAAACACACGCGCATACTCACACACACACACACACACACACACACACACACACACACACACACACACACACACACACACACACAACACACACAGACACACAGACACACACATACACACAGACACACAGAACACACGCACGCGCACAGGAACGCACACACACACGATACGACTTCCTGCAATGGACAGTTGTTCAGCCCTGTAATTTACTATTGCTTTTTCAATAATGACTGACGATTTTTTCACTCACTTGTTAATTCGTCTGAATACATTGCTCATTGAATTTAATTGTGTGAGTTGAAAAAGTAAATCATACCATCTAGATTCAAGTTCGTGTATTTTTGAGAGGGATGTCATATCATAATCTGAGTCTGTTCATGTGTGAGGTGAGCCATTTGATATCACAGTGACTGTTTGAACCAGTCTATTGCATGTTTGAGGGTGCGGTAGCGAGGTACGTAAACTTCAGATTTGTTGTTGGAACATCATGACTTCAGTCTTCCCTGAGACCACACCCCGTGGGTAATGGAGATTTTTTTTTCGGATCAACATATACGCAGAACTGCCAGTGCCTAAATTTGCTTCGTGTGTGTACGCATGCAGAACAACAAATATGCACGTTAAAGATCCTTCACGTCATTTCAGTGCCCGATGGCATATGGAATAATGAAAATGCCCAACATCCAGACCCACTAAAGATGTAGACTACAACAGCATGGTGAAGTGTGGACAGCTTGCCTAGCAGGTTCATTTTCAGTGTTCCATTGTAAGTGATCATGTGTGATGCGCAGTGAGTCTTTTTCAGGGTTCCCATTCCTTGGATGAGGGCGCGCACGTCGTTTTGTCCACACTGTGCAGGTGATACATTGTTTGTACAGTCTGCATACTCCATCTTCAGTAATGATGACTGCGTGTTTCTGTCAGCATCTGGACACTCACAAGACCTTTACGTGCATGCTGGATGTTCTGCATGCGTACATGTACACACACCACACACACACACACACACACACACACACACACACACACACACACACACACACACACACTCACACACTCACACACACACACACTCACAGACACACACACACACACACACACACACACACACACACACACACACACACACACACACACACACACACACACACACCACACAAGACACAAAAGATGTTTAGGCACTGACAGGTTTCCACACATGTTGAGCTGGGAGATTGGGGAGATTGCCACCCTTCACCAACCTGGTGGGGGATGTCCAGGCAGGATCGAACCCCAGATCTTCTAGCTTGGAAGAGTGACGCTTTACCCACCTGATTACAGTGTCCACCAGAGAACAGCACAGTATGAAAATTATTCATAATTTGTAACTACATACATACTTGTTTTACTTTCGTCGGCGCAGAAGAAGCCCACTCCATTCTGCACTACTTCATACAGCTGTGGAAGTATCGTCACGTTTTGTCCACAGGTATCATTCAGGGCACCCAAGCACTGTTCGAACTCATGGAGGAGTCTGCAGAACATAGAAAGAAATGGGTAGTTTGCCTGATCATTCGACATCTGAAACGTTTCTTTTGTTTATGCATACTTAATAGTTTCATAAGCTTGCCATATACATGATAAATCTTCATGCACAATTTCCATAGATCCACTCTCACATTTATATCCGTTCAACGATTTATAAATCCAACAGTCGTCTTGAATATTTTGTATGGTACATGTTTCATATGGTCAAGCTTATAATAACAACAACAACAGCAGCAGCATACAACATTTCGCCATGGACAACTTTCGTTGTCCTGAAATCTCTGACATGTGCAAAGAGCACGTTACCCCCAAGACCTCAGTTTATTATCACATCCTACCGATTACCATTCAGACAAACACAATTATAACCTAATTAGTGGGTGGTGTAGAGAAACAGGAAAATAATTATAATAACATAACTCATTGATACAGCACAACATGATAAATCATATAAACATTGATGCTTGATAATCTGCACACGTAAAGGTATAAAATGCATTTGATGTCTACGAGGGATGTTTCTGATTAAGATATGTTCGAGTTTTCAAAATCAATTGATCATTTATCTGACAGGCAAAGGGAGGGGATTTTATGTCGTAGAGCCAGAACAGAATAGGATTTTTTCATTGTAATGTGATCCAGGGCATTGTCATGAGGGGGGGGGTACCTAGGGACCAGAATTCTCTGAAAGGTTTGTAGAACATGAAATGTTCAGACTTATGTTGGTACGAATTCTGACTGCAGACACTCAACTCAGAGATGTGACAAGACAAATGCTTCCTCTCAATGGCGAACATACAACTATGCAGACCACTGTAGGCAACAAGAAATAGTTTTTTCCTTTTTTTCTAGAGCTGAATATCTTTATATTTGATGTTAATGTTCTTTTTGTATCAAAACTGCACGCAAACATTACGGTAAAGACTCACACATATGCAAGGCATCTCCTATCCATCGCAATAATCATGATATTACAACTCATTTCACTAGATCACTATCCTCCAAATTAAACTGGACTCACTGCACATTACACACGATAAGTTTTAGTGGAGCCCAGAGAACTGAAGCCGTTAGGTCGGCTGACCACATTCCATTATGATGTTGCACAGTTTGCATCTTTGTTGGGCGTCCATACTGTTTATTTCTGAAAGGTGTTTTTTGTTATGGTCAGTCTTCATCCTTTGTCAACTGCCGACATTACTCTTTTCTTTACAGACCCCGTGAACGCGTAGATGTTCACAATTCGTCCAATCGTTGCATCATGTATCTTGAAAACATGCACAACTTTCCAACAGCTAAAACCTACATTAAAGCCCACTGTCTATGACCACATTGTCTTTCTACTGTCATTTGTTTCTATATCAACGCTGTACCCTAAAACACAAAGGCTTTGAAAGTAAGAGATGATATAACTGGTTGGCTGGTTCTGATGACAGAACTGTTGAGTCAAGATTTCATGGTTTGAATTTAGTCCTTGCCTGCGACGGGAAAAATATCCTGATTGTCCATCTTAAATGTCATAGTCTCTCCAGAAGTGTCAGCTTAGTGTTTTATAGGTACTATTGTTCCCCAGATCAAGACTTTGTCAATGCATAGGTTTTTTTTTGCGCACGCTGAAGGAGTCTGCCAGACAATTTGTAGAAGATTTGAGTGGAGCGCATTATGGCATTATCCAAGTGCGATGAATCCATCCAGAACAAATTCCAAATTCTCATGGCTGCTGTTGTATTTTAAAGGAGCAAATGTCTTTTTTTCTCTTAGACCAGCATTTGAGATGACTGCTGTCACTGATGGATACTGTCACTGACAAGCAGTCAGCTCAAATGCTCAGATGTGTAGACGTATTTCTCAGAGCACTATGTGAGCGTATGGCTTCTCTTGTGGCATTTTACTGAACATATACATGATCCATGATGTTAAATACAAAACTGTATGCATAATCCATTTTATAAATGAAGGTGTAACTAGATAACGTGATAAAGCGGTGAGTCCCATATCTTCTTGAGCACAAAGGGAAAACAACAAGAACAAGTATCAGGATTTCATTTTTAATCTGGAAATGCTCGTGACTAGTTGTTAGGTAGATAGACAGGTGTATAGATAGACAGACAGAAACAAAGGTAGATATATAGACAGATACATAGATGAATAGATAGGCAGCTCATTCCATCTAGTATTCGCGATCGCGTGTATGTGTATGTGTGTGTTTGAGAGAGAAAGAGAGAGAGAGAGGGGGGAGAGTTTCTCTGTGTGTATATGTGTGTGAGTTTGTCTGTGTGTACATATGTGCGTGCATGTGTCTGTGTGCCTGAATGTGTGTGTGGAAGTGCTCATAACATCTTTTATGCTACAGATGCAATAAGCTCCATGACTTTGGTAGCACGGAGATAGACAGAAGCAATCAAAAGTCTGAGACTGTGATTAATAAATGGCATTTCACTGAAACTGATCTTAACCTAAATGGCATGCTTGATCTGATTAACAACGCATTTCTTAAGCGTGGCGTTTAGCGATTGTCTTTTTTCTTCTAGCGTTTCTAACACCAAAGAAGGTGTATAGTGAAGCAACCACTTGGGCTGTAAATCCCTGTGATTGAGAATGCCTTGGTGGTCACTGCCATTGAGTTAATGTTTCGTGCCTTTGGGGGGTGGGGGATGGAGGGTGGGAGGGGGAGCAAGCTGCTGTATTTGAACTGTCCGCTAACAGATACTTTTGTTTCCAAGTTCCAAAGCTAGATGCCCCAACA
This sequence comes from Monoplex corrugatus, assembly GCA_030674185.1. Classification (NCBI taxonomy): domain Eukaryota; kingdom Metazoa; phylum Mollusca; class Gastropoda; order Littorinimorpha; family Ranellidae; genus Monoplex; species Monoplex corrugatus. Next base: position 75,989,986 of record CM060309.1, on the reverse strand, counting down.
AAACACCACGCCCAAGAAATGCGCTAAGTACTTACTGGCACGCAGCGTCTAGCTCTTCAGGAGTGTCAACGGCATCAAAATGGCCCTCGCTAAGTGCCTCTGCAAGGTCTTCAAGAGGCATACTACACGACATCACTTTATGGAAGACAGCGCGTTGAGTACAGTTCGAGGTTTCACTTCGTCGCAGATCAAAAAGATCGTTGTTGGTGTTGTGGTTATAGTTGTTTTGGCTCTGGTGCCAGAAGTCGGAAAATTTGAAAGCCCCTGAAAAGGAAACAGTGCTGAGATGATGATGATGATGATGATCATCATCATCATCATCACCACCATCATCAGTAGTAGTAGTAGTGGTAGAGGTAGTAGTAGTAGTAGCAATAGTAGTAGTAGTAAAAGTACTAGTAGTTCTTGAAGTGGTAGTAGTAGTAGTAGTGCTAGCAGTTGCAGCAGCAGTAGTAGCAGTATAAGTAGTAGTGGTATAGTAGTAGTTGGTTTTGTTGTCTTAGTGGCAGTAGTCGTCGTATCATCATCATCATCATCATCATCATCATCATCATCATCATCATCATCATCATCATCATTGTAATTATCGTTAGAAGCACAGATAGAAGTAATAAAAGTGATGGCTTCAGACATGCTACTTTCAAATTATTTGTTTCACGTGCTCTTAATATGTTAATTGTGTAAGGATTTTGTGAAATATAATGGCCTTCAGTTTTGCTTTTTTAAGGTTCATCGAAGTTTCGTTATACGATCAATTTAGTCAGACTTTGATTAATGTAGAGTCTTTTTATCTGCATTGCAAAAGGAAAGGGTGGCCTGTCAGTCTATTTTCAAAAAATACTATATTTACGCAAGCATTTTCTATAAATGATATTTTTGCATGGTCATTTGTGGATGATAATTTTTGTAATCTGTCAAACATTTGTCTATGAAACATACAAGGAGACAAGAAATATGAAACGTAGGTCTGCACACTTTATGAGCAATGCTGAAAAGTCTGTTTTAATTAATTCATTATTTATTATCATCATTACACTCCTCCTCCTCCTCATCTTCCTCCTCCTCCTCATTATCTTTCTATTCTCACCTTAGTCTCATTAAAAAAAAAAAAATCATCTATCTATCTATCCATCCATCTATCTATCTATCTGTCTATCTATCTATCTATCTATCTATCTATCTATCTATCTATCTATCTATCTAAACTATCTATCTATCTATGTATCAATCTGTCTATCTATCTATTTAACTATCTATCTGCCTGTCTGCCTGTCTATCTATCTATCTATCTATCTATCTATCTATATCTATTGATGATAACGGTGATAAGGAGGAGGAGGAGGAGGAGGAGGAGGAGGAGGGGGATAACCATTAGTACTGTTGTTTCTATACTTCGTTACAATTACTATATCATCATCACCATCATCACCATCACCATCATCATCATCATCATCATCATCATCATCATCATCATCATCATCATCATCATCATCATCATCATCACCACCACCACCACCACCACCACCATTACTGTTATTATTATTATCATCATTATTATTTTTTGCTGTTGTTGTTCTTATTACTTTGAGCCAGATAAACTGTATCAGATTTAAAAGAACGAGACTGAAACTGTTAAGACATCAAAAATCAGTAACAACGTATATTTCAACAAATTAAGAAAAGTGACGTGCGAACGCATAAAGCAATTTACGTCTATGGCCACTTGCATTTGGTAGAACTAAAGTATTCTTACTCACTGAGACATATATATTCCCATTGATACTGTGATGATGGTATTGATGATAACGCGGAATGTAATATCGATAATTGTGGAATTTAAGCGACTATTGTGTTAACTTGTAATATCCAATATGCATCTTACAGCCCTGTCTTTGGTTATTGTGGCAAATAAACATATTCTTAGTCTTGAGCAGACAAACACATGGTGAGAGAGAGAGAGAAAGAGAGAGAGAGAGAGAGAGAGAGAGAGAGAGAGAGAGAGAGAGAGAGAGAGAGCACAGTAACGAATTTATCTTATCAAACAAAACAACACAGAACACAAAAGTCGACAACAACAACGAGAACAACAACAACTACAAACCCCAAACAACAACAACAACAACAACAACAACAACAACAACAACAACAACAACAACAACAACAACAACAAACAACAACAATGAAACAAATTATACGAAGGCAAAAGAAAAATAGAAACAAATGTATACAAACGTAAAAGAAACAAACACTCAAACAAAAATTCTCTAACACTTTTAAGTCGACCTGTCCAAACATTATGCATTCAGCCAACTAACTGACAGGAAGTTAAGCAAAATAAGACTAACGAAAACGGTAACTATGTATGGAGCATTAGTATCATACCATGCATGAAATGATTCTGGTCAGTCCCTATGTATTTTGTACACTTGACATGCTAAGAATGTAATTGAGTGTTGAACAGGTTTCTTTTCACTAGTTTGCCTCGCCTCCAAATGGGTTTAATGATTGATTAACGAAATGTAAAAATATCAAATCATATTTTCCTAAGCGAGATCAACATGATTTGGTAAATGGCTAACACGCTAGATCTATTTTCTGATGTGGCATAACTTTCTTTGGAAGTTTTTCTGAGATCAATGAATTGCTAATACCCTAAATGAACTTATGATTGATTGATTGCTGAATTGCTAATAGCCTGAATAAACTTATGATTGATTAATGAATTGCTAATATCCTGAATAAACTTATAATTGATTAATGAATTGAAACATTATTGATTGATGAATTGCTAATATCCTGAATAAACTTATGATTGATTAATGAATTGAAACATTATTGATTGATGAATTGCTAATAGCCTGAATAAACTTATGATTAATTGCTAATATCCTGAATAAACTTATGATTAATTGATGAATTGCTAATATCCTGAATAAACCTATGATTGATTAATGAATTGCTAATATCCTGAATAAACTTATGATTGATTGATGAATTGCTAATATCCTGAATAAACTTGTGATTGATTGTTTGAGAATTGCTAATATCCTGACTAAACTTATGATTGATTAATAAATTGTTAATATCATGAATAAACCTTTCTGATGTGATAGCGATACATTTTGTATAATAATGATTGTTAAAATGTAAACACACAAATTCAGTTCTTCAATATGATAACAATCTTCTCTGAATAAAAAATAACGTTTATGTTTATATATTTCTTTATTATTTCATTCATTGATTTATTCGTATATGTTTATTCATTCTGTTTATTTATTCATTCATCTATTCTGTTTGCAATTTTTTATAGTAAAGAAAATTCTGTCGGATTTCAACATTGGTGGTGTTCTAAAAATCAAAGGCCACCAAAATGAATTATTATTTTTATATTAAATCATGTTCCTGATTTTAAAAACGAAAACGAAAACAAAAACAAAGAAACAAATCTTTTTTCGTTGTTAAATGTCACGTTTAAACTGTAAAATTTAAATTTATTTCAGTATGAAATATCCAAGAACACTCTATTCATTTAATAATCATTTCTAATCGATCTTGCCAAAAAAAACCCCAAACAAACACCGAATAAAATCAAAGCGATGAAAGGGAAGAAAACAATAAAAAGTATGAAAGCCTACACACAAACAAACAAACAATCAATAAAACAAACAAATACACAAACAAACAAACAAACAAAGCCAAAACAAAAGAACAGTACTATCACCAACAATAACAAAAAACAAAAACAAGCAACAAAAAAAAAAAGAAAAAAAAAAAGAAAATGGAATAATGGGGAAACAAATTCACCAAAAAAAAACAACAACAACAACAAAAAAACAAAACTTCTGGAATTCCAGATATGAGATAATTTTGTAAATCGAACCTAGGACCCATTAAACATTCAACGATTGAGCATAGCACTTATTTAGCCAGACCGAGAATGCAAACTTGCACAACACAGTAGCAATACACCAGTAATACAAAAAATGAAGATATCAGTAACATTACAAATCAGTGAAGTACATTTTCGGCTACCATACTAACAAATAAAAGTCAAGTCATTGTATAATGAGAAAAATAGAGAAAAAAGAAAAGAAGAGGCAGAGAGAGGAGGACAAGGTGGGGGTGAAAAGTGCACTATGTGAGTCAGTAGATGTCATGCAAATGGGAACAATTACATGTTTACACGTCATAACCAGTAAAACAACACAGTTCAATAATTGGGATTGGTGTGCAGGTTAAAGATGCGGTACAATTAGTCGACTTCTCTATGTTATGACACACATGATCTTCTTTTTCCCTAAACGTATATCTTTTCTTTTTTGTATGTTTGAATAAGTGACTTAAATATCATACAAAGATTATTTTTTATTGAATTATTCTCAAACCTGTGAAAAGGTTTTGCCAAAATATTCTTTTCCGATACACAATATAGGTTTCGTTAATATCACTTATATTAGACTCTATAATACGCACTGCTGTTCCCAAACGTCACCTCAGCTAAAGGACACGATCACAAGGTAGGCCAGGCTGTTATTTTGACTATGCCAGCTCGGCATTGACCCTTGGATGATAGACACATGTATACACCGGCGGAGCGACCGACACTGTAATAAACCAGGGAGCCAGTATTCTCATCAATCTCCCAATGGCTCAAACCATATCTACCAGTGTTGCTACGGACAAACACTGCACAATCTACCCAAAGAAACTCATGCAGATTGTCTATTGTAATCACGGCTCAGACAACAGATGACAAATGCCATCAAGTGTTTTTTCTTTCTAGATGCCCTCTCCATTCTCCAGGCCCTGGAGAATAACACGCTCCTTCACCTGACCAAGGCTATCCAGCACGTCAGAAGAATTAGAAGAGTGATTTTCTGGTAGATCCCCATACAATGCACAATCCCGGGAAACAACTTGAGGATAAGCTTGTTAAAAAAAGGTGAACAGGAAGAGGAACAAGGCAATAGCGTCAGCTACATTGAGAAGAGGAGTACAACGAGACTACTTTTAGCTGAGGAGAGAAAAGAATGACTATCTTATGTCCAGAGAGCAGCATGCAAATAGTTCTTAACACCAGCTACATCCAACTCAATGCAAACATGAACCACAAGTTTATCCTAACGTATGACCGACTACAACTTCACTGACCATCAAGCTCTGTGGCAGCCAACAGGAAAATAAAACAAAACAAAACGAAACAAACAGAAAAACAAAACAAAACGAAACAAAACAAAGCAAAGGAAAGCACAACACAGCAATGCAAAACAAAACAATTGAAAAATAGAGCAAAGCAAAGCAAAAACATAAAGACACAAACCAAAGAAGCAAATCAAAGCAAAGGAAAGCACGAAACTGCAAAGTCAAATGTGATCACACTCATCAACAGACATGGTCTGATCATGTGGATTTCGAACAAACGAAGAGAAAAAAAAAGCAAAACAAAAACCAAACCAAACCAAACCAAAACCAAACCAAACCAAACCAAACCAAACCAAACCAAACCAAACCAAACCAAAACAAAACAGAAGTTGTGATGAGTCATGGTAGTTTATCTTTGCCATCTCCTTGTGGAGAGAAACGAGACACAGGCAAGAAATGTACACACATATAGACGAGCAGTCAGAAACATCTCAAGAAAGAGTGAATGGAAGGCTGAAAAGAAAACAAATAGTCACCAGCAACAACAAACGAGGTGGCCAAAAGCAAGAAGATGGAGCTCATGGTGTTGGTGTTTGGTGACCAGATCTAGTGCAGTCCCAGTAAAACAGCCTTCAGCAATGGCAACAGTGCAGTGCCTCGGGTAAAAAACCTTGTTATATAATGGTAGTTGACTCGTGTTTTTTCGTTCTTGCATTTGTTTTTAAGTGGCCTTTATCTAGACCATGTATCATTCGGTAATCACGCGGCTTTTACGATTTAGGGTTTGATTTACAGCAAAATTGCACTGAACTTCTAGTGTAACACCGCCCATCTAATCTCTGTCTCCTCCCCCTTCACATTCTCTCTCTCTGTATGTCTCTCTCTCGTTCTCTCTCTCTCTTTCTCGATTTCTTTTGCTCTCCTCTCCACCCTTTCTTTCTCTCATTCTCTGAAAATATACAGTGGTTGCTTAGAAGCAAGAATTCCAATTAGAAATCTTTAAGATCCCGGTTCGATCTGTAGACCCATGGATTTTCGCTCTGTTTAATCCCTTTAGTTGTCATCTGGGTGGTCTTTTGTATGAGACGATAAAGCAAGATCTAGCTTTCAGCATGTACCTAAACTGTGGAAAAGAAAGTGAGGAAAAATGCTACTATAAGAAGTATAACTTAATAAGCAAACATATTAACAACTGACAGAGAAACATTATCATCATGCCATAAATGAATACATAAATAAAATAAATAAATGAATAAATGAATAAATAAACGAATAATCAGTTGCAGAAAATAGTACCACTGGGCTATTATATTTCGAGACAGTCCCTGCTGAGAGAGAAGTTGACATTTCATGCAGCAAGTTTTGATGCAACCAAAACCTGGCCCAACCCCAATTCCTCGCTATAAAGAGGAGACTGATTGAGACTGACTTGTGTCATATACGCAGTTATCCATGATATTCGTGATGGAGCATACTGTCAGCGGAAAAGAACGATCACCTCTCTTTACTGTTCCCTCCCGCTCCCCCCCCCCCCCCGCTCGTTTCAAATAATCGTTAGTATCTTTTTTTTTGTAACAAAACAAACAAAAAGAAAGGGCACATGCACGAACGATTTCGTTTTAGTTCTACCTCATCCCTTAGCATGATGGCGGAAACCATATCAGGAATACCAACCCCAGACTAGTGCCTGTTGTAATCTAATATCTCTATTGACGTGTTGGGCCACCTGCCATTCGCGCATGCGTGCACGCACACAACACACACACACGCAACCCCCCCCCCTACACACACAACACATGCACACACACCATGCATGAATGCATACAAACTAACATCAGCAGTAAGAGCAACAACAACAGCAACATCAACGTGCAGACAACAAATGCAAATTAATGATGATAATGATGATGATTTCATTATTTTTTTAATACCAAATGCCTATAATTTCTTTTGTTATCCAGTTTTTTATTGTTGCTTTTTTCAGCTCTAGGGATTTCTTCACAAGCGTCATTTATCGAGTTTCTCAACTTCGTCCATTATTCCTCACTGTCCCCAACGTCATCCAGAGCATTGAACAGTCCTCCTAAATAAAATTTATGACACCGGAGAAATCACCGAAGATATGTCAAAATCAATTTTCATTGCACTTCCAAAAAAAGCAGGGGCTATAGAATGCGAACTCCATCGTACAATCAGCTTGATGAGTCATGTAACCAAAATCCTATCAAGAATAATCATGATGAGGACAAGGAACAGAATCAAAGGAGAAATAGCAGATGAACAATATAGATTTGTCGAAGGGAAAGGAACTGTTAATGCTTTATATATGCTGAGAACTATCATAGAGATGTCAGTAGAGTTATGCTTTGTTGTGTATACCAAGGCTTTCGATCAGGTAAGACACGAAGAACTGTTCAACCAACTAGAAAGGTTCAATATTGATAGACAAGATATAGTAATGATCAGAAATATGAATTGGGAACAAACAACAGCAATGAGAATACAAAACGGCATGAGCTCTTTCTTAAATATCAAAAGAGGGGTCAGGTAGGGATGTGTTCTATCACCAGATTTGTTTTCACTTTACAGCAAAACCATCACGAGAAACCTAGAAAATGCCCTGGGATAAAGGTTGGAGGAAAAATGATAATGGTTTAAAAAAGAATCATAGCGCAAACAGTCTATGCCAAAAGCATGCTCATTGCACTTTACATGAAAAGAAGAATATTAAAGTTTCAGTCTGTAAAAACCAGACACTGACAACACATGAAATGAAAATAAGTTTAAGGAACCACAGTACCACACGCATTAGGAACCATAGTTTAAATTCAAACCGAGAAATTCCAATTCAAATCATGGGGTGGGGGTTGGGGGTGGGGTGTGTCCGCTGAATTACTTGTGCACATGTCCCCCCCCGCCCCCCCCCCCCCCATGGCTTCAACAATCTTGTGCAGCCACTTGTTTGCTTGACCTTATAGAAGGTCGTTATCCCCTGCAAACCACTGCACTATTCACACGTCCAATTGTGTGCGTGTGTGTGTGTGTGTGCACGCGTTGTGTGAGTGCGCGCGCGCGCGTGTGTGTGTGTGTGTGTGTGTGTGTGTGCACGCCCACGCGTTTGTGTGGTTTGTGTGTTTGTGTGTATGTGCGTGTGTGCTCGCGCATGTATGTATGCGTTTGTTGTGTGTGCGCGTGCATGAGTGTGTATGTGTGTGTGTGCGCACGCGCGCGTGTGTGTATGTATCTCTGTGTGTATCTATTTGTGTGACGATTTGTCTCTGTGTGTGAGTGTGTTCGTAATTTGCGATTACTGGCCTGAGTTCCATGGAGATAAATGTCAAACATCATAGCGGTGACAGCATAACCTCTCATAACCCTCCTCTCCATCACCAAATTGTGAAAAACGTGAAAGCTCATCCTTTCCCCCATGACAAAAATAAAATGTTAAGCCATCATCATCATCTTCATCATCATCATGTGCCCTGTCGCATGGCGTTGACGATCATGGCCCGCCATACGAATCTCTCCCCTGTCACTGCAAGTACATGTACATCTCCCACCCTCTCTGTCCTCAGCTGCTCTGCAAGTCTGTCCAGTATTTTCTCCCTGGGTCCACCTGGTGCTTTCTTTCCCTCCAGCTTTTCTGTTGTGACCAAGTGCTCTGATTTCTCTTGCCTCATAAAATGTCCTATAAATGTTGCTTATCTTTTCCTAATCTTCTTTATTAACGTTCTTCTTGTGTCTGCCTCCTTCAAGACTTACTCGTTTGTTTTCTTTGCTGTCCATGGAATTCTCATCATTCATCTCAGAAACCGCATTTCAGTTGCCTCAATCTTGTTCTGACTTCGCGTGTTGACTGTCCGCATCTCACAGCTATACAACTAGTGCCAGTTTTATATAACACTCAAGAACTCTCTTAATTCATAGGCATTTGTTGTTAAAAATGCTTTTCATCTTCGTGAATGCTGTTTTAGCTTGGCCAATTCTGCTGGCTATTTCTGATGTGTATCTACCATCTGATGAGATGCCTGTTCCAAATATTTCAACTTATCAACCTGTCTCAATGTTGTGCCACTTCCTGTAATTTTGCATGAGGGGATTTCTTGTTTTTTACTTATTACCATGACTTCCATCTTCTTGCTATTTAGCTCCAACCCCCCTTTTCTGCTTTCTATTTCAAGTACATTTACAAGATTTTGTAGTTTTTTTTCTTCATTTTCTGCAATCAGCATGGTGTCATATGCGTAACAAGGGTTGTTTACTATTTTTTCTCCAACATCTATCCCAGGGCATTCTTCAAGGTTTCTCATGATGGTTCGCCGTAAAATGAAAACAAATCTGGTGACAGAACACATCCCTGCTTCACCCTCTTTTGATAATTTGTGAAGAGCTTATATCGTTTTGTGTTCTCATTGCTACTATTTGTTCCTATACATCTTTCTGATTATTCTTAGATCTTTTCCACAACATTAAGCCTTTCTAGGTGGATGATCAGTTCTTTGTGTCCTACCTGACCAAAAGCCTTGATATAATCAACATAGCATGAATGTAAATCCTTATTCAACTCGACTGACCTTAATATGACAGTTCTTAAGATGCATATGGTATTAATAATTCCTTTCCTTTCCAAAAAAAAAAAAATCAACACTATTCTTCTGCTATTTCTCTTTTGATTCTGTTCCTTGTCCTCATCATGATTATTCTTTATAGAATGTTTTGTTGTATGACTCATCAAACTGATTGTACAATGGAGTTCACATTCTATAAGCCCCTGTTTTCTTTGGCAAACGAGGCACACATTATCGGAATATCTATATCTATCTATCTATCTATCTATCTATCTATCTATCTATCTATCTATCTATCTATCTATCTATCTATCTATCTATCTATCTATCTATAATTAAACTGGCTAGAAAATATGAACTGGAATCAAGTTAAAAAGTGCTACCTTTGAATACAAATGGGAATTCTTAGAGATTTAGAGTGTAATTATATGGTTTACCCAAGACTTCAAAGGATGTTAAAAATATACGAAAACTAAACAAGACAACAACAACAACAAACAACAACAACAAACAAAAATGTAAGAGCTGTGTAACAAATTTGGTTCACAAGAGTTATAATTCCACCAGAGAAAATTGGCTGTGGTAATTCATTGATCCTATCTAAATTAGTCCACCTCTACACACCCAGATTTTCCTGACGAACCAGTTAATAGTTTTCAAAAGATGTGCTGGAATGGTACACAAAATAAAACAAATGGAATGGTGATCAAAGGCTAAAGGAAAGAGAGAGAAAGAGAGAGAGAGAGAGAGAGGGAGAGAGAGAGAGAGAGAGAGAGGAGAGAGAGAGAGAGAGAGAGAGAGAGAGAGAGAGAGACAGAGACAGAGAAAGACAGACAGAGAGAGACAGAGAGAGGGAGAGAGGAGATTAAGAAAGAAGAGGATACCGAAAGAATCCAGAAGGCAGTCCATCAAGCTCAACAATAACAATCGACACCGTGGAAAAATGCACTCCAGTAAAGTGTCAGTTGGAATGACATGTTGCATATGGCCCATCTCAGGATCATTTCATTCTCAGATCTGTATATGACTCTGCTGATATCAAATCTGGGGAAATGCGGGAAATTTCAGACGAACTGATACATGGACAGACAGACAGACGGACAGACGGACGGACGGACGGACAGACAGACAGACAGACAGAGAGAGAGACAACACACACACACCACACACACACAAACACACGCGCGCGTACACTTGCATATACGCACACACGCATGACACGCACTTGATCCAAATCATGTGTCATATTTGAGGTGTTTAACAAAAAGTTTCATCTATAATGCTAGACGGATCTGTCTGTCTCTCTGTCTTTGTCTGTCTGTCTCACTGTTTTTATCTTTCTCTCCCTCCCACGCTCTCCCTCCCCCTCTCTCTGTGTCTCTTTTCTCTTTCTATCTGTCTGTCTCACTGTCTGTCTTTCTGTTCCTCCCACCCCTCCCTCCCCCTCTTTTTGTCTCTGTCTCTGTCTTCTGTTTGTCTGGCAGTCAATCTGTCTGTCTGTCTGTCTGTCTCTATCTCTGTGCTATGGTTCATGCTGCAATGTGTGATCGATTAGATGACAATGACAAATATGCACAAGAAAACAGATGGACAAAATATCTTACTGCTATGAAAATTAATAAAATCCTATGTATTGTTCAGTCTGCGTCAGGGATATACTCTTGAGTAGGATAATGATACAAAAAATGCAGCAATTTTTTTCTCAAGTACGATGGACATTTCTGCTGACAAAGAAAAAGAAACACAGAAAAGAGCAAGCAAAACAGCCTGATCAATATGGAACAATCTATTGTATGTGCAATATCCCTAAGACCTATCTATCATTCTGAATAAAGGGTAGAAACTTCTTGTTAAAGCGCTGTTTATTGATGAACCATATTTCTGTTTGCTTCTTTGGACGTGTTCATTCGTTCTACCTTCTTTGTGACGTTTTAAACGTCCTTGACCGTAGACATATTACCATCAGGGAACCAGAAATGACAGAACAACAAAACAGTGAAATAAACAGACACTCACGAAATACACACAGAACAATCAATAGTAATTAAGACGTTAAAACAAACACAAAAAATAAAGAAACACACACAGACACACACACAGACACACACACACACACACACAGACACACACTCACCACACACACACACACACACACAAACACACACACACACACACACACACACACACACACACACACACACACACACACACACACACACACACACACACACATCGTGGTGCAGTGGTTAGCGCAATTGATTGAAGACTGGAGGGTCATGGAATTTGAATCCCGTCAGCCGTGTCAAAATCCTTTGAGGAATTTTTTGGCTCCAACCGGCTCCTACACAGACTTGAATATTTGCCAGATGAGCTGTTGGACCTCAAATGATACTCGCCAGTTATCCGGTAAACAGTGCAGTTTCAACACCATCATGCTTACGCATTGTTTTTCATTTAGTTGTAAGAGAAATAGCAGACACAGGGACAGCAGGAGAGGTAATTCAACCTCATGAACATGACAGTATTTCTTCTTCTTCTTTTGTTGGTATTCTGCGTAATCCTGGCCGCTGCCATTGAGACTGATAATCAGAGGAATTGCAGTTGGCCATCGGCAATGTCTTCAGCTACTCCACTTGAAAGACATAATGACATTGCCGCGCCATATGTTCAGCTGCCTGGTTCTCCTAACCGCAGGAGCCCATTGATGAAGGCGTCAATTTAAACAGTTGAAAGGTGATCTCTGAAAAATGACACTGACACTGAGAAAATGTCCATTGTTTATTTATGATTATGGATGATTTATACCATTTTGCGTGTGAAGGTTGCTTGCTGTGGAGCTGAAATGACTCTGATCGCTTTCTATTGAATTGTAGTGATGCTGTTTTGAGTGTGTTTTATTGGCACGAGTTTTTGCTTGTAATAATGATAATAATGATAATGACCTGTATGTAAATAACACCGTACGTATGGAGCTAAACACTGACAAAACCACATTCTCTCACACACACCCAGAATCATATGGTTATTCATAATCATACAACTGACACAAGAACAAGGCACAAAATATTAGAAAGATTCGGGACATGAAAATATTGTGTGAAAAGATAAGTTTTGAAGTGAAATTTGAAATATGAGTCAAACGTACAATTTGTGGTGTAATTTCGAAGGGTATTCCAGAGCTGGGGACTATAGACACAGAGGGAACTGTAGCCACGATATTTGTTTTGAAGCAGTTGTGCTGAAAAAGACGTGAGTCAGAGTAACAACAGAGAGAGAAAGAGTGAGTGCACAGATAACCAGATCAGAAAGATATGCAGGGGCAATGCCAGTGGCAGTATTGTAGCAGATGCAGGCGATCTTGTACTGAATTATTTCAGAAACAGGGAGCCAGCGTAGTTTCAACAATAAGGGGTACAGGACTGACGACTTTGAGACTTGAAAATAATGGGAGCAGCAGAGTTTTGAATTCTGCAGTGGACAAAGAGTAGCATCAGGACAACCAGGGAGAAGACAGTTACAGTAATTTAACCTTGAGAGGATGCCATTCTTTTTCTTATTGTTGCTTAAAGCCCAGCCGACTACGTAGAGCCACACCAGGGTTATAACCATTTCAAGACACACACAGTTCTTCAACAGGAAAAAAAGGAAAAGAAAATTAAGTATAGATGTCATTGCATTCGCGCATACAATTTAATGAGATGCCCCTGGCGTCGACCACTCCGTCCAGTTTATCGCGCTGAGGATTTAACGAACATACCTGAATACTAATTTAAACATAACTAAGGACACTTAAACATGTATATAAACGGGTCTAAGTTACCTAAATTTACTTCCACATATCTTACTCCCTGGAACCAAAAATGCACTTAATGCATGTATTCAATTATCAATCCTAAGAGAAAAATATGCAAGACTTATCGGACCACATACAGGTGAATGGACCAGTACATGTAAGGCAGAAAATGATAAGAAGAAAACAGAAAGCAAAAGAACAAGGTAGAAACAAAGAGAGTTACAGAAAAGAGGAAATTCCTAGCACAGAATTTCCAGAAAGTGGGGATACTGTTTATACTGAAATAGCCCCTGGCATTCCCATAGGGGGAGAGATGATACCAAAAGCTAGAAATATTTTGATGGTATTTTCAGAAAGAATCTTTCTAAATACTAGCAGGACTTTCTTAATCTGTTGCTTTGTAGTAAGGGAGGAATCCGTGTAGAAGCCAAGGTTTCTTTTAGTGTTAGAGAAACATATATCGTTTGAGCGAACAGCAATGGAAGAGGGCAAGGAATGAGGCAGTGTAACACCAGAGAAAATCATCATTGCTTCAGTTGTTTTCATTCATTTTCAGAAAAATCATTGCTTCAGGTTTGTTTTCATTCAGTTTCAGAGTGTTCTCTGTATCCATGCTTTAATGTCAGCGTTACCTTCTTGAAATGTCTGTTTGATTGTATTGTCTGATCGTTTGTATGCCTGTCGAAGTTAAGTGTTGTCTGCAAAAAGGTAGTGATCAATATTTTGTTACTCAATGATGCTGGAAAGATGTGTAGTATACGGAAAGAACAATACATGACCTAATACTGAGCCTTGGGTTTGCTGAAAGGCAGATAAATTTGTAAGAGGTGAAGCGATCAATAGAGTCATATTACGTACGTGTACTCAGAACAGATTGAAAACCATTGAAAAGCATTTGAGTGTATACAAAGACACTTTCAAGTCCAGAAATAAAAACTGAATAATCGATAGTGTTCAGTTTTATTTTTTACATATTCAGCAGAGATTAAAAAAAAAGCATCGGTATCTCACAATCGAACTAAAATTTTTTAAGACTTCCTTAAAAACATCGTTATAACTAGTCCTCGTATACTCTGAAAGTGGTAGAACTGCAAACTCAAAAAAACAACAACAACAACAAAAAAAAAAAAAAAAAAAAAAAACCGGAACGGAATGGAGTGTTGGACTCAGCAGAATTGTCCAGTAGAAGAAAAACAGAAAATTTGTGCCTGTCCATAGCAGCTAGGATATCATTACAGCATGGAGCAAAACCGTCTCCATACTGTGCCCAGCCCTACTGAAGAGGGTTACACAAGTTGTGTTCAAGTTGTTTTCATTAAATCTTCTATCTGTCCATTTGACACGTAGTAGTCTCTGATAAAACCCCATCTCTGCTGCCTCAATTCTTCTGCAGTTAGTTTTTCTTCGAGTCCAGGCTTCGCAGGAATAAATCATGACTGGCAAGATCAAACGATTTAAAAGTCTAACTTTCAGGCCATTCAGTATGCCTCTGTATTTCCAGATGTTGTTGAGTTGGACCATTTTTTGCTTTGCCATTCCAATTCTTATTTTGATGTCTGTGAAGCAGGTTCCATCATCATTTTTTTTTACAGAACCAAGATATTTGAAATCCTTAACATTTTCTCAAGGAACTTTGTAAATTAAGATGCCATGATTGTTTTCAGTGTCTTTGCCTTGATATGTGGCACTTTTGTTTTCTTGGCGTGAAAGTTTAGGCCAGCCGTTTTGCCTGCCGCATCTAGCTTGCATAGAATTCTTTTTATGCTGGTAATGTTGTCTGCTAACAGCACAGTATCATCGGCATAGCGCAGGATGGTAAGATTTTTTCCTGCCATCTTTATGCCCATGCCTTCCATATCAGCATCTCTCACAACTTGTTCTATGGAGATGGTGAAAAGATATGGTGAAAGGATACAGCCTTGTCTAACTCTCCTGTGGATGTCGAAGAATTCATATTTCTGATTGTTTCACTAAACTGTAGCCTTTTGGTCTTTATATGATAGAGCAATTAATGAAATGAGCTGTTTAGGAATGCCCATTCGACCATTGTGCTTAATAGGTGGAGATGAATTACGGTGTTAGTTGCTTTGTTATAGTTTATGAAGGTGACAAAAAAGCTTCTTTTTCAGTGCTTTTTATTTGCCTCTGTTGGGTCTATTGCCTGCCTGGCAGTCAGATAGTTCTTCTTTCTTGGGCTTCAATTTGTTGAGAATAACTATGAGCAAAATCTTTCTGGCGTGGCTGATTAGGGCAATGGTTCTGTAGTTGTTGCAATGTTTGACATTGCCACTCTTATAAAGCATCACAGATTCTTGAAGTTTCCGATCTGTTGGCCACTGATGAGTATTCCAAATTATACAACAAAAATGGTGCATTGTTTTTAGGCCTTCTTTTCGAGCATGTTTTAACAATTCTCCTGGAACATTATCAATTCCTGGTAATTGTCCTGTTTTTAACTGCTTTGTGGTTGCTTCAGGTTCACTTAAAAGCAGTTCTGATTCTGATTCTGGACAGTTCAGGTCAGGGCATAGAATGTCTTGAGGGCTACTTTGTCGATGAAAAGGTATGCTCCATATTCATTCCATCTGTTCATAATCTGCTCTGTCAGTATGATGTCATTCTTGCAGTTGATTTTCTTATTTCTGGGCTGGAATTTAGTGAATTGAACTTTCTTTATCTGTTGGAAAAAATCCCTGGATCTTCTGCATTCAGTATGCTCACTTTTTGCACATTCTTCCTCCAGCCAGTTTTTCTATATCTTTTTATTTTGCTCTTGATTTCTCTTTCGATTTTGTTGTGTGTTCTTGGTTTTTTTTTTTTCAGATTTGCAAGCTTTGTTTTTTGTTTGCCTAGATCCATAACTTCCTTACTGATGTAGGGCTTTGTTGGTTTTCTTTTTTCCTGCTTACCATTTCTGCCCAAATTTCTTCTGGATACTGGTCATTTAATGTCCAGTCCTGGATTAAAGTCTCAAAACGATTGCCGACTCCAATCTCAAATTCAGATGCAATGTCTTGATTTTTCAATTTCTCAAGATCAAACTTAGGGGCCGGCTTGGCTTTGTTTTGTTTATAAGCTTTGAGTCTAATTTTTCCTGAGACTAGGTGGTGATCACTATTGCAATCAGGTCCTGGATTTGTGTTTGAGCTTAGAACAATAGTTCTGCATGTCCTGTCTATCATGATATAATCTATCTCATTTCTGATTTTTATTTTCTTATTGTCATTGTCTGTTTTTTTTTCGAGTTTCAAGGTGTATCGTCTACGAAAATACTGTTTGAAGAGGGTATAAGTGATATCCAATTCGTTGGCCCAGCAGAAAGATGCCAACATATTGCCTCTTTCGTTGCGTTTTCCTATTCCATAAGGTCCTATTTCACACTCTTTGTCCTCACTTTCGCCCACTAAGGTATTCATGTCTCCCACTATTATGTAAATTAGATCACCATTGTTATGCAGATTTCCCTGCTGGATATCTTCCCCTTTGTACTTTGTAGGTCATCGTAGAACTCTTCAATTTTTTCTTCTGTGCTTTTGAATGTGGGTGCATGACTTGAATCATATTTAATGGAGCTGGTTTGGTATATAGCTTTGCCATGACTATTCAGTCACTGATGACATTGTAGATTTTTAAGCATGCTGCGTGATGTTTGTCTAAAATGGCAGCTAGCCCATTTGTACCTTCTTTTTCATTTCCATTGAAAACCACTGTATGATCTCCTTTACTGAAGATGCCTTCCTTGTTCCATGTGTATGTTATGTATGTATATATATATATATATATATATATATATATATATATATATATATATATATATATATGTGTGTGTGTTGTGTAATCCATAGATAGATAGATAGAAAGATAGAATAGATAGATAGATAGATAGATAGATAGATAGATAGATAGATAGATAGATAGATAGATAGATCACCTCAGCTGTCGGTATCACCGGGTTGAATGTTGGCTGCTGCACTCTTTGACACTGCTACTCTCCTCCAAATGGTTTTGTCTTGACTTCTGTGGACAACTTCTTGAATATTTAGGCCGCTGATGTCGGCTATGTTCTCGATGTATGAGATTGGAAGTCTGAGTTTCTTCATTTGTGCCTCTGTTTTTCCTTGAAACTGGTTGCCATGAGGTCTGTGTTCTTGCTACGTGACACATGGCCAATCTATTTTAACCTTCTCTTGTTGATGCCTGCGAGTAGTTTTCTGGTGGTATCAGGTTCTTCGGGAACACTTTCATAAGTTCTTCTATCTGTCCATTTGACAAGTAGTAGTCTCTGATAAAACCACATCAATTCTTTTGCAATCAGTTTATTTTCTGAGAGTCAAGACTTGGCATCCATAAATCATGATTGGCCATATCAAGCATGTTAAAAGTTTAATTTTCAGGCTATTTAGTGTGCCTCTGTCTTTCCAGATATTGTTAAGTTGGACCATTTTTTGCTTTGCCATTCCAATTCTTATTTTCATGTCTTAACAGCAGGTTCCGTCGTAAGTTTTCACAGAACTAAGATATTTCATTTGTTTAAAATTTCTAAAGGAAATTTGTTAATTAAGATGTCTTGATTATTTTCAGTATCTTTGTCTGTAATATGTACCACTTTTGTTTCCTTGGCGTTCAAGTGTAGGCAGCCTTTTTGTCTGCTGCATCTGCCCTGTAATGATTATTTTCATACTGGTAATGCTGCCTGCTGATAGCGCAGTATCATCGGCAATAGTGCAGGTATGTAAGTTTTTTCCTCCTATCTTTCTACCCACGTCTTCTATATCAGCAGCTCTCATGATTTGTTCCATATAGATGTTAAAGAGATAGGTTGACAGGATGCAACCATGTCTAACACTCTAGTGGGTGTTGAAAAATGCACATTTCTGACTGTTCCATCTAATTGTAGACTTTGTTTAATGAGGCAATCAATGAAATGAGCTGATTAGGAAAGCCCATTTGACCACAGCGTTGAATAGGTTGAGATGTGGAGATGAATGATGCTATCAAATGCTTTGCTATATCTATGAAGGTGACAAAACCTTTTTCATCAGCGCTTTTCATTTTCTCAGTGAGTGTTTGTAACACAAATAATATGTCAGTTATACCTCTGTTGGATCTTGTAACTTGCGTGGCGGTCAGATAGTTCTTCTTCTGTCTTGGGCTTCAATCTGTTGAGGTTAATTATGAGCAAGATTTTACTGGCACTGCTGATTAGGACAATGGTTCTGTACTTGTTGCAATCTTTGACATTGCCACTCTTATAAAGCATCGCAAATTCTTGAAGTTTCCAATCTGTTGGCCACTGATGAGTATTCCAGATCTTACAACAAAGATGGTGCATTGATAACTATAAAGACAAATTACAATACTACTGGATTTAGAAGAGCCACAAGCATTTTTTATCATTTTTGGAGATACTTCCGAAATAGATGTGTCTTAAGGTGCTTTTTAAAAATAGTCAGACAACTGTTTTGTTGCTTTGTCGTATAGCTACTGGAAGGGAGTTCAATGTTGTTGGGACAAGAACAGAGAAAGATTTCTTCCTGAAGTTTTTAGTGAGAACCAAGATACAGTTAAGAGAGAAGCTTCTTGAGACCTGAAAACATTGGAAGGTTTGTATGGCAGGAGGAGTTCTGATACATCTGTTCGCTTTGTCTTCGAACTCAGACACTGAAAACAGAGTGTGGCAATTTTATACTCAGTTCTTGCTTTGGCTGGTGGCCAGTGCAGTTTTCGTAAGGGTACATTTGCATTGCTCCATTTGCTCTCCCGTAGGGCAAGTCGAGCTGCGCCATTCTGGATTCCGTAGAGATTTGATAGCTCATGAGAGTTACAGTAATCTAATATGGATAGAATGAAAGACACACAACTTTTTGTGACAGCTGAGAGAAATGGGTGGATTTCATGTTTTATTAATGCATCTCAATAGTATGGTTTCACGTGAGATGTGGGTTACTGTCCACTATGGAAAGAACGTCGACACTATTCTTCTTTATATTTTTGAGCATGAAGTTTTTGTTTGGCGGTGATATCTATCTATCTATCTATCTATCTATCTATCTATCTATCTATCTATCTATCTATCTATCTATCTATCTATCTATTATTACTATTTATCTATCTATCTATCTATCTATCTATTTATCTATCTATCTATCTATCTATCTATCTATCTATCTATTATCTATCTTTTCTATCTATCTATCTATCTATCTTTATCTATCTATCTATTATCTTATCTATATATTATCTATTATCTTTCTATCTATTTATCATCTATCTATTATCTTTCTATCTATTTATCCATCTATCTATCTATCTATCTACTATTCTATCTATCTATCTATCTATCTATCTATCTATCTATCTATCTATTATCTATCTATCTACTATCTATCTATATCTACATATTCTTATATCTATCAACTCCTCCATTCAACTTGACGAATTCGTGGAAACACTGGCGTTTTTCTCATCGAATAGATCTTCTGTAGATTTAGATGGTATTTCCTATCATATGCTAATTTACTTGCCTTTGAGGTTAAAAGAATTATTGCAGTCATTTTCCTCAAAATGTTGGTTTAATGGAGCTCTTCCAAGAATCTGGAAGCATCCCATGGTAATTCCCATCCTTAAGGAAGGCAAATCTAAGTCATTTATTGACAGCTACAGACCAACAGCTTTAAATTCCCGTACTGGAAAACTGATGGAAAAGATTGTTCAGAAGTGACTGTTTTATCACTGTAAACAAAACAGTACTATTACTGCACATCAGACAGAATGTAGGAAATGGCAATGTACATTTTGGCTACAATCTTTGATGTAAAAAAAAAAGCGTAGAATAATGTGTGGCATTCATGACTGCTTTATAATTTAAACGGCATCTGCATAACAAGTAAGATGTTTTATTATATTAAAAAAAATCTCGTAGATCGATGTCTGTAAGACTAGGGACTGTGTATTCTTCATTTAAAGATATTGATATGGGTATACCCCTGAGGTCTGTCATAGCCCCCATGCTGTTCATGATATATAAAATGTTTGTCAAAAACACACATTTGTACAATATTGTGGATGATATTGCCATTTGGATTAATACGACCCCTCAAAAACATGCAAACAAGAAAACAATCAACTATGTATGAAAGCTTTACCAGTGTGAACTGGACAATCTGAGTAGTCATATGAAAGACAATGGTCTAGAGCGAAAAGATGTGCTTTTTAACAATGGTGAAAATCCTAAAACACTCCATTTGAATGGTGACACGTTTGTTTTTAAGTCCAGCGTTAAATTCCTTGGAATGTTATTAACATCAAAGCTAAATTGGAGACACCATCTAGAGGATTTGATTACTAAAGCCATCAAAAGACTTAATTTCTTAAAAATAATCAACAACCTTGCAGCCAAGATACAAAAACGTTGCACCTAGCGATTTCTTTGGTTTGATCAAAACTG
>CM060309.1:75951533-75964033 GCA_030674185.1 Monoplex corrugatus | reverse complement strand
AAGAGGTCTGGCCCCAGATGTTTGGCAAGCAGCCCACCAGTGTGTGGACACACTCTGATGCCCACAAACCAGACCCCCATTTATGGGTATATGGCACCACTGCCTTGTGGTTGTCTCGGGAGAGACCAGGGCTAAGGGAGTAAACTCTCAGAGAAAATCACTACTGCCCTGTGGTTGTCTCGGGAGATTGACCAAGACTAAGGGAGCACATCACTACTGCCTTGCGGTTGTCCCGGGAGAGACCAGGGCTGAGGGAGTAAACCTTGAGAGAAAGTCAGCCCCCACTGCCTCGTGGATTGTCATGGGAATGACAAAGGGTAGCAGAGAGTCCATACAAAAAGAGATGGCAGATAAAGGGAAACCACTTTCGTATCCTGCCAAGAACTTCATGGCCAGACACAACAAAAGAAAACAGATCGATGTACATGTAAATAGGGACTCCCCTGGAGCACCTTCGTCCGGAAGGGAAGCCATGCTGAAAAGATGACACCAGATCGTCATCAGAATACTGCGATTAAAAGACACACGAATTACAACATGTTAGAACAATACAAGGGAAGACCAGAAACTGTCAAGGCATAGATATTTTAGAAGTAGGAGAGATGAAATGGAAGGGAACAGGCATGATAACATCGGGCAAGCATAAGATTACATATTCTGGAGGGGACACACATGAAACCAGGGATATGCATCATAATGAATAATGACAAGTCAAAGTGTATCAAAGGATACTTGGCTACATCAGACCCTGTTTTACTAGATAGATTGGAGGTCAAGCCATTTGCTATCGTCCAAGTATGTCCATCAACATGCACAAGTACTGAAGAAGAAATTGACAACTTCTATGAAGAATTAGAGACGGCCAAGGCTCAATGTAAATCATAGCACATTGCAACAATAATGGGAGAATTTAATGCTGTAGTGAAACAGTGGTTGGAGAGAAACTTGTTGAGTTGGCACAAGCAAATGAAATAATAACAGGGAACACTTGGTTTGAGCAACCTTACAAAAGAATATGGACATGGATAAATCCAGGAGACAGCACAACAAATCAAACTGATTACGTCCTGATAAATAGGAGATTTACAAATTCTTTACCGATAGCAAAAACATTACCAGGCGCAGACTGCAACAGTGACGAATTTAAAGGATTGCTGAAACTAAAGAGAAGAAAATAAACCAAAAGTAACATCACACTAAATCTTGGACTCTTAAAGACAGATGAATCGACTCGATAAATGAAACTAATTTGTGAAGAAATCGCTAGAGTTGAAAGAAAAGCAAAGGATCACTGGATGAACAAAAGAAATTTTAGGCTTGATGGAAGAGCGGAGGAAGGCGAAGTGAAAAGAGGAAGAATACAAAAAGATACATGAGGAAATCAGGAAGGGGTGCAATGAAGCTAATGAAGCTTGGCTGGAAACAAAGTGCAAATAAATTGAAGGTCGACACAGAACAGATCCTACGATTAGGTACAGAAACATTTAAGAAATTTCCCACAAGAAAAAGATGTGCACATCAACTGGTTGCTTAAAATCTAAAGATGATATGTTTATTATGGAAAAAAGACAAAATATTAGATGGATGGGGAAAGTACACAAAAAACGTTTTGGCGATCACAGAAAGGAAGAACAGATCATAAGACAGAATGTTGAAAGACCATCTTTAATAAAAAATAAAATCCTACGAACTCTCATAGAAGGATCAATGGTGTTGAATGAGGATTTTGTTTATGTTTTGTTGATTATAGTTTTTGATCGGGTGAGACAAAACCAACTGGGAAGGCTCAATGTTGATTCAAAGGATTTAGGAATAATAAGGAATATGTATTGGGAATAAACGGCAGCAATGAGAGTAGAAAATGATATAAATTCTTTCCAAAATATCAAAAGAGGGGTTAGGCAGGGATGTGTTCTGTCACCACATTAGTTTTTATTTGATGGCAAAACCATCACGAGGAATCCGGAAGAATGCCCTGGGTTGGAGGTTGGAGGACAAATGATAATCTTCGTTACGCAGATGACACCGTTCTAATAGCAGAAAATGAAAAAGACCTACAAAATCTTGTGAATATAATAGAAATAGAAAGCAGAAATACAGGCTGGAGCTACATAGCCTGACAACTGAAGTCATGGTAATCAGTAAAAAACATGAAATCCACTCATGGAACAAGATTGAGACATGGTGATAAGTTAAAATATCTGGGAACATTCATCTCATCAGACATCATATACACATTAGAAATAGCCAACAGAATCGGCCAAGCTAAAACAACATTCAAGAAAATGAAAAGCGTTCTTACCAACAAATCAGCATCACAAAGAGTGTTCTTCAGTGTTATTTGGAACTGATATTATTGCACTGATGTGAACCGTGGAAAGTCAACATGCAAAGTCAGAACATGACTCAAGTAGCCGAAATGTGGTTTCTAAGAAGAATGTTGAGAGTGCCATGGGCAGCAAAGAAAACAAACGAGACAATCTTAAAACAGTCAAACACAAAAAGAACATTAACGAAGAAGATTAGGAAAAGACAAGCAACATTCATACGACATTTTATGAGGCAAGAGAAATTAGAACACCTAGTCACAACAGTAAAACTGGAGGGAAAAAGAGCACCAGGTAGACCCAGGGAGAAACTATTGGACGGACTTGCAAAATGGATGAAGATAGAGAAGGTGTGATATATACTAGCGGCCACAAAAGACAGATTTGCATGGAGGGCCATGATCGCCAACGCCATGCGTCAGGGCACATGATGATGGTAATACCTCAGATAATACCCTTGTTGTCTTTAGGAACGAGTTTATTCAAGTGGACTGTTTATCAACTCCTAACCATATAACAAAATTTTTCATTTTATCACTGTCATCAATCAAAAAGAAATAACACATTTCTAATTCTTAGTGATCGTTGTCTTTTTGATATTTTTTGATTTAACATTGTGGACATACATGTGAACACAGTGCCATAATCACTATGATTTACCACGTTGTCACTCACTAATGCACTCCCCCCCCCCCCCCTATCATTCTGAAGACTTGTTCTAATCAAGACAACTTTAAGAGGGGAGAGAGAGAGAGAGAGAGAGAGAGAGAGAGAGAGAGAGAGAGAGAGAGAGAGAGAAGAGAAAGAGAGAAGAGAAGAAGAGAGACAGAATGTGTGTGTGTATGTGGGGAGAGAGAGAGAGAGAGAGAGAGAGAGAGAGAGAGAGAGAGAGAGAGAGAGAGAGAGAGAGAGAGAGAGAGAGAGAGAGTGAATTGATATATCTTGATTAAAACGGGCCAGAACAATATTCTATTGTAAGTTTTTCAATCTGAAAAGAGAGGCGCATGACCGATAGAAATAATCTGTGGATATTCTTCCCTTCATTACGTCTGTACATAAATGATTCCTAACATGGACACTGAAGAATCTGCACAAACATTATCACTGTCAGACTGAAAGTATACAACGGAAGACATAAGTACTTATGATACATTATAATGTATGTAATAAGTATTACATTATACTGACAAAATCTCCATTTCATCAATATGATTTGTTGTCTTGGCATAAGAAAATCTCAGGCGGTGTCACACTGTATTTTCTACACTAAATCTTGCTCTTGATGCACGCTTGGTATCACTTCCCACTGCGAAGACCATTTCCTTTACAAAACAATAATACCCACAACGATGTTCCACGCTGTGCTTTTTGAAGGGACATATGATTCTTTTGACTAAAATGAATTCAGCTGAACAGAATCTCAGTTCAGCGAGAAAAACTAAGTGTTTTATGAATGCGACTATGAACAAGTTTCAGCGTTGAAATGAAATCAGCGTTCAACATGGGACATGAATAAAACGTGAAAGGATGAACAAACAAAATGACTTGATAATTGATTAACCTAGCATGTTGAAATCAAGCCAAGTAGACTAAAATGGCTGTGGACTGATTTAGTTTTAGTGAAAGGAAGACTCACGGGATTGGCGACTTTGCGATGGACAGATCTTGTTTACCAGCGAGCCGTATGTGTGGTGGATAAAGGTTACCAAATAGTCGGCAGCACGTACGTTGCAAAGGAGATCCACGCTACAATGCAGGCACATCATGAACGGTTCAAAACCCCTACAGACAAAAAAAAAACCAATACAAACAACAAAAACAAACAAACAAACAAACAAAAAAACAAACTTTCATTAGCAACCAATAAGAAAGAAAACAAACAACCCTCCCCCCCCCCAAAAAAAAAAAAACACCAACAAAGATAACCAACCAACAAACCAACCACCAACCAACCAACCAACCAACCAACCAACCAACCAACCAACCAACCAACCAACCAACCTACCATCCAACCTACCATCCAACCAACCAACCAACCAACCAACCAACCAACCACCAACCAACCAACCAACCTAACAAACAAACAAACAAAACCAAAAAACATACCAACAACAAATAATCCAAAAACAACGAGAAAGTGGCAGAGGACATTAGATCGTAGACATTCTTCTAAAAATCGATACACTCTTAATGAAGGGATATTTAAAATAATGTGCATTATATATGTATGTACATATATATAATATATTATATATATATATATATATATATATATAGACGGACAGACAGACAGATGGGAGATAGTGAGAGAGAGAGAGAGAGAGAGAGAGAGAAAGAAAGAGAGAGAGAGAGTGATGAGAGAGAGAGAGAGAGAGATAGAGAGAGAGTTCAGACTTCAGAATTTTTATTCAAAAAAGGCCATAGTCCCTACTTATAAGTACAATGAAATAATCAGATATCATATAGGATTAACAATCAACAACAAAATAAACTTATATTACGATAAAGCAATGTCCCTGATTTTAGCTGCTTTGAGCAGGAACAAACCAAAATTCTTAATATAATCGAAACGAGTTGAACACATTAACAAACACAGTTTTGAACATATTTGGGCATTTATAATACTTTTGAGGGATAAACATTGTACGGATTTCATCAAAAGCTGGACAACACAGGACAAATGTACAATATTTCGTCTTCTTCAGCTTGCATACATAAGGGACAGAGCAAATCAGACTCTCTGTGTTGCTTTTATCTCCTCTTGTCTGTATATCGAGGGTTGACAGCCAGAACCCAGTATCTCACTTTTTTGTCAATTTTCACTTTTTTTATACTGAACTGTTGCTTTTGATCTGATCTTTCACTTGGTGGACTTTGTTTTTGCCATGATATTGATGTTTGATCAATTATCAATAAAACCAAAACAAACCTTATCTCAAAATGTAGATATAGCCTCTCCCCGAAAACCCAGTTAAAAATCGTCTCTGTAACTATCAGAAGATCGCGATACTTGGCTCTGGTTGTCAACCCTCGATATGGTCATTCCACTTTTGCCATCTACAAGCAATCAGTCTTTGTCGAAAATCACGAATAAACTGTCTCTCATCGCCAGCTCCTTGGAAAAACCAAACCAAACATCACCAAACCAATATTCATTCAGACACATACGTATACTAGTTACCCAATTCTTCTTACCTTTAAAATGTAGATCAAATAGCATCTTATAGGATTTTTTGGGCAGTCTATTGTCTTCCATATGCAACAGTTTTAACCAAAATTGAATACATCGTACAACTGAATGAACAAACAATGGGTATCTGTTTGTTTCTCCATATACTAAATCATTATATGTGCGCTTATCCAGTCCTAAAAATCTTTTCAAACCAAATAAGTATACAGCTTCACAATGCATAACTGCCTTATCTAATCCCCAAATTTCTGCTCCATACAGAAAAATTGGCTGTATTTGTGAGTCAAATATTTTAACAAGTAAATCAAATAAATTATTACTCAATGTATTCAATCTTTTCTTCACACATATCAACGCATTTTTTGCCTCGCTAACAATATCTTTACAAGCCAGAGTAAAAATACATTCCCAGGTATTTATATACATTTACAACAGGCATAACTATATCATTGTACACCCATCTCTCTCTAAAAGGTAAATGTCCTCCTTTTCTAAACACGACAACATTATTTTTATTCAAATTTACCCTGAGATGAAAAGAAGTGTCCGCTTTATGTAGAATATTTAACTGCCAGAGAGAGAGAGATGGGGGGGGGGACAGAGAGAGAGACAGGGAGAGAGATAGAAAGGGAGGGAGAGGGAGAGAGAGAGAGAGAGAGAGAGAGAGAGAGGAATACATTGAAAGAAAGATATTTCTTACCTGCAGGTTGTAAACATATCCAGAGAAGTAACTAGAGTGTGCACGTTATGTCTGTTTTCTGTTTGTTTTATTTTCGTTTAGATGGAGCTGGTTGGGTTCGAATTGGGATGTAAGCTATGATATAAGTTGACTATAATCAGCTTGGTTTGGTGTGGTCTGGTAAGATTTAGATCAACAATGATATGGTGTTTGTCACCACCGGATCAACTGGTGGACTAAGATAATATAGGAATGGGTAAGATTCAGTATGGTAAAGGCAATGTTGCAGACAGGCGAGATAGTGAAGGAAGATTTTTTTTCACGTGACGAGTATTCGGTACTAGGGGGGCAGTTTTCTGTGTAAAAGGCAGTTTTCATATGGGTCGCCGTTTTTATGTTTTGGAATCAGAGCTTGTGTTTCGCTGAAGTTCGTATGTAAACAGTATTCGTGGAAAAAAATGTAGTCTTATCCGTTTGGTCAAGTTTGTGTCACTTCGGTTTCAGCTCTTCTAGCAGAAGGAGTAAGGGGAAGATTAGGAGAAGTCATTTCTGTCTCCGACAGAACAGTTGAAGTGTTGTCGATAGGTTAATTCAAGTGCCTTAGAACACTACGGTCCGTGTATCCACGTAAAACTTGTACCTCTGAGAGATATCTCAGCATCCCCAGATGCAGATGGTGAGGGATGGAGGTGCGTAGTGTGTAGTCTTGTCGTGTAGTCCCAGCTCTGTCGTCTTCGTCATCGTATACCTTTTGGTATTGTGAAGATTGCCTTCTTTTTTCCCGTATCGTCCATGTTGCTGTGAGGCGCTGCCGGCTGCCCTCCATTGGCGATTGCCCTGTGTGACTTCCAGCTTTTGGGAATCCTGGTGCGACCACCAGCTTTTAGGAATCCTGGTGTGACTGCCAGCTTTTGGGAATCCTGTTGCGACTGCCAGCATTTGGGAATATTGGTGCGACTACCAGTTTTTGGGAATCCTGTTGCGACTGCCAGCTTTTGGGAATCCCCATTCGACTGACTTTTTTGTCAGCAGTGTTTTCCATAAGACGTTTCTAAATTGTGGACAGTGTGAGTCAGCTGACATTCAAGATTCAAGATTCAAGATTCAAGATCACTTTAATGTCTCTTTAGAGAAATTCAGTACATGTTCAGCGTAAAATTCTGCAATAGACAAACAATTACATAACTCCCGCTCTCTCACACTCCTTTAGTCACTCACACTCCAATCTTGTTCAGATACTCAACTGACCTATTTACAAAAGACATTCTTGCTCTGTTGGTGGAACATTTCAGAGTTCTGTACCTTTTTGATGATGGCAAGAGCTCATAATGCTTAGCTAGCACGTGAGTGGATTCACCTAAGATCATTCTCGCCTTGCTCACAATACGACACTCATATAGTTCATTAATGCTCCTCTGTTGTACTCCCACTACTTTGCCACTCACCTTCACCACCCTGTCCAACACTCTCTTATTCTTCACACTCAGACCAGCAAACCAGCACAAAAATCCAAAAGTTAAGACAGATTCAATAAAACAACGATAGAAATTACCAAGAATGGACTCATTCATACGCAGAGACCTAAGTTTTTGAAGACAGAAAAGGCGTGACTGACATTTTTTGTGTATTATTTGCGTGTTTGTATCAAAGGTGAGTTTGCTGTCAAGAATCGTTCCAAGATACTTATACTCATTCACACGCTCAACTTTCACACCATTGATAAAAAGGTCAGGGATCACACCGGGCTCTCTCCGGAAATCCACGATCATCTCCCTGGTCTTTCTAACATTTAGATCTAAAAAGTTGTCTGTACACCAGGTAGTGAACTTAACTACTTCTTGGTTGAATGTTGTGTCTGAGTTGGAGAGGTCTTGGATTGCTGTGTCATCTGAATATTTTATAACAGGAGTGAGATCAGTGCCAGAGCAGTCATTGGTGTAGAGAGTAAAGAGGACAGGAGAGAGGACTGTACCCTGAGGAGCGCCCGTTGAGGTGGAACGAGAGTCAGAGAGTATATGATGAAAAGAGACAGTTTGAGAACGATTAATAAGAAAATCTATTATCCAGAGAATGAGCTTAGGACAAACATTGAGTTTGAGGAGTTTGAGTGCCATGAGATGAGGTTGAATAGTATTGAATGCTGAAGAGACGTCTACAAATAGAATGCGTACGAAAGAGCCTGGCTTTTCTACATGAGTGTATGCGTTGTGTAAAAGAGTGAGTGTTGCGTCATCAGTGGATCTGTTTTGTTTGTATGCAAACTGAAAAGGGTCAAGAGAGCGCTGTGTCTGGGTTTGTACCTGGCGTAAGACTATCCGTTCAAAGCATTTCATTACTATGGAGGTCAAGGCTACAGGTCTAAAGTCATTGAGCAGTTTTGGACCTTTGGATTTTGGAACAGGAGAAATGATCGAGTTTTTCCAGAGAGAAGGCACAGTGCATGAACTAGTGACTGCCATTATCTTCGTTAACGGAATTCCTGTGAGCCTGCATTTTCGTCAGCAGTGTTTTGCTCCATAAGACGTTTCTGAACTGTGGACAATGTGAGTCATGCTTGACATGAACTAGTGGCCGTCATTTTGGGGAAATAGACTTACCTTGGGGAAATGTTGAAATATTGTATGAGTGAGAACGTGTAGCGTGTGTGTTAATAAAGGAAATTGTGTGGAAGTTTGAGCATTAGGTGTTGTGCTGTTGTATGAACGTAAGAAGGTCTGTCTCTCTGTCTATCACTCTATAGTTTAGGCCTTAGAGAAGCTAGCAGTGTTCTTTTTGGATTTTCTTTATTTGTGTTAGGAATCGAACTTAGGAAACACTTTTTGATTTGATTATCACTTATGCTTAGGCATTTCCATATCAAATCACAAGGCACAGCCAATGGAACTTCAGACTTACTTGCACGGGTCTTTGGAAGTTTTCTCGACGATCTTGGCACAGGTTTCGACGACCATCTTTAGTTCTGGTTTCTTCCAGCAATTTATCTCGTCCAGGAACACTGCACACACACACAGAAACAAACATACAAACACACAGATACAGAAAAAGAACACCCCCCCCCACACACACACACAGAGAAACACACACACAGAAAAAAAACCCACACACAACAAACACAAACACACACACACACACACACACACACACACACACACACACACACACACACACACACACACACACACACACACACACACACACACACACACACACACACACACACACACACAACAAACACACACACACACAAACACACACACACACACAACAAACACACACACACACAAACACACACATACACACACACAACACACACACACACACACACACACACACACACACACACACACACACACACACACACACCACACACACACACACATGTGCACAGGAATCATCACACACTCGACATGACTTCCTGCAATTGCTCTTCAAAGTACTGCTGTTTCAATAATGACTGACGATTTTTGTCATTCGCTTGTTAATTCGTCTGATCACATTGCTCATTAAATTTAATTGTGTGAGTTAAAAACGTAAAGCATACCTTCTCGTTTGAAGTTCGTCTTTTTTTGAGGGGGATGTAATATCATAATCTGAGTCTGTTCATGTATGAGGTGGGCCATTTGATATCACAGTGACTGTTTGAACCAGTCTATTGCATGTTTGAGGGGTGCAGTAGCGAAGTGCGTAAACTTAGAATTCTCGTTGGAACATCATGACTTCAGTTTTCCCTGGAGACTGCACCCAGCAGGTATAGAAGAATTTCGTTTTTTTTTTCTGGTCAGCATATGCACAGAACTGCTGGTGCCGAAGTCTTCTTCGTGCGTGTACGCATGCACAACATCAAATATGCACGTTAAAGATTGCATATCATTTCAATGCCTGGCAGCATATGGAAAAATGAAAATGCCCAACATACACGCCCACTAAAGATGTTGACTACAACAGCATGGTGAAGTGTGGACAGCTTGCCTAGCAGCTTCATTTTCAGTGTTCCATTGTAAGTGATTATGTATGATACGCAGTGAGTCTTTTTCAGGGTTCCCATTCCTTGGATGAGGGCGCGCACGTCGTTTTGTCCACACTGTGCAGGTGATACATTGTTGTACAGTCTGCATACTCCATCTTCAGTAATGATGACTGCGTGTTTCTGTCAGCATCTGGACACTCACAAGACCTTTACGTGCATGCTGGATGTTCTGCATGTGTACACACACGCACACACACACACACACACACACACACACACACACACACACACACACACACACACACACACACACACACACACACACATACACACACACACTCACACACACACACACACACACTCACACACTCACACACACACACACACACTCACACACTCACACACGCACACACACACACACATACACACACACACACACACACACGCACACACACAAGAGGTTTAGGCACTGACAGGTTTCCACACATGTTGAGCTGGGAAATCGGGGAAATGCCACCCTTTACCAATCTGGCAGGGGATGCCCAAGCAGGATCGAACCCCAGACCTTCCAACTTGAAGTCTGTTGTTTTACCCATCTGACTACAAGTTCCTGTCAGAGAACAGCACTGTACGAAAATGATTTATATTTATATTTTGTAACTATATACATTACCTGTTTTGCTTTCGTCGGAGCAGAAGAAGTTCACTCCATTGTACGTTACTTCACATATTGTTGCAAGCTGGTTCACTACGTCTCCACAGGTATCATTCAGGCCACCCACGCAATCCTTGAAGCCATGGAGGAGTCTGCAGGACATAGACACAAATGGGTAGTTTGTCTGATCTTTCGACGTCTGAAACCTTTCTTATGTTTATGCTTACTATATATAAACGTTTCATAAGCCTGCCACATACATGATACATCTTCATGCGCAATTTCCATACATCCACTCTTACATGTATATCCGTTCAACGATTCATAAATCCAACTGTCTTCTTTAATATTTTGTATGGTACATGTTTCAAATGGTCAGGCTTAATAATAACAACAACAGCAGCAGCATACAACACTTTGCCATGGACAAGTTTCGTTATCCTGAAATCTCTTACATGTGCTAAGGACATGCTCCCCCCAAAACAACAACAACGACAACAAAAAACAAAAACAAAACAAAACAACAACACTCCACAAAAAACAAAACAAAACAAAACAAAACAAAACAAAACAAACAAAACAAACAAAACAAACAAAACAAACAAAAAACCCTCAATTTATTATCCCATCCCACTGGTTACCATTCAGGCAAAACATTATGACCAAATTACTGGGTGGTGGTGAGAACAGAACATCTCTGTCATGCCTAGCATTAAAACCATCATAAACTTGGTCTTATTCTACCTAAATGTGTTAACATCAATGGCACTACATTGAGAAAAAGGAAAATAATTATAATAACATAATTCGTTGATACAGCGCAGTATGATCAATCATGAAAACATTGATGCTTGGGAATCTGCACAAGGTATAAAATGCATTTGATGTCTACGATGGATGTTTCTGATTAAGATATGTTTGAGTATTCAAAATCAATTGATCATTTATCTGACAGGCAGAGGGAGGGGATTTTATGTCGTAGGGCCAGAACAGAAAAGGATTTTTCCCCATTGAAATGATACGAACACGGGGATTATCAAGAGAGAGGTACCTAGAGACCAGAATTCTCTGAAAGGTTTGTAGAACATGAAATGTTCAGACTTATATTGGTACGAATTGTGATCGCAGACACTCAACTCAGAGATGTGCCCAGACAAAAGCTATCCCTCAATGACGTACATACAACTATGCAAACTGTAGGCAACAGGAAATATGAAATATTTTTTTCCTTTTTTCTAGAGAACTGACATTCTTCATATTTCGTGTTAGTTTCTTCATATTTCGTGTTATTGTCCTTTTTGTATCAAAACTGCATGCAAACATTACAGTAAAGACTCAAAGCTATGCAAAGGCATCTCCTATCCATCGCAATAATGATGTTATTACAACTGATTTCACTAGATCACTATCCTCCAAATTAAACTGGACTCACTGCATATTACACACGATAAGTTTTAGTGGAGCCCAGAGAACTGAAGCCATTAGGTCGGCTGACCACATTCCATTATGATGTTGCACAGTTTGCATCTTTGTTGGGCGTCCATACTGTTTATTTCTGAAAGGTATTTTTTGTTATGGTCAGTAATCATCTTTTGCCGACTGCCGACATTATTAACTTTTCTTTACAGACCCCACTAACTCGTAGATGTTCACAATTCGTCCAATCGTTGCATCATGTATCT